>JAZKJV010008066.1:0-569354 GCA_037367405.1 Ottelia alismoides | reverse complement strand
TAGGATGCCAAATCATGTTTACTCAGACGAATCCTTTTCCTCCAGGAGTTTGATTTGGAAATTAGAGATAAACCTAGAGTTAAAAATTTGACAGTAGATTACCTATCTAGATTGAATGCATGGATACTCCCTTGAGCAGCGTGCCGATTACAAAGACCTTTCCTCACTAATCTATTCTCAGTGTTGCTTCTCTCCATGGTATGTTGATATTGTGAACAATCTCATTTTTAAGAAAGTTCCACAAGATTAGACATAAGCAAAGAAGGATAATTTTTTGTCCGACATTTATTTCAACCAGTGGAAAGATCCAAACCTTTTCAGGGAAGGTAAGGATTTCATTTGACTTTAGTGCATTCCTTAGGAAGAGTACACCAATGTCCTCGAGCACTGTCATAAGATCAAATCTTGAGGACGCCATTTTGGAAGCAGAATGACAACGAAAGTATTACAGTGTGGACTCTAGTGTCCCACACTATTCAAGTATGTTGTAACTTATGTGAAAGGCTGCATTAATTGTCAGAAAATGGGAGGAACCCTTAGTTTCAAAGATTCAATGTTCTTGAAGTTTATTCAGATATAAGATGTTTTTAATGCTTAGGGCATTGATTTTTGAGCTCATTTCCTAATAATCAAGAATTCGAATGTATCCTGCTTTCTGTTGACTATGTAAGTCACTGGGTAGAGGCTATTCCTGCCGGATTCGCTGATAGTTGTACAGTTTGTCGCCTCCTTAAGGGTAACATTATTTCACATTTTAGGATTCTGAAGATTTTGATTTCAGATGGGGGTAGCCATTTTATTAAAAAATAAGTAAAAAAACTTGTGAAGGAGTATGACATCGATCATCGTGTCACATCTCCTTACCACCCATAATCAAATGGCTTGGCCGAGTTATCCAATAGGGAGATCAAGTCAATCTTGCAGAAACTTATTAGGCTGGATAGGAAGAAATGGTCTCAACTTCTTGATTCTGTTCTATGGGCTTATCGGACCGCCTACAAGTTTCAGTTAGGTATGTCTCCCTATCATCTTGTCTATGAAAATCCATTCCATCTTCTTGTGGAACTCATTCACAAATCTTTATGGGTAGTTATTATATGTAATTTGGACACACATCAAGGTGGTCAGAACCGGAAGATAGATCTGAATAGATTCCTGCAATTTAGAGATTCTGCAAACAATAATAGTCTTATATATAAGGAGAAAGTCAAATGTTGGCATGATAAGAAAATCAGACAAAAGACTTTAAAGCATGGACAAAAGGTGTGGTTATTCGATGTGAAGTTAAAGATTTTCCTGGGCAAACTTAAGAGAAAATGGACTAGTCCCTTCCTTGTTAGAACTATGTGTGATAATGGTAGTATGCTGATATGAGAGTTATCATCTAACGCACATCCATTTGTAGTCAATATATAGTAGCTGAAGTCACATTTAGAGCATGATACATTTCGATCTGTTGTCGATTTAATTAATGTAATTTTGGATGAAGATCTCCCAGCCGAAACATCAAAAGATTCATACGATGCTGCCAGAAGCATTTTTGATTAATTCTTTCTCTTTTCATTCTTTTTCAATTATTTCATTCTTTCGATTATTTCATTCATCCCATTCATATGTGTTATACTTAGGATGAACATATTCTAATTATAGGGGTATGAGTGCATTTGAGTGTTCTTCGTTATTCTCTCGTTTGTATTCTAATGCGCTAATAATCAATCCTATACTTAGGGATATTTTATCCTAAGTATAGGGGGAGACAAGTCGAGTCGTTGATTTCTGTGAATTCAAATCCTCCATCGTCCCCACTTTGTGTACAATCTTCTATAACAAGGATTAGTTGATCCTGAGTATAGGGGGATGCTCGGATTCTCATTCTTTTATTTTGAGTCATTTTAGTATAGATTTTTCTATACTTAACACAAGTTATGTCTTCCTTTATTGCTCTTTGATCACTATGAGGACATAGTTCAGGCTAAGTAAGGGGATCGTATACACACACACACACACATTAGCCACAACTTATTCTTTCATATTTTTAAATAATATGTCTAAGATATTACATTGGGTAAGGGTATACAAACAAATCAACTATAAAGGATACACTCTTATAAACATGTATAATTTTTTTTGTAACATTGGTTTGAAACTATTTTGCAAAATGATTTGGAAAATGGTTGTAAAATGTCTTGAAAAATCTTTTGAAAACCTTTATTTGCAAAATATTTTCAAACTAATTGAAAAATAAGCTCTTTGTAAATATTTGTAAAAAGTTTGTAAAAATCATTTGTAAAAATATTGAATTTTTTAATAAAATTATTTATAAAATATGTTTTCAAAATGTTTGATTAATGTTTTGCAAAAATAGTTTCAAATTATTATGAAAAGCTGTGAACAATTCCCTTGCTAAAATTATTCAAATAAAATATGAACATATATATACCAAGTTCTTTATATGCTTGTATAAAAAATCTATAAATAAGTCACATCTCTGTAAAGATGTATAAATTCTTGTGAAATTGTGAATACATTTGATCCACTAGCCCCTTTTAAAAAATTCAAAAAAATTCAAAATCCTAAAAAAATGAAAAATATTTTTAAAATTATATAAAAAAAATTGAAATTTTTTTGAAAATTCCATAAAATGTTCAAAATTAAAAGTGTTTGCACATTTTTTTACAATTGCATTTTTCAGAATGATCTTGACAATTGAACAAGTCTAGGTAAAATCTGAAGATTGGCTCTTGGTCTAGACTTTAATCCACTTAATTTCACAAGAACCTTATAGAGACTATAAATATGATTTTCAGGTCAATGAGACTTGATTCTTTAATTCCACAAGACTATGTTCACATGCCATCTTGAGTAGCCTAAGTAGAGTATTTCGAAGAGTGCGCTCGACTCTTACTTATAACGACCTAACCTAGACATCACACTCTCTAATTAGCTCAATTTTTAGGAGGTGGTGAGGGAAATATTCTTTAGCTTGAGGAAGCACACATATGGAGACATACATCGCCCCAATAGTTGTCCAGTGACCCAAACCCAATCTAGTGGCATGGACGTCTAAAGACCAGACACTGTGAGGTTGCAATAATGCTTCAAAAGAGGGATGGTCTACTGGCTTTAGAGGGAAAATTCCTTATGTAATTGTTGTTGTATATAGCATATTAACAAAATGAAAAAAAAAAGTCCAAATAGAATAGATGGGAAAAAATCAATAAAAAAATAGATCACGTCAGAGTATGTATGAAATAAGCAAGGCATTATACTTCAAAGTCATATAGCTTAAGGTTGCTTGCAGCATGAGACTTGGCTACACTAGCCAATCTTTAAAGATATGCGACTACACTGATCACAATCCATTCTTCTTTCTACCCTCTCTTTTGATCCAGTTGCACTTGAACTTAGAAGGGAATGGCTTAATCCTCAAGGAAAAGGTTTCTAGATTGGAGAATTAGGGTTATCTTATTAAGGGAGATTGTTCCTCGCTACTTCTGAGGAGACGATATACATTCACATACAATGTACAAGTAAGACTTATAGTCATAAGGGTCTGTGTAAGAGGAGACCTTTTCTGACCTGACTATTGAGGCAACCTGAACATAGACTTGTGGAACTTGAGGGCTGTTAAGTTTTATATCCTACTCCCAATAAGGTTTCGAACACATTAATAATCCAAAGGTCTTAAGTAAGATCCAAACTTTGATTTCATAACGATAAGTTTAATAATCATATTCATTCTAACTTTCTTTATCTTATTTTTCTTTTCTTTATTTTTCTCTTTTGCATCACTTATACTTCAAATAAGTGTTTGCTAGGGACTAGCAATGGTAAGTATAGGTGGTGATGGATAGACATTCATCTACCTCTATTCTTTCATTAATCATTAAATCCCTATTAAAACACCTGTAAATACACCTATCCTATATAAATTAGCATCCGTTATTCATTTATAATTAGTCTCTAATTACTGTACAAATCCATATATTTAAATCCAAAATAAAAGAATAAATAAAGAAATGAAAAATAAATGAAGTATCACAGATAATGAATGACCCTAAACCCGAGACCGAGTCAATATTGACTAGGTCAACAAGGAATAAATAGATAGAGATAAGGGCCAAAGACTTTATATAAAACCTTTGTTATTTATCATGAAAATAACCATTTTTGCTCTATTTTATTCTATATTTTACACACTCCAAATAAGAAAATGTTCAACATAAAACTTATATATAATGATATATAGAAAATTATAAAAAAGTTACAGAAAAAATAATACACAATACAACTACAACTATGACACAAATATGAAAAAGTCATAAAATGAACTTCACATATCAATATCTTTTCCATATGAACTCAAAATTCACCAAACCCACCTCCATTGTATTCCAAATTAAATTTCTATCTAATGAAGGTGGCTTCATTAAAAAAGTTGAGATACAACAACCGGCTTTCTGGGGCACCATTGTACTCTATATATGTATATAATATTAATATATTTTATTCTTCATATTTTTACTCTTATTGTATTTTTAAATAATTATATATATTATTTAAAACATAATAAAAACATAGGCACAAAAGGAAACCATTATAAATACATTAAAATAAATAACATCATAAAGTATATGGGTATACTATACCTATAATGTATACGCAAACAATTATTTATGTATGTAAATAAAACCATAAAAATAAAATCAAAATGTGTAGATATGTATTTAATTATATTATAAATATATAAAATATGTACATATGATAATAAAAATTAAAAATCCAAAATAAAAATAAAACATGTAAAATATAGGTAAATGTTCCTATATCTATACTTGTAAAAATTAACAACTAATAAATAAGGTTGTAAAAATAAATAAAACCTGCCATAAAATAATTTATAAAATTAGGCATTTTTTATGTTTTAAGATTTAATTAATAAAATCATTTATTATTTTTATAAAATTAATAAGACATTTGAATTATGTTTTGTCCTCACCCGGTCCTACATGGACCGATGAGGCACCTCCAAAAGTTTACCCCCGGTCAATTGTCCTGCCTTTATCTCAGACTTTATCAGAAGTTACGAGCACACCATTTTCTCCAAAATTCCACTCCTTCTCCATTCCTCCATATCGCTCGAGACTATCTCCTCTCTACATACTCCACAACACTCTTCCAAGCTCATCTCCTAGCCTCCACCAACCACCATCGCACCACACGCCACCTCAAGCCCAAATTAGCCGACCACCGTGTTTATAAATAACCCCTTCCACCATTCTTCAACTTTTGATCCTCTTTTGTGAGCTATAACCCCAAAAATCCACCACATATGCATGTGCCTTGGTAACATGAAGGTGCCCATCGGATTTGCAGCATGGATAAAGCTCCTGATCCACCCTCGTTAGAGCTTGCTCAGACAACTTTTGGTCCTTGGCCTCCCAGGTTAGGTTCTAGATCTTTTTCCTTGATTTCTAGTTAGGTTTTTGTTCTATCATTAATCCATGTTGTTTCTTTTATGCATTAACTGTCGTTTTCACTTTGATTCCTTAATTTACAGTAGAGCTCTAGCCAATGTTCACAATGAAGTCTCCCTTGTTCCTACCATCCTCCACACCCATTTCCTTCCCCATCTACTTCTCCATCTCGTGGTACACATGAATCACCTTGGGTCCACTGATCTCTACTTCCTCCACCTTCGCAAGAGACCCATCACCCCATACATCTCCCTTTGATTCCAATAATAAAAGGGCATGTGCACTCTCCTTGTCCACCCTTTCTTCTCATACAAGTTGGAGCTCCAAAGGACTCCTCTTGGGATGTGACTTGGTCTTGCACAAACACTCCAGGTGCCCAAGTTTCGACAGAGCTCCAGGTCTCCAATAATGAGGCTTGGATCATTTTAAGCATCCTAATAGATGTGGATTTCTCCAAGGATCATTTTGAGCCATCAACGAGCCCCTCAGGTGGTCGGAGCACCGATATATCTTGGATGGAAGGAGCCCCGCACCGCAGTTCTTCAAAGCCCCTTTAGAACTGTCAGATCAAGAGGACTTCTCCAGGAAAGTAGTTGATGTTAGATTGATTACCTCGCAGCTATCAGATCGCAGCTGCGATCTAATCTCGTCACTCCATCAGCGAAGCAGTATAAATGCATCAAGACCATCTACACGTTCAATTGATTTCATCGCGATCATCCGATGTGTGTGCCTTCAGAGGTAAACTGCAACTATACCCCTCTGCTTTAGTATTTCATACATTAAATTGTAAATATTAATTGTAATATTAAAAATTTTGTATAAATTACAAGTAGGACCTAAGCCTTTGTAAAATTGCACATTGGTCCTTCCGCCTCACGTGTAGCTACATGTGAGGCCCTATAAATTTTGCATACATATCCTTATATTGTTGAGACTCGTTATTATATAAAGTGAATGTTTCTATAAATTGCAATTAGGTTCATGTTCCTATAGCATTTTATTTTCTCTTACTTTGTGTGTATTAGATATTTTTATTGCTCTAAAAGTTGTAGGATAATTAATTTAAGTGCTTGATATGATGATTTTACTTGCATAATTTTTATTTGGTATTTTAGTTAATTTTTCCTATTTATTAGAAATCCAAAATCACATATTTATTCCCCATCAAAATATTTAAGCCCAATAAAAATGAGAAAAACTCTTCTAAAAAATTCCCAAAAATTCAGATTATCTATATACTATATATTCTACCATAAATACAAAATTCTTTAAAAAATATAAAACAAAACCTTAAAAACCACAAAACCCTAAAAATCTTATAAAAATTAACAAAAATTACTAAAAACCAAAATACATCTCTCTTTTGTGATATATATATAGTATATATTAAAAATATTTAAGTTAATTTTGAGCTTATTTATGTTTATTAAACCCAAGACTATCTTGAATATTTAACTTATTCACTAGTTTGCTATATTTAGTACTTTCAAAATACCTAAAAATTAGTGAGTTATCAAAAATATAAGAAATTATAAAAATAGCAAAAACATTGTATTTCCTATATTTTGAGTACATTTTGACATATTAAAAAATGTAATATCTTATATATATTATATATCATATGTATTACTTACATTGTTGATAATATCATCATTATTATATAAGTATATATTATTTTAAAAATAAAAATAAATTACAAATGTGAAAAAAATAAAAAATAAAATTTTAAAATAAAAAAATAAAACCATTAAAAAATTCATAAAATTTAAATATTACCAAAACCCACATAAAAACAAGAAAATTAAGAAAATTACAAAAATATTTATTATTAATTGGAGATAATTATTAATAACCAGCACTCTACCATTTAATCCATATGTTCGACCTCTACACATACTTACATCTATACACATACATTATAGAGTTATAATAAATTTTAATCCACTCCACATTTATCACTAAATTTCATCAGTGGGTTATATGTAACTTAATTGATAGTTGGTAAACACAACGATGGCTAGGCTAGCTTGTTAGACTAGTAGACCAGCTATTCGATTAAATACTAAGTTAACTATATCGTAGTATGACCACTTAACAATCTATGAGAACATGGCGATAATCTCCGTGAAGAGTGGCTCAGATAAATTCCTAACATAAGTCTAGGGTGGAACACAAGGACACACTTATTAGTTTATCTAATTAGATCCTAAGTATCTAAGTTAAGATATTTAAGTGATATCTAGGTCAAGAGTGCACAACATGATGAATGGATAACTTCTTATAATATCTTCAAAGCAATTTAAAAAGTTGATATACAAAGGCACATAATGAGATACTAATGCAACAAAAATTCACAATACACAATAATTTAAATAATTTATTGAGCTCCTAAATTGAATGAATGACTAAGATATCTAATTAAATGTATAACGTGTTCTAAGTTATCAATTAAAAATCAATTTTAATTTTTAAAGCTTAATCGGATGGAGAAAGATATTTATATGATTTTTAACCTACAAGTCATGGATTATTTCTGATAAATGCATATACACTCCTAAAAAGCATGAATCAAGCTTTAAAATAAGATCAAGTTTGCATTAATTGGATATTAGATGCTAAATATATTCATTAAACAAGTTAGGGGCATAATGCAAGAAAACATGAATTAAAAATACATAATGCATCACATAAGTTCAAAAAGGACTAAAATGCAATAAACAAAAGTTGATGGAGCCTTATTTGTAAATTAAACATATGTGAGGGTATTTCTAAAAATAAGAAAAAGCCAGTGGGGCTTCTGCGCAAATAACTCAGGGCACACAAGTGATGCACACGACTCTGGGATCAGGAGGTGGCGTAGTCTCAGGCCATGTGGAGTGGCAGCGGTGCTTCAGCTCTTGTTTGGACCCACCCAAGATAGAGGCATGAATCAATGGCTCGAGCTTCCTTAGGGGTGTAGTATCAAGTGGATCCTACGATAACTGTAGGTTGAGGCATCTCTTCCTCCTCTCGCCGCATAAACTGCACTCCCATGAAGATCTTGCTCCTCCTCTACGCTTCTAGAAATTGTCCAAAGGTCAGAGAAGCTTTGTCAAGGATCCGATGAATATGTGATTCATTACTCTATTTATTTGAAAATGGATCTTCTTCCTGAGGAATTACGTTCATTTCACATGTTAATAGCATAAAATTAATTTTCATGCACTTGTAAATAATTTGCAAAAATTAGCATTCATTTTTGCATTCATGATTATCTGCATTTTTATCTAAGTTCATTCATTTTAATTAATTCATGCTAACTCCAATTGATATGAAACTAACTCCATTAAGGGCATATCACTAACGTTAATCCATGAAAATCTAAAAAATACTAACTTGTACATATTTGAAGTAAACTCAAACCCTAATTTCAGGATAAAAAGCTGCAAACACATATATCTCTCATACAATGTCAAATTTACACTACTCACTTTTGAATTAATGTGCATTCATATCTACAAATCAAGACCATATTCAAAGGAATCGTAGTTCATTTGAGAAATTTAGATTTTGGGACCTAACAATGCATTATACATTTTTTACTGAATTTTGACCTATCATTTCATATACATATTTCACACTTTTTAATTGTTTCTTTTTCATTTCTTTAATCATTTCATGTTTTAACTAATTACATAAAAATCAAAATCCTAAAAAATCAAAAAACTAATGAAAAAGACCAATTCTGACTTGACCAAACTAACCCATTCATATGTACATATCTCACATTTTCCAACTATTTATAACTCATAAAAATATCAAAGAAATGCATTTGTGTACATTATTTTACATCATGGTTGATTTTGCATACATTAATAATTCACAAAAAACCAAATAAAAAATTACAAAACTAAAAATTGATATTCTATATACATAAAATATCATCAAAAAAATATATCTTTCCTTCCATAGTCCATTCGTAATTGGATCCTTCATGAACATGGCAGATTACGTTTAGATGAACAATTTTCATGTCGAACATTTTTGCATTTGATACCATTTACTATTTTTAATCTATTTATTTCAATATTTACATGCATGATCAAAGTCTAGCCAACGTCTCCAGTCCACGTATCGCCACACCATAGGGGCCACCTAGCCTCTTGGTCAAAACCACTTCTTCATTCAATCCTCCCTTTTGTCTTTAGTGCCTCCATCTGGGCCGTTAGACCATTTGGGATCCAATGTCCACCTTAGAAACCATTCTCTCCCACGTGCTAAGCTCGTGACCACCTCAGCCCATGCACGTAGGACTCACGTGCTATCCTTCATGTTGTTGGATCGAATCCCGATCCAATGGAAACTGCTATCCTCCACCTTTCACCCCAGCGCTACCTTGCGCTGGACCTCGCAAGACCACCGCCTCTATCTTCTCTGACTACCCAACCCCACACACCACTTACTATGACAGAACCACCACCCACAATCTTCGATCAATGAAATCCTAACTCCCCCCTCCCCCACACTAATCTTTGGAACCCAACCTAACTCTATCACCCTCTAGGAAACTCTCAATCTGATCCTCTTCGCCTCTCCATCTCTTTTAGTTAAAATCACATGTCAAGTCACCCAGTTTTCTTTATCCACCATTACTGTCTTCTACAAGAAGTAAGAACGAGAGAGAGAGAGAGAGCTCGGGCCGGGGTCGGTGACAGCGACCCGCCTAGAGGCGAAGGCCTCGATCAGGGTGTGATCCACGGTGTATTCACTGTGCTCTGGTGACCCCAACCACTGTCGAGCTTCGTCGTGTTCTGCCCACGACTTGAGGTGAACATCAATAAGTCGAATTGTCTCTCCTCTACCATCAAACAATCCATTCCTCCTTTATCTTCATTGTTCTTCTCCTTCTTCTTCGTGCATCTATTCTTCTCTTCTTTGTTCGACACTAAAACTCCATCTTCGATCATCACTGCTCCACCATCGTCATCTTCCTCCCTAGTTCTCCTTCTTTTCCTCAGAACCTACCATCGACATGCTCCTGATTCACAACTACATGTCAGAGCACCTCCTGCCATTCGTTCACACCCATTTCCCTTCCATCTTCGCAAAGCATCAAGACCAACTGGAAAGAGGAGCATCACCACTCCCTCAGACCAACGGGAGAAAGGAGAAGAACTTTTGAGTAGCAATTCATGTCGTTCTATGCTCCAAATCACATCTGGGTTGTCCAAGGTCACCTAATCACAAGATCAAGCATCATCGAGGGTCCAAGATCTTCCACGTGCCACCATCCGAGCCAAGCGCCTCGTGTACTACCAAAGCTTCTCACAACGGCCTTGTGAAGGTTTGTGCCGAACCGCCACCCAAACGAATACCGTGTCACATGCATGTTACATGTGACTTGGATATTTTACGGAACAACCCCCCGTGTTTCAATAATTGCAACAAAGCCCCTCACATGTGTAACACATGCGTGTGAAGTGAATTTATAACATCACCCTCTAGACTTTCAGATATTATGCAGATACCCTGTTGCGGGTTAAATTGCAAGGACATACCACTGGAAAATCCTCCAGAAGGTCCATTTTGTGAACATTCTTTTTTAATTGCATTTAAGTCACTGAACTTCATTTAATTATAACTTGAGCATTATTCATCGCATTTTGATGTACTTGGTGTCATTTGAAAGCATAATTAATCTTCCATCTTATGAAATACTATGATTCATATTCAGAATATTACAGAGTGTTGTTTAATTGAGGACTTATTTTGAGCTCATTTATTCTTGGTTGTGATTTGCTAGGAGATTTATCGTGGAAATTAATCTGAGTTTAATTGAATAATTTTCTAGAATTCATTAAGGGAGAGGGGTTCTTCGATTGACCTGATTATTATTTACTTGGCTTGATTTCTTAAACCTGCATCTATCTTGGCATTAATCATTGCATCATTTTATTGCATCATATAAAAACACACAAAAATCTTGCATTCATTTTATTTGTTGCACCACACATCATAGAATTACTTTTCCTCCATTAAAATTATTTTTAAAAAATCCCGCATCATATTTTTGTTAATTAATTAACTCCATCTGTTATTCAAAAATCCATAAAAATCTTAAAAATACAAAACACTAAAAAATGTATAATTCTTCATCTGAAAACCTAATTCTCTATATTATTTAATTATTAATTATAAACCTTACATTACCTCTCCAAGTTTGACCTTAGAAATTACCCAAGTAAAATAAATAACTTGACTGCATTGAGATTTGATTCTCCATATTATTCTCTTGATGTAGTCAATTTTTACGATTCCTAAATTACCCGACTATAATATAAAAATGAAAAATTAATTAGAGCGATTCTAGGGCGTTTGTCGAATGGTGTTGTTGCTAGGGAGGTATATTGTTTAGGATTTATTTTTTTACATTTTAAATTTTAGGTTTTCCATATGCATATTCTCTATTTATTTTTCAGCATTTTTTTATTCATTTTATTTCTTATTTCTTATGAATATCTCTAACATTTGAATTTCTTTTTTGTGTGAGGCACCCGGTTGAAAAACGAGAAGATGGGGGTCGCTAAGTAATGACCTAACAACTCAGGCTCACTGTCGCTGAGGCGACTACTCCAATCCTCACATTGATCAACAATTAACCTACACAAATAATTGAGCATTTAAAAGCAAGAGTTAAAATTTATTATACCCTACTAAAATTGTATAGTGGCGAGCAAGTATGGGTCGAACACGGGAAGCAAAGGTGTCAAGCATGCAAGATAGGAATCAAGCACCCAATATCCTTTCAAATACTTAGCCAAATGGAAGCCTTTTTGTGCGTTTTAAATTTTATATTTTTTAATTTTATTTTTAGTTTTTATATTTTTATATTTTGCTTTTATTTTTCTGATTTTGTATTTTCTTTTTATATTTCATATATTTTATATATTTTCTTTTTCTATAAAATAATATATTTATACAATAAGGGAAAGAGAGATAATATATTTATAAAAATAGGTAAAAATAAACAAAATTCAGGAAATAAAATATTTTTGTGATTTTTCTAATTTTCTAATGTTATTGTGATTTTTCTATATTTTTCTATTTTTTTGATATTTTTAAAGATAAAAAATACTCAAAATAGGGAATAAAATATAAAACTGAAATTAAAATGGAGATGAAAAATAGTAAATAGTAACAAAAATTCCCCAAATTAATTTTAAAATAAAGATAGGTGACATAAATAAAATTTTTAGGATTTTTTTTGGATTTTATATATTTTTATAGAGATTTTGAGTGTTTTTCTATTTTTTTGTTTTTTTCTTTTATATGTTTTAGTGGTTTTTGGTCTAAATATTAAAGAAATTAAAATATACAAAATATATTTTTATGGGAATTTTTCAATAAGTTTTTATAATTTTTATGTATTTTCTAATGCAAACATAGATGAAAATAGATGTTTTTGATTTTTATAAATATTAAAAAGCTACAAAAATGTAAAATAAAAATATGGCATGATAGATCAATACAACATGAACTTAAATATATTTTTTTGACATTTTTTTGAATTTTATAGATGCATGAAATAAATACTAGAAACAAAACGAAATTACACTCTAGCAGGGGTATTTTTGTAAATATTCAATAGTTCGAGGGCCACACTGTAATTTTACTTCAGAATAAATTACTAATTAACAATATTTCTGGACCAATAGGAAATAGATAGAACCCCTGGGGTGGCCCTGCAAAATAGCCAAGAACGCTCGTGGCTGACACGTGGTGGTAGAGACCTGTATGTAATTTCTAAAAACCTGAGGGTCTAAATGCAAATTTACCAAAAATATTATAATTGAAGTAAATAGTTCAAAGACTAAAACTAAATAATCAAAGTTGTGAGGGTCCCCGCACAAAATACCCACACCCCACATGCGCCAGTCACGTGAGGTGACGTAGCCAGGGACCTAACTGCAAATAATAAAAAGATAGGGGGCTTGTGCAAATTTTACAAAAATATAAAACTGAAGACGAAATATTTTAAAACTATTAATTAAATACACAAAATGGCGAGGGCAGGGGTGCAAAATACCCTCGCCTAACATGATCCGATGGTGGGTGCTGATATACTTGCCATGTGTTGCGGGACGGACGGCCAATGGCATCAGATATGGCGAAGGAAATCAATGGCTGAAGCTGACCTGGATCTGACAGTTGCTGTGCGATCCGGAGACGGGCCTTTTATCTAACGACAGAGGACGTCGATGGAAGAACCGAGAGGAGCTCCGATTGGGCAAACTTCCTTCGGCCGGCGAGTCCTCCTTTGTCGCGTGATGAAGCTCCAAAACGGCTCGGTCGACTCCCGCAAGCCTGCTCTAGGTGTTGGCAGCATCAAAACACCCCGGCGGTAGTCGGAGTTCTCCCAGGAGGTCGGCGGAGCGCAAGGCTCCATGCAACCTCCGACGAGTCTTCAAAATCACCCCAAGCGCACAAGCTGCTCCAATACATGCAGGAAAAGAGTTAAGAAGACCACGGGCAAAATGCCGTGACCTTCCAGAAGGAAAAATGGGCGGAGATGACGCAAATGAAGTGATTCACATTGGCCGATAAACACGGCGCATGGTCGGGCAGAGATCAAGTGGTTTTTGTGATGATTTGGATCGATTCGATGATATCGAAGAGAGAGGATCTACTACTGGTATCCTAAGGGATTAAAAAGAACACAAAAGAAAGGGGAAACTCACCATGGAGAGCGTCGGCGACTAGCTTGGGCAGCCCAACTCCGGCGAGCTGGATCCACTCGATTCAATGCCCGCGATGCCTCCTGGAGGGTGCACTTCACTCCTGCTGTCACCAGAAAGGACCTCGAGCTCCAATGATTAGGTTTCACGGGTGGAAGAGTGGTCAAAGTCCAAGGGAAGTCAAGGGGGGGGTTTTGAATAGGAGAAGGAATGAGCAAAAAGAACGAGGTGTATCGTGCAAATCGTCGATCTAATCCCCAAGGTTATACCTGGGCGTGCATCCTTGATAATAGGGGATCAAAAGTCAAGAAGGGCGCGTGGCTATTTGGTGAAAGGAGCGCCCTCGAAAAATGGTCGAAGAAGAGTCAAAACAATAGTTCTGACAAGGGCCAGACCTCGGTCAGAGAGTTGACCGAGGTCAACCAATGGAGGATTCCGGTTGGTCCACGTGGACCAACCGGAAAATTCCTTGGTAAAAAGTTTTGTTAATTCGATTAAAAAAGAAACGAATTTATTAACTTTAGGTTATTAAATAAAATATATTTACTATTTTTTAAATTATTTTATGATGATTTTTATTTATTTTTTTGAGGGTGTAATTACAAGTTCCCTTTTATTGGCTATTTAGGTATATTTATCTATATATTTTAATCTTTTATTTTTATTTTGTATTTTTATTTTATCAATTTTGTTTATTATTTTATATATTTCTACTTATTCTTATACACGTCAATATATATTAATTTTATTTTTCTGATGTATTATATACATTTAAATAAAAGATGTATGATCTACATAGCTATACTTATAGGTATTATACCTGTGTATTTTCTACAAGTTTTTTATTTTTATGTTTTAATAATGTTTTTATTATTGATTTAATATACACATATACTATAAATAATATTTACAAAGATATAAAATTATAAAAATAATGATGAAATAAATAAAATGAATATTTTAATCGGGTAAAGTATACAATAGGGGTCCAAAACCTAACTTTCACAATGTAACTAAAAAAATATGAAACCACTTCATTAAATAGCTTATTAAAATTATATATAATTAAAGGTGATTTTGATACATTTCGAGTTTTTATTTGAGAGATACGAGTCTGGGAAGTTGGGATTTTGGAAATTTATTCATATCATAACTTTTTATCTGTACGTTATTTTTATGTGAAACCAATTTTGTATTTTTCTATATTTAATTATCTACAACTTTCATGCACAAAGTTTCTTTATTTGAAGTATAAAAAGTGGAACTGAAAATAGGTCCCAAAAATAAGGAATAAATGAATAAAATAAAAGAGATTTTTATTGGTTTTTGGCCCTTATCTCCCCCTACTTTATTCCTTGTCGACCCAATCATCGAGATGCCTAGGTATCGGGATTTCGGGTCATAAAATATTTGCAATATTTTATTAATTTTCTTTTCTTTTCTTTATTCTATAATTTTGGCTTTAAAAACAATATTTTATACACTATTTACACTGTGATGCATGAATGATAAAATACCTAAATTAAGCCTATTTACACGCATTTACTAGGGTTTTAAGACCAAAATGATAGAATAACGATGATGAAATGGAGATTCATCATTTCCCTATACTTGCCTTTGCTAGTCCCTAGCAAAGACCTATGCAATAAGTGTAGAAAAAGAAAAACAAAGAAAAGAAAAAGAAGAAAGATAGATTAAATTCAATTATCAAACTTGTCTTCACAAAATCAAAGTTTGGAGCTCAAGACGGACCTTTGGAATTTTAGTTCGGGCGAAACCTTAATGGGACTCAGATTTGAAATCCAACAGCCTTCCAGAATCCTAAAACCTTGCTCAAGTCTTCTCAATAGCCAGGTCAGAATACTTCAATTCATACACAAACCCTTACGACTATGAATCTGACTCGTACAGTGTAAATGATGTGTCTCTCCCCAACTGAAATGACAAAGAGACTGACTTCTCCAGGATGATAACCTAATGATTCCTCAATCTAGTAACTCCTTCCTCGAGGAGCGGGGTATTTCCTTCCAAGTTCAAGTGGCAACCAGCTCAAGAGGAGGGGGTGAAGAGAAGAATGGACATTAGCCAGTGTAGCTACCGATCCTAGGATGCAAGACTAGTGTAGTCAAGTCATTTAGCTGCAGGCTTGCCTAATTTGACTTCGGTATGTACACTTCGGTAGGCATTTTATTTTTATACAGGTCCACTTTTTTGGAGTTTTTTTGAAATACTATTTACAGCAACGTTTACATAAGGAGTTTTCCTCTTGAGCCAGTAGACTATCCCTCTATTGAAGCTTTATCGCAACCCACACTCTCCTGTCTTTAGAATTCATCATCACTGGATGGGTTGGGGTGCACTTCCCTCCCTAGAGGAGGACAAGTGTTTCCACTTGTGTGCGTCTCATACCGGTAAATCCAACCCCCTCACCACTCCAACTGAGTTGAGCCAAGTGGAAGGTGTAGGTATCCAAGTTAGGTCATTATCAACAAGAGTCGTGTGTGTGCTCCGAAATACTCTACTTAGGCAGTCAAGAATCCATTGAACCAAGTCTCGTGATCCTCAAAGAATTAAATCAACTAGACCTGATGTACCTCAATTCCAGCTCCTATAAGGTTCCTGTTATTAGGTAGATTTTAAGGACCAACCAAGCTCCAATCTTCGGATTTTACTTGTTCAACTATCAAACTCAATCCAAAAAAATGCTCATGCTATGCAAATGCTATGCAGAATGCAGAAAATATTTTTGTGATGCAATTTTCAAAGATTTTGAACTTTTTATGGATTTTTGAAAAGGATGATGCATATGCATTTTTTGTATTTTTAATTTTGCAAATGTTTTTTGTGAATTTAAGTTTTGCAAATGTTTTTGGGATTTTTGAAAACAAAATATTTTGGATAAAAACTAGGTAACACAAGGATGCATCCTATATTTACAAGAAGTAGATTTTAAGAATTTACAAGGGGTAAGCGGTCAATTTTATAAAGAATTTTAGTATGATGTATATATTCCTCAAACTTATTTGAAAAATTGTTATTCAAACAATTTTGAAAAATATAGTCCAAAATATTTTTTACAAACATTTTTACAAACATGTACACACATTTGAAAATCATTTTGCAAAGGTTTTTCAAACAGTATATATAGATTATTCAAATGTTTTTGCAACCATTTTCCAAATATTTGCAAATTATTTTTCAAGCATTTTTATTTCACACAAAGAAAATATTTTTTTAAAAAAAATCACAAAGGTTGAAAATATTGAACAAATGTTTTCCAAATAGTTTTTAAAATATTTTTCAAAGAGATTTGTAAACTATTTTTCAAACATTTTGCAAAAAACATTTTCTTCTGATTTATTAATCAGTAAATACAAAAGAATTTGAGGAATAATCAACATCTTTTTATTAAGGTTTTTAATGAATTTATTAATGTTTTTAGCCATATTTATTAAGAAAAATACAAAAGTATGAGTTATGGCTAAAGTATATAAGTAGTATATACGACCCCCCTATACTTAGCTTGAGATATGTCCTCATAGATCAGAGAGAAAAAGAGAAGACATAACTCGTACTAAGTATAGACAAGTCTAAAGAATAAACGAATGAAGATACGAATGAAACAATGAGAAGTTGACCGTCCCCACTATACTTAGGATCCACTAATCGTAAGTATAGCAGACTGTATACAAAGCAGGGAGGGTCAAGGATGGGAATGAACAGATTGTACTCAGACTGTCTCCCCCTATATTTAGGGTAAGATATCCCTAAGTATAGACAAGAAGAGGAGACAATGGAGAGGATCAAAGAATAGAAGACTCAGGGTGCACACCCCCCTATACTTAAGACAAAGTACATCTAAGTATAGAAGACTGACAAAAAGGAGTGACACCTTTTTGGTAGAAAGGATAATAGAAAAGGAAAAGAAGAAAAGAAGAAAAGAAGAGAAGAGATGAAGATGAAAGAAGAACAACTCGGGATGTACATCCCCCCTAGACTTAGGATAAAGTGGATCCTAAGTGTAGCAATGATGAAGGGGATACCGTCTTGTTGGTGGAATAGGAGAGGAAAGAAGGAAAAGAAGAAAAGAAGAAAAATCATTCAAAAATGTTTTGCTCTGCTTTGTCTTCTTATGCTGCTTCGGAAATATCAAGTTCATCCTTACAGATTACTTGAATAGGGTCGATGACAGACATAAATGTATCATGTTCAAGGTAAGGCTTCAGAAGCTGTCCATTGACTACAAATGGTTGTGTATCAGCTGACAAACTAGATATCAATACGCTTCCATTGTCACGCACATGCTTTACCATAAACGGCCCAGTACATTTGCTCTTCAATTTACTTGGAAAGATCTTTAAATTTGCATCATACAACCACATCTTCTGACCCGGTGATGAAACCCAATTTCATCATCGCAATTTCCATTTATTAATCCCCTTGCTTAGTTTTGTGTTAATAAAACCCTGATAATGTCCTATAATTATCAGATTCCCTAATAAATTAAAATTCACAGAAAATTGGCAAAACTAAAATTCGTGCTATTTTTAGCCTTAAAAATACCCTTAAAAATATTTGGTGGCTACAGTTGATCTCATCTCCAGTTTTGGTCAACATGAAACTTGTAGATCACATCAAGATCTAAAACTTTCATATTTTGAGTTTTCTCAAATTCGGCATTTATCCCTTCAAAAGTCAACTGGAAGCTTGGAATAATCTGATTGGGCCACGTGGCTCGTTCTGGGTAAGCCACGTGGCCCCGTTCCCCTTGCATTTTCCGCCCCATCTCCAGCCGTCGGATCTCTTCTTGATCCAACGGCCAGAGTGCCTCCACGCAGGCCTTGGTCCCTCAACCGTCTGATCATCCCCGCCTTTAATCTTCGCCGCTCGTTGCCGCCTCTCTTCCCTCACGCCACGTGGCAGCATGTACACCGCTTGATCGTGCCCCTGATCTTCCATCACAGCCGCTTCTTCCTATCGCGCGCCTCAGCCACCCGATCGAAGCCCTAATCTAATCTCCACCGTCCTTTAGCGCCGCTCCCATATTACGCTGCGTGGCAGCTCCACAGCCCTCCGATCACGTCGCCTTGGATTTAATCGCACCCATCCTTCAGCGCCTAATTGTCAGCCGTTGGATCTCCAGGTCCAACGGCCTTCAGTCGTCGTCAACCTCCGCCCCCCTCTCTTCCCACGTTCTCCATCTTCGCAGAACCCTTCGCCCTTCCCATTATCTCCATCTCCTCCGACCACCTCTCCTCTCGCCAACTGGCCCACTACGTTCCCCATTCCATCGTGATCCTCGCGAGTCGCTCCACTACTCACGAAAACTTCTCCAGTCGCTCCACACATCCCTCGAAACCCACGTCCTCATCACATGTTCCGCCATCTTCTTCTTCAAATACATTGTCGCCTCCCTCGATCCACCTTGTCCACCTTTACGTGGGGAGGGGCCCAGCCCTCCTCCGCCTCCCTGTGACAGGGGGAGGCGGAAGGATCGAGCGAAGACGACCCTCTCCCCCGGTGATGACCCTCCAACCTCCACGACGGAGCTGCGGCGCCTCGCGTCCGCCCGAGCTGCTTGGAGTCGCTGCTGGAGTCCAACGAAGACCTGGGGCTCAAATCGAGCCCCAGCCCAAGCCTCCGCTCCATCCCCGACATCAGGTAAGCCCTCCTTCTTCTTCTCTTGTCTTTTTCTTTAATTTCTCTTAATTTTCTAGGCCGCTTCATTCGTCCTCGACCTCCACTAACCCCCCTCCGAGCTCTGCCACGCTTCCGCCCTTCACACGACACTCTCAGACCACTCTTCTTCCTCCAGCTTCCCAGACCGTGTCCGACCCATCTCCTCCGCCCTCACGGCGGAGGAGCAACCGAGCTCCCATCCTCTTCGCTTCCTGAGCTCCCGTTCCATTCACCCTCACAAAACCCCCACTTCGGTTAGGAATTAACGCTGCAGGCGGCTTCGCTCTTCGATGATCGGAATTTACACCGGAGCTTTTTTGCCAAGCTTGCCTCCGGCCTCCGTGCTTCGCCAGACGCTTCAAGGTGCTCCAAACGCTCGACCTTTCTTCAAGTATGTTCTCCAGGTGGTTGAGCACTGCTGAGGAGCTTCATCAACAACAAAGGAGAGAGGCGGAGCTGGAGCTCCTTCGCTGGAGCCCAGTCTTCGCCGCCCACCGCAGACGAAGACGAAGGGACAGCGGCCGTTGGATGGTCCTCTTTCAGCGACCATCCAACGGCCTAGATGAGGCCACGCCATCGATTTCAGCAACCGTTGGATCTTCGAAGATCCAACGGTGTACGAGCAGCCACGTAGCCCGGATCGACATCTACAGGTGCCATTGGATCTCCATGATCGGATGGTCTCCAACCGGCCACGCGTCAGCACCAGAGCTACACCGAGCCTTCACCCCCAACCATCAGGCTCAGATCACCCGAGCCTACGCCTAGCCTCCCAGGAGCTTCGAGCCGCCCGAGCCTAGCCGAACCAGTGCCGACCCTCTGCCGAGCCTGAGCATTCACCCGAGCCTGGATGGCGCGTGCAGAGCACGTGCCATCTGGGTATTTTACAGAGACGCCCTCTGACTTCTCCATTTTTGCAGAAAAGGTCCTGACTACACGTGCCAACCACGTGCGCATGGGGATATTTGCACCTTGGCCCTCGCGAGTCTTAATAATTGCAAATATACCCCCGCGCCTGTGGGTATTTTACAGGGAAGGCCTCGAATTTATTTTTATTGCTTTTTAGTCCTTTCCAGGGACCTTTTTGTAATTATCTTTTCATGTTTTATTTCACACTCCTGGTTTTCTTTCTTGCATATTTTGAGCTCCATAACGCCATTTCAGGTGATTTCAGTTCCATTTTAAAGCTTGTTTGATGAACTTTCTCATGGCATGTTTTTTTTTAATGATGGACACATTAAGTTTTGGTGTATTTTGTTGATCGACATGTGTCTCTTATCTCCTTAACTTATGCCTTGTTCGAATCAAGCTTGTCACCTTAATTAACCCTGAAATTGATTTATTGTTAGCTGGCTCATTACTTTGATTGAGGGCATGCTTGCATCGCATTTCATTGCATTTATTTGCATGATAAAAAATTAATAAAAAATGCATGTTTTATCTTAACGCATTGTTGTGTCTCCTTGCATGATTTGACCTATATGACTTTAACTCAACGCTTAATTAGATAGATAAAAATCTGAATAATACGAGAGAGGCTCGTGTCCCTGAGTTCGACCTTGGTATCTTGCCAAGTAAATAAAAAATATGACCATCTCATTTTGATTGACATATATTTAAATGAGATGGTCTTTGATGAGCCCGAATTGGCCCGACTGCGATGACATTATCAAGTGCTAATTCAGCACTATTAAAGGGTCGATTTTGCAATTTATCAAATGGCGCCATTGCCGGGGACACGGCTCATTTCTTATATTTTTTGGATTTTTGTTTGTTTAATTTAGTGTTCCTTTTTATAGGTCAAATTATTCACATATTTTGCATTATAAAATTTTCCTTTTTTATTTGATCTCTAATCCTTGTTTCTGTGGCAGGGCCCTTAATCAATCAAGGAGGCGAGGTGCTGATGTCTCCCGCTGCGAGGAACCGCAGGAGCATGCTTGGAGCACATAGAAAAGAAAGAAAAAAATGTGTCGCATTTTTTATTTCCATGCCAAACTTGTAATAAATTCGTCTTTTATAGCGGTCTTTGATCGAAGACTCGCGAGTGTAATCGAACGAATGTGGTTGTGTGGGGTTCGTCCCCACTTGAGTGTCGAACTAGGACCAGGCACGCGACTCCTTGAGCGTATTTTCATTTTCCATCTTTTACGTGCTTGCTCGTAGGTAGGACACACTATTAATAAAGACACACGTAGCATCGCCTCACTTAGCCAAATTTAAAAGAAATTCTTCACCGCTAATAGAAGCATGTTGGTTGTGGTTTTAACGACTTGCATACATAGATTTTGGTTTTCAAAACGGCCCAAGTTTTTCATGATTTTTTCGCTAAGTCACTGCATGATTTCTCGCTTAGCTTAGATCATGGTTTTATCGAATACGTGGCTTCTCTCGGTGTCCCCTCCTAGCTTGATCGCCTAGGTTAATGGAAAATGGGAATGAACGGTAGACGATGAGTTCTTGATTTATGTGCTAACCTTAATTCAGTGACAACATTAAATAAAAAATTGGGACTGTTATTTGCAAGTCAACAAAAAAATGGAGTAAAACTTTGGTTTTGGGAGAGCAACACCCTCATTTACGCATCAATTTTCACTTCACATTTTCTCCGCGTAAAATATCTAATGTTTTATCACCAATAAAACTGACATGATAATAAACCAACCCCGGTTGGTTTCATGTGTGAGTTGGTGAATTCGAGGGTTTTGCTTGCTTGATTGAGCCATGATTGCTTCGATACACTCCCCAAAACCTTAGTCACTCCATCCATCTCCGTAGATTCATCCTCTCATCTGTACATCCATCCATCTTCTTCGTTCCCCTTGGGTCCCTTTCGATATCAAATTCCATCTTTATACTTAGGCTAATCTCAGCCTAAGTATAGGGGGGACCTGAGTCCCCGTGATTTTCTCTACTCTCTTTCCCTTTCCTTTATACTAAGATTATTTCTAACCTAAGTATAGGGGGAGCCCCTCTTAGCTCCCGTATATTCCTTTATATTTAAATGGACCTATGTACTTGCAACATCTAGTGCTATGAGGACATAGCAAAGTTTAAGTATAGGGGGGTATACCGTATATACCATATACTTACTTTAGCTATAATCTGAAAAATTTGAAGAATTTAAAACTTTTTGGCCAAAGTAAAATTCTTTGGACTAAGAGAACTCAAATGTTTTTCACGGCTTTTCGATATTATGTTACACTATTTTAATAAAAATATTTTCGAAAATGATTTTTCCTTGTTTTGAAAAATGCTTTTGAAAATGTTTTAAAAACTCTTTATTTGTGTGACATGGTTTTGAAAATATTTTTAGCTCTTTTCAAGGAAAATTGAGTCTAACTTGTGTTTTAACTTTTAAAATTAAAATCCATAAAAATGAGAAAAACCCAAAACCCTTTAAGAGTCGTTGGTGACTATTAAACCCAATTAAGTAAGCCGCATTCAGTGAGGGTTCACCCTTAGCAGATTGGATGGTTTAGAGGACTTCGCGTAAGGCCCCGTCCTCAAGCAATGGGCTTCAGCCTGTAGTTACATCCATACTGGCTGAATGCAGATGCTCAATTGAGTTTAGGCAGTCCTAATATCTCTTGAAGTCCAAAAAAACCAAAAAAATAATAAAAAAAATTAAAAAAATATCTTGTTTTTTGAATGAAGGAGTTGGATTAATCCTCTACACTTACACTTCCACCCAGGATCTGAAATGATCAAGGAAACTTAGCTTGATGAGGTCTTAGAGATTTTAGGTTAACCAGCCTTAGCCATCATGGTCATAGACTTAATCATCCATATTCCCCTAGTTTTCTAGATTTGCATGCTATATTCCATGCTTAGTCTCAGACAAAAAGAATATGATCAACACGTCACATGCACGACTGCGGTTTTTTTTATTAGATGAGTTGATTTTTCACTTGAGGAATTGGGATGAGGAAGTCGAGTTTGGATTTGATCTAATGATGCTCGAGGATGGGATAAAATCTTTGAAAGCTTCAGGAAACCTGAGTGTCAGCAATTTTAGCCAGTATGAGAACTTGGTTCTTATACTAATCTCTTAATATTAACCTAAGTGCCAGAGTGTGAAATAAATAAAAAATGTTGATCTGTGTGCGCCAACTCTTGGTAAAAGCAGTGGAGCTAGCCAGAAATTATACAAGTCAATGAAATTTCAAAGAAAAGCTCATACCACAAAGTCAAAAAATCAAAGAGCTTCCACCAAAGGCGAGCGCTCCCAAAACTTTTCAAAGTGTCCACTTGGATCACCGCTATTAGGACCAGGAGTCGGGCTTGCACCAAAAAAGGGCTCTGCATCGTAAATGCTACAAGTCTGGGTGTAGAAGGTACGATAGGTACTCAAAAGAGACACACCCCGGTGTATTCCCAGGAAAACAAGTGCAGACGGCTCCAACTTCTCTTGACGGACGCACTGATCAACACCAAAAAAATGTGTTGTGTAAAAGGCACTAGAGAGAATCCTTGTTCTAATGAGAGGGAGAGAAGAAATGACACAATTCCATGCCCTCCATTACTGGCCTTCCATTTACATTTTCTAAGTCTGACAACTAATGAGACGGTGGACTGGATGCAAGATTGGATTTATTCCCTAGTGTTGAGGAATGGGTCCTTAGGAGATTTTCTCATACCAAGACTTTGGGTGACGATTTGACTCTACTCTCAGAATTGCAGTCAACACTAAATTTCATATCCTTTAGATTATACGTACATCAGAGAGAGTCTGGAGAATTAGAGGAATTGGGTGCCTCTTGGTTAAGGCTGAGTTGAATTCTAGAATTTTGGACCTCTAAAGTTGAGTCGACTTGAACAGATTGGATCTTGTACTCACATGCACAAGGGGGTTAATCCAGCTTCCTCATTTTCTTTGATGCTTGAGGACGAGCATAGTTTAAGTATAGGGGGCGTGGAGGCACTCTGACCGTTGGATCATATGATAAATCGCCAATTTCATCATCGTAATTTCCATTTATTAACCCCTTGGCTTAGTTTTGTGTCAATAAAACCCTGATAATGTCCTATAATTATCAGAGTCCCTAATAAATTAAAAATCGCAAAAAATGGCAAACCTAAAATTCGTGGTATTTTTAGCCTTAAAAATACCCTTAAAAATATTTGGTGGCTATAGTTGATCACATCTCCAGTTTTGGTCAACATGAAACTAGTAGATCTCATCAAGATCTACAACTTTCATGTTTTGAGTTTTCTCAAATTCGGCCATTTATCCCTTCAAAAGTCAACTGAAAGCTTGGAATAATCTGATTGGGTCGCGTGGCCCGTTCTGGGTAAGCCACGTGGCCCCGTTCCCCATGCATTTTCCGCCCCATCTCCAGCCGTTGGATCTCTTCTTGATCCAACGGCCAGAGTGCCTCCACGCAGGCCTTGGTCCCTCAACCGTCTGATCATCCCTGCCTTTAATCTTCACCACTCGTTGCCGCCTCTCTTCCCTCACGCCACGTGGCGGCATGTACGCTTGATCGTACCCCTGATCTTCCATCACAGCCGCTTCTTCCTATCGCGCACCTCAGCCACCCGATCGAAGCCCTAATCTAATCTCCACCGTCCTTTAGCGCCACTCCCATATTACGCCGCGTTGCAGCTCCACAGCCCTCCGATCATGTCGCCTTGGATTTAATCGCACCCATCCTTCAGCACCTAATTGTCAGCCGTTGGATCTCCAGATCCAATGGCCTTCAGTCGTCGTCAACCTCCGGCCCCCTCTCTTCCCACGTTCTCCATCTTCGCAAAACCCTTTGCCCTTCCCATTATCTCCATCTCCTCCGACCACCTCTCCTCTCGCCAACTGGCCCACTACATTCCCCATTCCATTATGATCCCCGCGAGTCGCTCCACTACTCACGAAAACCTCTCCAGTCGCTCCACACATCCCTCGAAACCCATGTCCTCATCACCAGTTCCACCATCTTCTTCTTCAAATACACCGCCACCTCCCTCGATCCACCTTGTCCACCTTTACGCGGGGAGGGGCCCAGCCCTCCTCCGCCTCCCTGTGACAGGGGGAGGCAGAAGGATCGAGCGAAGATGACCCTCTCCCCCGGTGATGACCCTGCGACCTCCACGGCGGAGCTGCGGCGCCTCGCGTTCGCCCGAGCTGCTCCGAGTCGCTGCCGGAGTCCAGCGAAGACCCGAAGCTCAAATCGAGCCCCAGCCCAAGCCTCCGCTCCATCCCCGACGTCAGGTAAGCCCTCCTTCTTCTTCTCTTGTCTTTTTCTTTAATTTCTCTTAATTTTCTAGGCCGCTTCATTCGTCCTCGACCTCCATTAACCCCCTCTGAACTCCGCCACGCTTCCGCCCTTCACGCGACACTCTCAGACCACTCTCTTCTCCCTCCAGCTTCCCAAACCGCGTCCGGCCCATCTCCTCCGCCCTCGCGGCGGAGGAGCAACCGAGCTCCCGTTCCATTCACTCTCACGAAACCCCACTTCGGTTAGGCATTAACGCTGCAGGTGGCTTCGCTCTTCGATGATCGGAATTTACGCCGGAGCTTTTTCTCCAGCTGCCTCCGGCCTCGTGCTTCGCCAGACGCTTCAAGGTGCTCCAAATGCTCGACCTTTCTTCAAGTATGTTCTCCAGGTGGTTGAGCACTGCTGAGGAGCTTCATCAACAATAAAGGAGAGCGGCGGAGCTGGAGCTCCTTCGCTGGAGCCCAGTCTTCGCTGCCCACCGCAGACGAAGACGGAGGTACAACGGCCGTTGGATGGTCCTCTCTCAGCGACCATCCAACAGCCTAGATGAGGCCACGCCATCGATTTCAGCAACCGTTGGATCTTCGAAGATCCAACGGTGTACGAGCAGCCACGTAGCCCGGATCGACATCTGCAGGTGCCGTTGGATCTCCATGATCGGATGGTCTCCAACCGGCCACGCGTCAGCACCAGAGCTACACCGAGCCTTCGCCCTAGACCATCAGGCTCGGATCACCCGAGCCTACGCCTAGCCTCCCAGGAGCTTCGAACTGCCCGAGCCTAGCCGAACCAGTGCCGACCCTCTGTCGAGCCTAAGCATTCACTCGAGCCTGGATGGCGCGTGCAGAGCACGTGCTATCTAGGTATTTTGCAGAGAGCCCCTCTGACTTCTCCATTTTTGCAGAAAGGTCCTGACTACACGTGCCAACCACGTGCGCCTGGGGATATTTGCACCTTGGCCCTCGCGAGTCTTAATAATTGCAAATATACCCCGCGCATGTGGGTATTTTACAGGGAAGGCCTCGAATTTATTTTTATTGCTTTTTGTCCTTTCTAGGGACCTTTTTGTAATTATCTTTTCATTTTTTATTTCACTTATGCCCTCATTTTCTTCCTTGCATATTTTGAGCTCCATAACTCCGTTTCAGGTAATTTCAGTTCCATTTAGAGCCTGTTGACGGAAATTTCTCATGGCATGTTTTTTTTCAATGATGGACACATTGAGTTTTAGTGTATTTTGTTGATCGACATGTGTCTCTTATCTCCTTACTTATGCCTTGTTCGAATCAAGCTTGTCACTTAATTAACCCTGAAATTGATTTATTGTTAGCTGGCTCATTACTTTGATTGAGGGCATGCTTGCATCGCATTTCATTGCATTTATTTGCATGATAAAAAATTAATTAAAAATGCATGTTTTATCTTAATGCATTGTTGTGTCTCCTTGCATTATTTGACCTATATGACTTTAACTCAACGCTTAATTAGATAAATAAAAATCTGACTAATACGAGAGAGGCTCGTGTCCATGAGTTCGACCTTGGTATCTTGCCAAGTAAATAAAAAATACGACCATCTCATTTTGATTGACATATATTTAAATGAGATGGTCTTTGATGAGCCCGAATTGGGACGACTGCGATGACATCATCAAGTGCTAATTCAGCACTATTAAAGGGCTGATTTTGCGATTTATCACCCGGCTCGAAGGACTCGCGGCGGATATGCTTGTCATGGCATGTTTTTACTTTCTCCTTGTACATCAGGCTGTTGCATGCATAGTCTCTGAATTCCAATAATCTGTTCAGATCCAATTTTTTATTCTTCCCAGCTTTCTCAGAATTCAAATTACAAATATTGATGGCCCATAAAGATTTGTGAATCAATTCAATGGGCAGATGACATGGCTTGCCATACACAAGACGGTAGGGAGACATTTCCAAGGGTGACTTGTACACGATTCTGTAAGCCCAAAGAACTGAATCCGGCAGCTGAGACCATTTCTTACGATCCAGACGCACAAGCTTATGTAAAATTGTCTCGATCTCCCTGTTTGAACATTTAGCTAGGCCATCAGATTGTGGGTGGTAAGGTGAAGCAACACGACGTTCAATGCAGAATTCTTGAGTTAACTTCTTTATGTCTCTGTTTATGAAGTGACTACCCCCGTCAGATATTAGAATCTTGGGGATCCCGAACCGTGCTATGATTTGATCTCTCAAAAATCGACATACAGTCCTACTGTTGGCGGTTCGGGTGGGGATAGCCTCCACCTAGCGACTCACATAGTCGACAGCAAGCAGAATATATTCATAGCCCTGGTTGTTGGGAAATGAGCCCATAAAGTCGATGCCCCATGAATCGAAGGCGTCTGATATCTGAATGAATTTCAGAGGCATCGTGTCTCTCATTCCTATGGTTCTGCCCATCTTCTGACAGTCAGTGCAACAGTTAACATAATTGTCTGCATCTTTGAATAATGTAGGCCACCAAAGATCACACTAAAGAACTTTTGTTGCCGTTCATCTGCCTGAATGATGTCCTCCGGAGTCTTGATCATGGCACAAGGTGAGGACACTTGGAACTTACTCTTGAGGAATGCACCTCCTCCAGATACAGTCATCCCCCTCATGAAATAGATATAGATCCTCCCACAGGTAGAAATGGATTTTAGACAAGAATTTGTCTATTTCAACTTCAGCCAATCCTGTGGGATTTGCTTGGTCGCTAGATAATTCACAATATATGCATACCAAAGGAGCGAGGTAACTGATATAATTGCCTCGTCTGGAAAGGTCTATGTAATTGGTTTCTAGCTTAGCTCAGGAGATTCCGGCTTAGGAAGTCTAGACAAATGGTTGGCCACCACATTCTTGACGCCAAGTTTATCTCTGATTTCAAGGTCAAATTCTTGGAGGAGAATGATCCACTGGATAAGACGTGGTTTGGCGTGCTTCTTCTGCTGTAGATACCGGATGGTCGAATGGTCAGTGTAGATGATCACTTGGGATCCGAGGAGATAGGATCTAAACTTTTCCAAGGTGAAGACTACCACTAGAAGCTCCTTTTCGGTGACCGTGTAGTTTCATTGGGCTTCATTGAGCGTTCGACTAGCGCAGTGAATTGCAAATGGTACATTATATTTCCTCTATCCGAGTACAACACCAATGGCATAATATGGCGCATCGGTCATTATCTCAAAAGGTTGAGTCCAGATTGGTGGCTGTAAGATAGGGGCCTGAGTGATAAGTTATTTCAGCTGATTGAAGGCAAGGAGCACACGATCATCCACAATGAATTCATTCTCCTTGCTGAGCAACTCAGTCAAAGGTCTGGCCAATTTACTGAAATCATCGATGAATCGTCGATAAAAACCGACATGGCCCAATAATGACCTGACTTGCTTGATTGTTGTAGGTGGCTCAAGTTTGGAAATCACCTCCACCTTGGTTGGGTCAACCTCCATGCCACGTTTAGAAACAACGTCACCTAGCACAATTCCTTCAGTCACCATGAAATTGCTCTTTTTCCACAAGAGCACCAGATTTACTTTACAGTACCTCCGCAAGACTCGATCTAAATAATCCAGTCATTGATCAAATGAGTCCCCGTAGACCGAAAAATTGTCCATAAAGACCTCAAGAAAGTTTCCCACCATGTCGGCAAAAACTGCTAGCATACACCTTTGAAATGTGGCTGGAGCATTGCAAAGCCCAAACGACATCCGTCTGAAGGCATATGTACCAAAAGGACAGCCAAGAAGTGCATCGACCTCCCACGGATTTGGATTGAGTCTTCTCTGAAGTTCTCAAGAGGGTTTGCAATCTTCCTCCAGGAAAATGTGATGCAAGCACAAAGATGGATTGATCCCATGGAGATCTGAAGTTCTCCAGCCTATTGCCTTGCGGTTGTGTTCAAGAACCTCCATCAGACGAGATTCCTGGTTTGCGGTCAGATGAGATTGATAATGACTGGGTACATATTAGGTTTGCCAACAAGGAAGGCATACTTCATATTGGAGGGCAGTTGCTTCAACTCAGGTGGGCTAAGAGTTGTTTCAAAATTGACTTCAGTTATTACTTCTGGTGGTGACTCTTTCATCTGTTTGGTGTCCACCATGCTCTGTTCTACCTCATCATTCAATAATTTACAAAATGTTTCAATGATCTCTTCTTCCTTATAGAACTCTTCGATAATCTGCTCTTGATCTTGAAGGCACATCATCGCCACCTGGGCAGGGTTGAGCATTTGGCCGGGTCAGCCCGACCCACAACCCAACCCAAACCCGAACCTGTTTAATGTCGGGTCAGGCTTGGGCTTTAAAAATCCACACATTATTAAAATGGGTCAGGCTCATGCTTCGTAGAACACGACCCGAGGCCCGACCCAGTAGCCCGGCCCGACCCCCCAACATGCTCAACCCGACCCGACCCCCAAACCCCCTCCCCTTCCTCCCCCCCATCCCGACCCGGCCCCCCTCCCCTGAGCCCCATCTCGCCTGACCTGACTCCATCCGAACCCCTGTTAGTAACCACATGAGGGGTAGAACCATAGAAGTATGGGTTTTGGATGTAAACCCCCAAAGAGGTGGGTAATCTCTCAACTGAACAGTCCCTCAAAGGATTATCCATATGTTACCGGATGTGTTTGCAGTCCCTGATTTTGTGTCATGCTTCCTTTCCAATATACTCTATACACTTCAAAAATTACACTTCAAAAATTACAACAGAAAAAATAGGTCCTTTGTTCTGGTGATGAACTCTAATAGTGGTTTGGATGGAGTCGATTTGGAATTAGACACAAAATCAGGGACTGCAAACACATCTCCATATAAACTTTATAAATTAGTTGATATTTATATTACAAACCCTAGGAAAGTAATTTTTAAAGACAATATCTTATTTTTTATAAAAAATTTACTAGGCCGCCCCAACCCGAACCCAACACGTTTAACATCGGGCTGGGTTTGGGTTTGGGCTGGCCCATCCAAAAATTAACGGGCTGAGGCCTGGCCCGAAACTCGATAATATTAACGGGCTCGGGTTTGGGCTAAGGTCCAGTCCGGTCCGCCCGACCCGATAATCATCCCTACACCTGGGTCTCCTCAAGTAGACCATCAACTATCTCATCATGACTGATAAAGGGGAAATTCAACTGCGATCTCCAATCCTTCCATGGGAGAGAGGAATTCATGGATCTCCTTGTCATCCATAAAGAGATTGGTATCTTGAATTTAGGCTAAAAAGTCACAGTCTTCGGAATGATCAATCACCCTTGCACATGCTGCAGATACTCCTTCTGACGGTCTGGCATCAGACAGGGTTTCTATTTTGATCCTTTCACTGCCATCACCGAAAGTAATTTCTCCAGTCCCATAATTCACCACTAAGTTCGACATCCACAGGAATGGTCATCCAAGTATGATTGGGGTAAGGAGCAAAGGCGCAGAGACGTCCATGTCTAATACAACCAAATCAGCTGGGAACTGCTTCCTTGAATCGTAACTATCACGTCCTCCAATACGCTTCTCAACTGCTTGATTGATTTATCTGCAAACTACAGAATCATCTTGGTGGGCTTGAGCGGTCCTATTTTGATTTCTGTGAGCAATGAAGCTGGCATCAAGTTAACAGAAGACCTACTGTCCAGCAGAGTGTGTTCGAACTCCTGATTGAACATCTGACAGCACACAAGAGGCGCTCCATTATCTGGCTTCTTATCCGAGAGATTGTTGATAGCATTGACTGTGGCCATTATAAGGATGTGCTTCTCAGACTTACCACCTTTGTTTCTAGAGTTATGTGGATGAGGCCTATGTCTATTTGTACATGCATCCTTCAATCCTTTCTACACAGTTGACATGTACTCAAGAGATTTATTAACGACATATTCAATACCAATTCTGAATAATCTCAATGATGAAAGGGTCGGACAAAGCATTTTTTTAGATTTTTCATATTTTTGTGTTTTTTCATTGCTTCTGGAAAAGGAATATTTATAGAATCTCCACTAATGTCATTCAGAACTGTGTCCATATCGTTGTTTACAAGTAGATGGCAAAAAGGTACATAATCATCTACAATGTGTGGACCAAAAACTATATGCTCGGCATCTGGTGATGGCTTTGGCTCTACTGCAGGTGCAAAATCCTTCAAAGCTGAAGCTGGTTCTGGGACGTGCATTCGTCTCCAATGCCGGCTAATCTCCACCGAGGTTGTTGTCATCTCTTTGTATTTTTGTATTTTATTCATTTTTTGTGAGTTTTCTGCAGATGGCATTCCTCCAAAAATGTTGTGTGGTCCTTGCATTGGCTGGACTGACGATTCCCCGTCAGATGAAATATGCTTTAATTCCCCATCAGACGCAATATGCTTTCTCTTCGTCGTCGCCAATGGCTGGAGTGTCCTACTGCTCCTGAGAGTAATAGCATTAGATAAGAAGCAATTTAGTTCACCTGAATCGGGTTGGACACTACCGACTACCTGCTCCTTGCATCGGAAATTGTTCTGGTTGGCTTTGACTCGAGCAGGGATGGTTGTTTTTGCAGCTGTCAAGTCGTCAATCTTCTGGTTCATCTCAGCAATATTTTTCATCAACTGCTCAAGGTAAGCTAGGGCCGGGTTAACCGGCACAATCTCAGAAGAATCCCCCTGATGGGGCCTCGGATGCAGATATGATGACTGAGACTGTGGCTGGTATCCCTGTGAGAACTGGTGGGGAGGAGGGTTAGAGGAATAATGTGAGTTCTACTGATGATACTGTGCACCCGGTTGCTGATGATATCCTTGCCTGTGATATCCAGACTGCTGAGGACCATTCTGATAGTTCTGCCTCCAGGTGTTGCCATGAGACGGAGGCTGATGCTGATATGAGGGATGGAAGGGTCTCTCACCCTGCTGCTGTTGGTGATAGGACCAGTTGCCCATGTTCTGACCCAGAGAATGTCCCTGAGAACGGGTCAGCTGCTCTTTATTATTCCATACACCATTGATTTCCTGGATCAGTGGTGGGGGTGGAGAGAACTGCTCAGAATAAGATGGCTGGGACTACGATTGATATACAACCATATGTGTTTGTGGCTGCGGGGGTTGCTCCGGAACCTACACGTAATACACATGCTGAATAGGCTGGGGCTGCGGTGGAGTCGACTGAGATGTTTGATTCAGTGAAGGCTCCTTCTTCTCAGCAGACAGCTCAGCAGAGGCAGACATAGAGTTGCACATGTTGGCATTCAAGGCTCGAACGAGTTGCTCCAGCTGCTGGGAGATCATGTCGAGCTTTTCATAGACCTGGGTCCTTTTCTCAATTACTGATAGTTTTTCGAGATCCTACGACCTCTTCTCAATGATATCAAACTTAGACAGGTAGCTCCCTATGATGCTTAGGTTAGAGCTCTCGTCACTATCTTCGGCATGAGTAGCCATGTTCATAGGCTTACTGATGGTGGTTGGCATCTTCATGTATGCGTGCGATGAGGTTGAGCGACTTCTCCTTCAACCATTTCCTCAAAAATATTCCAAACCACATCCTCGTCCTTGTTAAAATGAGAGCCACCGCAAGCAGCATCAATGAGCTTTTGGCTTTCAAGTGTCACCCTGCAAAAGAAGTGTTGTACAAGACTGGTCTTTGGAATCTCATGGTGGGGACACTTCTCCTGGAGATCTTTAAATATTTTCCACACTTCATGGATGGTTTCATGGGGCTGTTGACAGAAACTGGAGATGCAGGCATGCTTCTGATTCAAGCGACCGAGAGGGTAGAATTTATGGAGAAATGCAAACTTTTCTCCTCCCATGTCATGACTACCTTCCCCAAGTGGTCGACCCAATATAAGGCCTTATCTTGGAGGATGAAGGGAAAGGTGGTCATATTAACTACCCCAATGGAATACCAGGATAGTGAGCAGTAGCATAGATGCGGCCTAACTTCTTAAGATGAATATATGGTTCCTCAGTGGTGTTCCCATGGAATGTGGGAAGCAGAGACAGAAACTGCGGCTTCAACTCGAAGTGGGCGTAAATCTGTGGAATTTGGATCCACTCAGTGATACGACTCGCTCCAGGATTGTATGTCTGCTTCAAGTCAATTTCGGCTGCTGTGGTTCTGCATCCATTCTATCAAACTCGGTTCTTCCCACTGAAAGTTCATCTTCAGCACCTCCAAAGTTGAACTCTTGGTCAGGATTCGACTCGTCCTCTCTTCGACCATCTCTTGCATCAGCTCTCCTCCTTAGATAATTCAACATGTATTAGAATGCGATCTGGGCCAAAGCCTGATTGGTCAGTTGCTGTTGGATAGCCTGGATAGAAGCGAGCAACTGACTGTTGACCTCATTCTGTGTAGTGCATTGTCCTTCCCCCTGGTCTGTTGGTTCGGCTGGCTGGAGCTACGGACCCTTTCCTCTGTCAGTTGGAGCCATCTCAGAACAGACTTGAACCTCATGCTCATGATTAGGTTGAGAATCTGCATGATGGAGTAAACCCTAATCAGTTTCTTCCAGAACACCAACTGTTGAGATGATTCTGGAATTAAGGTCAATCCCAGAATAATGTGAACAGAGCATAGGATATTGACTGAAATCGATTTCCATCCATAGAGGGTTAATTCTGGGACAAGAGTAATCCCAATTTATTTGAAGGGGAAGAGCTAATTCGGGTTGCGAGTCCTTCTGGAACAACAGATTTATTGGGGAAATGCAAGTGTTGAAAGAAGAGAGAATAGGGGAGTCCAAGGAGAAATTCGTAAGATCCGAACTAACTTCTTTGAGATCACCCCACCTTATTGGAGATGTTGACGACACGAAATCGATGTGGGCGTCGGCGGGATCCTGACTAAACCATCTGTGTGATGACATCTTGAGAGGGTCAAAAGGGATAGATGATGGATGAAGAGTACGAAGGTAGACAAGAAATAAAAGGAATGTAAAACGGTAGAAGGCTCACAATGAGCGAGGGTCAAATGGAAGGAGAGCAAAATTGTGCAAATGCGCAATGTTTTTTATCTTGACCTTAATTATACCAATCAATCAAACCTCAAAACAATGGATTCACCAACTCAACCCGTGAAGCCATGAAGGTTCGACAATTATCTTTGTTGTTTTTTAGATTTGAATTCAAGCGATTTATCTTGTAACAAGTCCTTAGAGCGCTACACCTATAGGAGAGAGAGTACTGCCGGGAAAGTATCATGTACTTGTCCTCCTCCTTTGTAACATGTAGTCTGCACTTTTTGAGGTCCTTGTAACCCTTCCTGCATCCCTACTCATCCAAAGAAATAAAGGGAGGAAGCCGATAGGCGAAACCAATATTTAGGAACTTGCTCGCAACGGAATCACTCGTGAGTGTGCAAGAACCTACTCGGATGCAAGACGATGAGACAGACACCCCCGTGAAGGTGTGGCCTATGCTCGATACTTCGGACAAGGTCAATGATCTACACAATAGAGAGCATCATTGCTGACCAAGCCCTACTCATCTGCGTATGATAGTAGCACCAATACTTCGGAAATCCATGCGATACACAAGGTACCCACAGACTGAGTTTGGGGCTCTAATCCTTACGAAGACGCTCACCTCACTGAGAAGGAGATCTTCCAATGCAACCTGAAAACAAATGAGGGATTTGCTCACCCCAAGGAAATGAGTCCAATTAATCAATTTTATTTAGTTCATGTAGTTTTAGCAGTCCATTTTTTAACTTGTTGTGTTATCACTTATTTTGAGTAGATTCAATACAAGCGCCTAACGTTTTGGTGTTTTCTTTGATTCCTAATTGATCCAAAAATAGAGGGAGAAGATCGAAAAAGCAATGCAAGGCGACACTAAGATGGAAACCTCACCTTAGTGCCTAAATGATGAATGCTCAGTTAGAAGACTTATAGTGCCTCCTAGCTCTCTCCATGCAGGATGCAAAACATGAATTTGTAAACCTAAACTAAATACCGATATGCACACGGAAATCCTCCTAAGTAGGTAATTGCTACATGCGAAGAACCAAATGCTAAGTACTCAGAATGAAGCCTAAGTCTGGTCTCTGATGTCAATCGGTGCCTGCTACAACGGGTCCTGCATGCGTTGTATACGACCTCTAGCGACACACTACATCGAAACTGAGTACTATAAGAATTAATTAATATCTAAGTTCAAACATAAAGACTATAGCTACATGCAATAGTTATTAGGTGTTTGGCCTTAGATTACACGATCAAGAATGCCTAAAGACTAAGGGCTCATTCTACAAAAGAAAGAAAACCAAAATCGGGAAACAAAATAAAAAAAGGGTGACAAAATCCGTCAAAAACCGTGGTGAGCCCCCAAGTGAACAAACACTTGGAAATTAGGCCCGAGTGTCCAATGTCCTATGTACCTGTATTATTACAAAATAATAGACAATTAAATCTCTCTCTCACCAAAAATAAGAAAACCTAAACTATCCTCTCTCTCCCTCTCTCAAGAGCCTCCTGCTCTCTCATGTCGGTTAGGGTAGAATAGCCGACTCCACTTCCAAGGTTGCGTAGAATCATCTAGGCGATCCTCCAAGGTCTGTTGTCCCTCGTAAGAAGACAAGAAAGAGATGTCAGACAGTTCAAAATTAATGGTCAAATAAAGAAAGAGAATCAAAACTGGCTAAGCAAGTAAAAAGACAAAGGTCTATCTACAAGCTGATGCTTCCCGGTAACAACGCTATTTGAAAAACGAGAAGATGGGGGTCGCTAAGTAATGACCTGACAACTCAGGCTCATTGTCGTTGAGGCGACTACTCCAATCCACACGTTGATCAATAATTAACCCACATAAATAATTAAGCAATTAAAACAAGAGTTAAAATTTATTATACCCTACTAAAATTGTATAGTGGCAAGCAAGTAGGGGTCGAACACGGGAAGCAAAGGTGTCAAGCAGGCAAGATAGGAATCAAGCACCCAATATCCTTTCAAATACTTAGACAATGGAAGCCATTTTTGTGGGTTTTTAATTTTATATTTTTTTATTATATTTTAAATTTTTAAATTTTTATATTTTGATTTTTAATTTTCTCATTTTTTTATATTTTATTTATTTTTTACATTTTCTTTTTCTATAAAATAAGATATTTATACAATAAGGGAAAGTGAAATAATGTATTTATAAAAAAAAAAGTAAAAATAAGCAAAAATAAGGAAATAAAATATTTTGTGATTTTATAATTTCTAATATTTTAGTGATTTTTCTATATTTTTGCTAATTTTTTTGGTATTGTTAAAAATAAAAAATACTCAAAATAGAGAATAAAATAAAAAACTGAAATTAAAATGGAGATGTAAATAGTAAATAGTAACAAAAATTCTCCAAATTAATTTTAAAATAAAGATAATAAAATAAAGAAAATTTAGGGACAAAAAATAGATTTTTAGGATTTTTATGGATTATATATATAAATTTATAGATATTTTTAGTGTTTTTCTATTTTCTTATTTTTCTTTCATATTTTTAGTGGTTTTTGGTCTGAATATTAAAGACACTAAAATACATAAAAAAATATTTTTATGGGAATTTTTCAAAATTGTTTTATAATTTTATGTATTTTCTAATGCAAATAGAGATGAAAATGCATGTTTTTGAATTTTTACAAATATTAAAAACTACAAAAATGTAAAATAAAAATATGGCATGATAGAGCAATGCATCAAGAACTTAAATATATTTTTTGAGTTTTTTTCGAACTTATAGTTGCATGAAATAAATATTAGAAATAAAAAGAAATTACACTCTAGCAGGGGTATTTTTGTAAATATGCAACAGTTCGAGGGCTACAGTGTAATTTTACCACGAAATAAATAAACTAATTAATAATATTTTTGGACCAATAGGAAATAGACATAACCCTAGGGGTGGCCATGCAAAATAGCCAAGAATGCACATGGCTGACACGTGCAGGCAGGGACCTATATGTAATTTCCAAAAACCTGAGCGTCCAAAAATATTATAACTGAAGTAAATAGTTCAAGGACTAAAACTAAATAATCAAAGTCGTGAGGGTCCCCGCACAAAATACCCACACCCCACGTGCGCCAGTTACGTGAGGTGACGTGGCTGGGGACCCAAATGCAAATAATAAAAAGATAGGGGGGTTTGTGCAAATTTTACAAAAATATAAAAATGCAGATGGAAAGATTATAAATTATTAATTAAATACACAAAATGGAGAGGGCAGGGGTGCAAAATACCCTCGCTTAGCATGATCCGACGGCGGGTGCTGATCCACTTGCCATGTGTCGCGCGACGGACGACCGATGACGGTTCGCAAGCAACGGCTGAGATCAGATCTGGTGAGGAAATCAACAGCTGAAGCTGGCCCGGATCTGACGGTTGCTGTGCGATCTGGAGAGGGGCTTTCGATCTAACGACAGAGGACGTCGATGTAAGAACAGAGAGGAGCTCTAGTTGGGCAAACTTCCTCCAGCCAACGAGTCCTTCTTCGTCGTGTGATGAAGCTCCAAAACATCCCGGTCGACTCCCGCAGGCCTTCTTTAGGTGTTGGCAGCGTCAAAACACCCCGGCGATAGCCGGAGTTCTCCCAGGAGGCCGGTGGAGTACAAGGCTCTGTGCAATCTCCGGTGAGTCTTCAAAATTGCCCGAAGCGCACAAGCTACTCCAATACCTGCAGGGAAAGAGTTAAGAAGATTATGGGAAAAATGTCGTGACCTTCCAAAAGGAAAAATAGGCGGAGATGATGCGGATGAAGTGATTCACGTCGACCGGCAAACGCGACGCACGGCCGGTTGGAGATCGAGTGGTTTTTGTGATGATTCAGATCGATTCTACGATATCGAAGAGCGAGGATCTACTACTGGTATCCTAAGGGATTAAAAAGAACACAAAATAAAGGGGAAACTCACCAGGGAGGGCGCCGACGACTAGCTTGGGCAGCCCTACTCCGACGAGCTGGATCTGCTCGATTCAACGCCTGCGATGCCTCCTAGAGGGTGCACTCCACTCCTGCTGTCACCAGGAAGGACCTCGAGCTCCAAGGATTGGGTTTCGCAGGTAGAAGAGTGGTCAAAGTCCAAGGGAAGTCAAGGGGGGTTCTTGAATAGGTGAAGGAATGGGCGAAAAGAACGAGGCGTATCTTGCAAATCGTCGATCCAATCCCCAAGGTTATACATGGGCGTGCATCCTCGATAATATGGGATCAAAAGTCAAGATGGGTGCGGGGCTATTTGGTGAAAGGAGCGCCCTCAAAATGTTCGAAGAAGAGTCAAAACAACAGTTCTGACAAGGGCCAGACCTCGGTTAGAGAGTTGACCGAGGTCAACCAACGGAGTATTCTGGTTGGTCCACGTGGACCAACCAGAAAGTTCCTAGGCAAAAAGTTTTGTTAATTCGATTAAAAATAAGAAATGAATTCATTAATTTTAGATTATTAAATAAAAAATGTTTATTATTTATTGAAATATTTTGTGATTATTTTTATTTCTTTTTTTGAGGTTTGTAATTACAAGTTCCCTTTTATGGGCTATATAGGTATATTTATCTATATATTTTAATCTTTTATTTTTATTTTGTATTTTTAATTTTATAAATTTTGTTTATTATTTTAAATATTTATACTTATTCTTATACACTTAAATATATTTTTATTTTATTTTTCTGATGTATTATGTACATTTAAATAGATGTATAATCTATATAGGTATACTTATAGGTATTATACCTATGTATTTTCTACAAATATTTTATTTTTATGTTTTAATGATGGTTTTATTCCTGATTTAATATACACATGTATTATAAATAATATTTACGAAAATATAAAATTATAACTTTATGAATAAGAAATAAAATGAATATTTTAATCGGGTAAAGTATACAATAGGGGTCCAAAACCTAACTTTCACACAGTAACTCAAAAAAATATGAAACCACCTTCATTAAATAGCTTATTGAAAATTATATACAATTAAACGTGATTTTGATACATTTCAAGTTTTTATTGGAGAGATACATGTCTGGGAACTTAGGATTTTGGAAAGTTATTCAGATCATAACTTTTTATCTGTACATTATTTTTATGTGAAATAAATTTTGTATTTTTCTATATTTAATTATCTACAACTTTCATATACAAAGTTTCTTTATTTGAAGTATAAAAAATGGAACTGAAAATAGGTCCCAAAAATGGTTTTTGGCCCTTATCTCCCCCTACTTTATTCCTTGTTGACCTAGTCATCGAGATGCCTAGGTCACGGGGTTTCAGGTCATACAATATTTGCAATATTTTATTCTTTTTCTTTTCTTTTCTTTATTCTATAATTTTGGCTTAAAAAATAGTATTTTATACACTATTTACACTATGATGCATGAATGATAAAATGCCTAAATTAAGCATATTTACACGCATTTATTAGGGTTTTTAAGTCCAAAATGATTGAATAAAAATGATGAAACGGAGATTCATCATCGGTGGACTTGGAATGGCTTTCTCGAAGGCCGAAGCAACACCGAGCAACCAGAGGCGGGCTATTTTGTGGATCGAGCCGCTGAGGAGTCACAAATAATTTATCATTTGTTCTATTTTAGAGAGAGCATTTTATTAATTTCTTTTTGTAATCAATTTTTAATAATTCTCATTTCCAACAGTTTATGTTTAGGTTCTCATGTTTGTACCTAAACTGGACATTCGGTCTATCGGGACCCTATTTTTGTGATGATTGGCATAGTCCTAGGATTGTACTACAACTATTAGAGTTACTATGTTTATTTTTGTGCTCGTAGGACTAGGACCACATTGCACTTAAAATGCACTAGATCAGATTCATTTAGCCAAATTAATTTATTCTATCACTCACTAATAGAAATTCCTATTCTAGGTACGATTTCACGTGCATGCATTAAACATATTTGTTAGGGAAATTTCAATTCTGTTTAGCATCATATACAAAGATCACGTGGAAGCACTATAAGTATCTCTGTATTCTGCATTCATCATCGTATTTCCCGCTACACAACTTTTTCGATTCTCTCTCGGTTTTCACTTATCTATGATTTAAATGAAAGTGGAATCCCCGTGTAAACATACTTCATTCTCTACTCAAGTTTAAGTGATAATCAAATTAAAACAAGGGGTCTACTAAACAAGGTGTCTGAAAATTAATTGGAATAAAATTAAAAATCATTGATTATGGGAGAGAAATCCCATCCTTGTGCACAAGTACATACCTCTAGATTGTGAGTGGGTAAGCATGTAGTTGTAAGGTTAGAGCCCAAAACCATGGGCTTGTACCCTAAGTATCCAGATCCAACTCTTGCAAGTTTGGGAGCTGCAAATGCTCACCACCGATAATAGTCTACATTTTGGGTGTGCCCGTCTATTACCTCCTTTAGGGGTGTGATATAACCTGGCAACACTGACAGATCACTCCTTTGATTGAGGACTAGTAGAACCACATATGTGTCTCATGGTGACACACCTGTGTGTAACATATTGTGAGATTATTTTAGCATCAATTTAAAATTGAAAAGATAATCGGCTAGACCTTTATAGCCTAACCGTGTTAAGTTGGTGAATATTGGAGTTTGCATTACATACTATATTGTGTGCGTTTCAAGTTCATTGCACTTACATACATATATCGAAGTTCGTGAATCATACTCCACCTTCCATTTCGAAGATGCCATAATATCAGTATTCATACCTAGACTCTGTGGGTTGCACTTACATGACCGATCCTAATCATCTTTGTTCTCATTTTAGAAGAACCATATCTTTAATGCAGTTCTTCCCCAGTCATCATTCACTTCATTCCACCACCCCACTCCTTCCTTCATTGACTTTTCAAGATATGAACCACTCGTAGAACATAATGAATATTATGTGGACAGAATGGAGCAAGTGAATTCAAGGATGGACATAAGCATAATCGAGTTTTAAAGAGAAACACGATTCTCGATAACGATTGATAATTAAATGTTTGAACCATCCCCTACTCAGGATGACTCTCTTCTCGAGTATGACCTCTTTTCCTTTGACTAGACATTTGATATCCAGAGTCAAGGAAATAGGACTCATGACCTGACCATGGCCACAGAGAATGACTATTACTAGGATCAAGACTACATGCTGGAGTCATGACGTGATGAGTATGGTTATTCATCTCCAAGTCATGAGACGATAGCGGATGATATTGTTCGGATTAATCAGAGAGTCGACACTTTGACTGAACAACTTAATAGTGTCATACAAATGATTAAAAAGATTATAAACAATCAAAGAGAAGTCAGGACTACACAAAACGAACCCGAGACACATCAAGTGCAAAATTTTCAGATACATGCACCATAGGCATCCAACCAATCCACTAACCAGTCTACTGACTATAATGAAAATACCAAAAAAATAAAAGTCAGGAAATTCAACAAAAATGGATAAGATGGAAATGGAAGCATTTTGTAAAAGGCTGATCTTTGAGCTTCCATTAAGTAAGGTCATAGAGTATGTGCCTGATCTTCAATGATTTGTAAAGAGTCTATAATCACATAAGAAAATGGGCAAGAAAAGATCTAGAACCAAATTCCATTTAATCACTATGGCATGTTCAATGGCGATGACCCAAACAAGCAAAAGCCACAGAGTCAAACATTTGACTAGGGTTAACTGTGATATTGAGAACATCGAGTTTACCTATGGCCAAATTGATGACGACTCCGCCCTAAACACCCTCTCAAAGTTTGTGTTTGACTGACTCAAACTTGGACTACTTGAAAGACAAGAGTAAGCATTCGATTTCCAGATCGATCCACAAAAAGATCGAGAGGAATTGTTTCAGTCATCATGAACTTCCAACGTGTCGAACATAGAGTGAACTTCATTGTCCTAGACATTGAGCACCAATGAGAATTGTCCGAATCTCCCATTATTTTGGGAAATCCGTTCTTAGCCTCTGCTAGAGCGACTATTGATTGTGAGATTCAGGACATAAAATTTCCGAACCAAGACCATAATGATCAAAATCTCGAGTGCACACCTGACCTTGAGACAACTAGACAAGAAACTGACAGCCATAACACAAAGGAGATTACAGAGCCAAACACGTCACAAGAATGGACCTCTCTACAGACTCTATACACAACCCTAGGAGAGACACCTAAGGATCAGACTGCCGAGGCTACAGATGCTGCCATTAAGGTGGATGATCGTGACTTAAACACATCCAATTCACTGAATCCAGACAAAATCATTTCAGACTTCCTTGACCATTACTGTGATCTGATACCTGAGTCATCAAAGCCCAAACCAGTTCTAAGCACCATCATATACCCGAAATGTTTATTGACCTTACATGAGTTATACAATATACAAGGTGATTCATCTGATGAAGAACCGATGGCCATCGCATCACAAACTAAGTTTAGAAAGGCTACATCCTCTAGTCTGGTTGCTAGTCGAGGGAGGGAAGAAGCACTCTGGTCCTCCTCTCCATGCATCTGATTCTAGCAAAATGACTAAGTACATCTCTATAGACATGAACTATTTCGAGGACTTCATTCTATGGTATTGTACATGTATCGATGTGATCAGATATGACTAGATGAATACCTCTTCATGAGAATATTCATCACCCAAGGTCCAGTTGGTTGCCTATGTGAATGAGTAGCCATAGAGAAAAATTGGTTGGAGAGCCTCCACTGAAAATTATTACTCTGTTGGGATGACTCCGACAATGGCTGGGAATCTTCTTCGTCATGTTCTTCAGATCCATGAATGGCTACCCCCATCTTATATGAGAATTTTGGGAATCCTGAATCATGAAATGACGTGATCTCTTAAAAATCGACAAACAGTCTGACTGTCGGCGGTTCGATTGTAAATAGCCTCTACCCAGAGACTCAAGCAGTCAACAGCAAGCAGAATATATTCATACCTCTGGTTGTTCGGAAATGGGCCATAAAGTCGATGCCATATGCGTCAAAGACGTCTGATATCTAAATAAATTTCAGAGGCGTCGTATCTCTCGTTCCTATGGTTCCGCCCATATTCTGGAAGTTAGTGAAACACTTGACGTAATCTTCTGTGTCTTTGAATAATGTAGGCCACCAAAGGCCACTCTGAGGAACCTTTGCTGTTGCCTGTCTACCTGAGTGGTGTCCTCCGGATTCTTCAAGGCAAAGTGCAAGGACACTTGGAACTTCCTCCTAAGGAATACACCTCCTCCAGATGCAATCAACCCCCTCACAGAATAGATATGGGTCCTCCCATTGGTAATAATGGATTTTATACAAGAATTTGTCTATTTTCAGCCTTGGCCAATCTTGTGGAGTTCTCTTGGACACAAGATATTTCACAAAATCAGCATACCAGGGAAGCGAGTTGATTGACAAAATTCCCTCATCTGGAAAGGTTTTTGTGATCGATTTCAAGTTCAGCTCAGGAGATTCAGGCTAAGGAATCCTAGATAACTGATAGGTCTCCACATTCTTAACTCCAAATTTGTCTCGAATTTCAAGGTCAAACTCCTGGAGGAGAAGGATCCACCAAATGAGATGTGGCTTGGCATCCTCCTTCTGTTGTAGGTACCGGAAGGCCGAGTGATCTGCTTAAATGATGAACTTGGATCCGAGGAGGTGGGATCTGAACCTTTCTAAGGCAAAGACAACCACTAGCAGCTCCTTCTCAGTGATTGTGTAATTTCTTTGAGCTTTATCGAGCGTTTGGCTAGCATAGTGAATAGCAAATCGCACATTATCTTTCCTTTGTCCAAGCACAGCTCCGATGGCATAATCAGATGCTTCTGTCATTATCTCAAAAGGTTGTGTCCAAATCAGTGGCTACAGGGCAGGGGCCTTAGTGATATTGTTGAACAGGGAAAACGAGGGTCGTACGGTTTCACAAGGCGAAACCGCAGTCGATGCGGTGACCGCTCGAAAATCCTGGTTCAAACAACAATTAACCCATGACAATCAAGTGAAGCAGTGAAAGTGTGTGGAGTTAAAATTTATTATAACTCTACAACAAGATGTGTATAGTGCAAGTATGTGTAGAGGTCGAACACAGGGAGCAGAAAGGCTAGATCGGGGCAAAAATGCTCAAAATGTGTGTGTATGTGATCAAGAGTCTACTATGCTATTTTTTTTTGGGTTTTTAATTTTATAATTTTTTATTTAATTTTTGATTTTATATTTTTGTATTTTTATTTTTAATTTACTGATTTTATATTTTCTTTTTTATATTTTATATTTTTTATCTTCTTTTTCAATATTGGAATATATGAACTATGTAATAAAAGGGAGAAAGAGATATTTATAAAAATAGATAAAAATGTCCAAAAATTAGCAAATAAAGTCTTTTTGGTCTTTTTATACTATTTTACTGTTTTTATGATTTTTGGGTATTTTTCAGAATGTTTTTGGTATTTTTAAATAGCAAAATACAAGAAAACAGTGAATAAAAGACAAGGTCGAAACTAAAATGGAGAAATAAAATGGAAAACAGTAACAAAAATTCTCCAAGTTAATTTTCAATAAAATATAATGAAATAAGGAAAATTTAGACACCAAGATTATATTTTTAGTGTTTTTGTAGAATTTTTAATATTTTTATAAAGGTTTTTGGGTTTTGTGATTTTTATGAGTTTTCTTTTATATTTTTTTAATGATTTTTGGTCTAGAGCTAGAACACACTAAGAGAAACAAAATATATTTTTTTGGGATTTTTCTGGAGTGTTTTTATATTTTTTATGGATTTTATAAGCTAGACAGTGCACAAAATGGACGTTTTTGATTTTTAATAAATATTAAAAGGCAATAATTATGAAAAATAAAAATATGGTGATAAATACTATGCAATAGAGACTTAATATGATTTTTGGGGATTTTTTGGGGTTTTATAGATGCATGCAAAAAATACAAGAAACATAAAGAAAAGGCACACATGTAGGGGCATTTTAGTAATATCAGGAAAGTATGGGGGCCAGAATGCAAAATGTCCACAAAATTACAACTTAATAAAATAACTGCTGGACTGAATATTAAAGGCAAAATCCACGAGGTTATATCCACAAAATTCCCAGGGGAGCACGTGCGTGAGCACGTGCGCCTGGGAGGAAAGTTCTGCAATTACTCAAAAGTACGGGGGTTGTTTTAAAAATATTACAAAACATAAAGCAGCCAATGAAAGTTTTAAACAGTATGAAATAAATCCAAAAAGTGCTGGGTGTGAGTCGCAAAATACCCAGACAATGGGGTGCATCCAACGGCCTGGGCGATCTCACTAATACATGTGGCATGCGCACAGAAGCCGATACCCGTTCGCAATCTAGGGCCGAGATTAGATCGAGCGTTGAGGATCTGACGGCTGGAGGGGGCGCGCGATCAACGGCACCTATAGCTCAGCAAGAATAGGCCGTGATCTGACGGCTGCTGATCGATGGGGAAGAACGGCGAAGGAACTCGCCGACGGCGAGTTTGGCTTGGATGCAGATCCGCTCCCGACGACCTTCTTCATCTCCTACAACTCTCGGAGGCTCCTGGGACGCTCCTGTAGCAGAGGACGGCTTCCAAAATGGCGTGGAACACGCCGAAAAACCGCTGCGACGTGAGGGGCCAGGAGCTGCTCCAGGCCATGTTGCCTTCGTCAAAAACCGACCCAGATGGGGTCCTTCTGGGCCTCGGACCTGCAATGAAACACAAAACCAACAGTAACAAGGTCCCAGGTCTTTTTAGGTGCAAAAAAAGCGTTGACGATATGGTGGAATGGGAAGGAGGGGTTGACCGGAGCTCGAGGGGCTCCGGCAAGGTGTTTGTTTGCGAGATTACGCTAAATAGTTAACGAAAAAGCAATCTAAGTGCAGAAAGTTGAAGCTGGGCTCTATGGCTATCTAAACTACAAGAACTTAGAATGAAAACACCTCAACTTGGCCGGGGCGAAGGAGATATGGACCTCACAGTCGAGGTTGGTCGGAGATGGATGGAGCCGGCCAAATGACAACGCCAAAGGTCGCCTTAGATGGTTGGAGACCTTCCTGTCACAAAGGTCTATCCGGAGCACATCCCAGGGATCCAAAGCAAGGTCAAAAGGGGTTCAAAATCGAAAAGGGGGGAAGGTTTTGGTTTTGAAGGGTGGTGAACAGGGCTCCTTGATCGAGGCATATCGGGAGATGTAACGACCCGAAGGTCGAAAAAACACTTGGGCGAGTAAGATGGTTCATAGGGGAAGAACTTTGCAGAAGAAACCGAGGCCAAATGGTGAAAGACTTGGCTTGAAAAAAATCTAGAAGAAGGGTGCAGACATAGGTCCAGCGGGCTATGACCTGGGGCATAGAGTTCACCCCTGTTCAACGGATGGCGTGGCCTGATTGGGCCACGTCATCCGCAAAAAGACGAAAGTTAAATAAATACCTTGTAAATTTAATTAAAAATAATAAATGATGTAATTAATTTTAGGTTATTTAATAAAAAATATTTATTATTTTATATAGTATTTTATTCCGGTTTTTAATTATTTTTATGAGATTTATTTTTACAAGTTGCTTTTATACCCCTATATAGGTATATTATCTATATATTTGATTATTTGATTTTTATTTAGGTATTTTTAATATTATTATTTTTATTTATGATTTTCTAAAATTATAAAATACTTTTATCTACACGAATATATTTTTATTTTAATTTTATGATATATTTTATACACTTAATAAAATAAAAGTGTTATTTGTATAGGTATAGATACAGGTATTATACCTATGTATTTTATTTACAAATATTTTTATTTTGAGTTTCCTTTGCATTTTTATTCTGATTTCAATGTTCACAATTTTTATAAGTAATATTTACAACATTATAAAAATATAAAATTATAAAAATAATAAATGAATAATAAATTGAATATTTTAATCTGTACAAGTATACAATAGGGGTCCAAAACTCAACTTTCAAACCGTAGCTCCGCCAAATGCGAAACCATTGCCATCAAATAGCTTATTTTATTCTATATACAATTAAAGGTGAGTTTGATGCATTTGGAGTTGTCATTTGTGAGATACGGGTCTGGGAAGTTGGGATTCTGGAACTTCATTCAGACCATAACTTTTTATCTGTGTATTATTTTTCTGTGAAATCAATTTTGTATTTTTCTATATAAAATTATCTACAACTTTCATGTACAAAGTTTCTTTATTTGAGGTATAAAAAGTGGAACCAAAAATAAGTCCCAAAATGAATAAAGAATGAATAAAATGAAAGGGATTTTATTGGTATTTTTGGCCCTTATCTCCCCCTACTTTATTCCTTGTCGACCTATTCATCAAGATGCCTAGGTCTCGGGGTTTCGGGTCATAAAATATTTACAATATTTTATTCTTTTTCTTTTCTTTTCTTTATTCTATAATTTGGGCTTTAAAAACCGCATTTTATACAATATTTGTACACGAATGCATGGATGCTAAAATGCCTAAATAAAGCCTATTTACACGCATTTACTAGGGTTTTTAAGGCCAAAATGATAGAATAAAGATGATGAAACGTAGATTCATCAGATATGTTCTTTCAACTGAATAAAGGCGAGAAGCACATGGTCATCAACAATGAAATCATTCTCCTTGCCTAGCAATGTGATCAATGATCTGTCCAACTTACTAAAATCTTTGATGAATCGCTGGTAAAACTTGTCATGGCCCAAGAATGACCTGACCTGCTTGATGATTGCAGGTGTCTCAATTTTGGAAATTACATCCACCTTGGCTGGATCAACTTCCATGCCACAATTAGATATAACGTGACCCAGCACAATTCCTTTAGTCACCATGAAGTTGCTCTTCTCCCACGAGAGCACCAGATTTACCTTACAGCACCTCTGTAAGACTTGGTATAAATAGTCAAGGCATTGGTCAAATGAGTCCTCGTAGATCGAGAAATCGTCCGTAAAGACTTTAAGAAAATTTCCCACCATGTTAGTGAAAACTGCAAGCATACACCTCTGAAATGTGGTGGGGCATTGCATAGCTGAATGGCGTTCGTCTAAAGGTGTATGTATCAAAGGGACATGTGAATGTGGTCTTCTCTTGGTCCTCATGAGCTATAGCAACTTGAATATATCCAGAGTAACCATCCAAGAAACAGAAGTATTCCTTCGTGCCAGTCTCTCAAGAATATGGTCGATGAAGGGAAACGGAAAGCGATCCTTCTTGGTGGTGAGATTTAGTCTTCTATAATCCACGCACACTCGCCAAGAAGTGGGTACTCTATTTGTGATCTCATCTCCTTCGTCGTTCTTCACAATTGTGATCCATGATTTCTTCGACACTACGTGCAGAGGGCTCGCCCATTCGCTGTCGAAGATGGGATATATGAATCCCGCATCCCACCATTTCTGAATTTCTTTCATGACAACCTCCCGCGGGTTCGGATTTAGTCTACTCTGAAATTCTCGGGAGGGTTTGTTGTCTTCTTTAAGTAAAATGTGATGCGAGCACAAGGACGGATTGATCTAATGGAGATCTGAAGTTTTCCAGTCTATTGCATTGCGGTTACATTCAAGAACCTCCATCAAACGAGATTCTAGGTCTTCAGTCAGATGCACATTGATGATGATCGGGTACATATTTGGTTCACCCAGCAAGGAAGGTATATTTCATATTGGAGGGGCAATTGTTTCAGCTCAGGTGGAGTGGGAGCTGCCTATGGTGACTTTAGCTATAATGTCAAGTGGCGGTCCATTCATCTATTCGGTGTCCACCATGATTCGTTCAGCCTCAATATCAAAAAGTTCACAAATTTTTTTTCAATAATTCATTATTTATTGCTAGATTCGTCCATACTCTATTCTTGGTCTTGAAGGCATATCATCTCCATAGGGATCTCATCAAGTGTATCAGCAAGAACCTCATCTTGGTTGACACAGGAAAAGTCGATTGCATTCTCCAATCCTTCCTCAGGGCAGAAGAATTCATGGATCTCATTATCATCCATGAATAGGTTCGTATCTTGAATTTCTACCAAAAAGTTGCAGTCTTCATAATGATTGATCACCCTCGCACATGCTGCAGAAGTTCCCTATGTAGGTCTTGCATCGAACACGGTCTCTATCTTTATTTTGTTATTGCTGAACCGAAGGTGATCTCTCCAGTACCATAATTCACTACTGCATTGGTTGTTCGTAGGAACGGTCGTCCAAGTATGATCGGGGTAAGTAGCAAAGGTGTGGAGACGTCCATATCTAGCACAACAAAATCGGCAGGGAACTGCATTCCTTGGATTGTGACGACTATGTCCTCCAACATACCTCTGGGATGCTTTACGGATTTGTTCGTGAATTACAAAATCATCTTTGTAAGTTTGAGTGGTCCTAACCCAAATTCTGTGAGTAGTGAAGCAGGCATTAAATTGACAGACGACCCACTGTCGAGCATAGTGTGTTCGAACTCCTAGTTGAACATCCAATAGCGAACGAGCAATGCTCCCTTATCTAGCTTCTCATCTGAGGGGTTGTTGATAGCATTGAATGTGGCCATAGTAAGAATATGCTTTTCGCTTTTCAGACTTGCCACCTTTTCTTCTGGAATTATGAGGCTGGGGTCTGCACCTGGTCGTACATGCATCTTTCAATCCTTTCTTCACAACAAGCATGTACTCAAGAGCCTTCATCAAAGGCATGTTCAAGACCAAATTTTGAATAATTTCAATGATGGTCGGATCAGATAAAGAATTTTTCAAAAATTTTATTTTTTGTGTTTTTTCGTTGCTTCTAGAAAAAGGCATATATACAGAATCTGAAACTGTATCCTTCAAAATTGTGTCCATATCATTGTTTGCAGGTAGATGGCAAAAAGTATAGAATCATCTACAATATGTGGACCAAAAGATGCAGGCTCGGCGTCATGTGCTAGCTTTAGATCTGATGCATGTGTTTGACTTCTTTGCTCCATTACAGCTTTTGTGTCGCGTGTAGGCATCTCTAATGCTGGCTGATCTCCATCGATTCTGGTGTTGTCTTTTTAGGCTTTTGATTTTTCTTCATTTTTTGTAATTTTTCTGTTGGTGGTGCTGCTCTAAAAATGTCGCTTAGCCCTTGCGTTGGTTGGACTGACGATTCCCCGTCAGAAGCGAGATGTTTCCCCTTTGCCGTCGTCGACAGCTGGAGTGTCCTACCACTCTTGAGAGTAATAGCATTAGATAAAAAGCAATTTAATTTACCCAAATCGGTTTGGACAATACTCGCTACTTGCTTCGGAAATTGTTCGGGTTAGCTTCGACCTGAGCGGGAATGGTCGTTTTCGTAGCCGTCAGATCGTCGATCTTTTGTTTCATCTCAGCCATATTTTTCATTAGTTTCTCAAGGCAGGCAAGGGCCGGGTTTACCGAGGGAAGTTGCTCAAGGCAGGCAGCCATCTCAAAAGGTTTCCCTTTCTGAGGATTTTGATGCTGATATGAATGATGAGATTGTGGTTGATACCCCAAAGAAAATTGGTGAGGAGGAGGATTGGAGGAATACTATGTGTTCTAATGAGAATGTTGAGTAGCCGGCAGTTGATGGTACCCTTTATTACGATATTCGGACTGCTGAGGACCATTCTGATAGTTCTGCCGCCAAGCGTTACCTTGTAAGGAGGTTGTTGTTGATACGAAGGTTGGAAGAATCTCCCACCCTGCTGCTGCTGGTGATAGGGCATGTTGCCCATGTTCTGACCCATAGAATTTCCCTGAGCACGGGTTAGTTGTGCCTCATTACTGCATACACCATTGATTTCTTAAATCAGCGGCGGAGGTGGAGAGAATTGCTCGGAATTAGTTGGTTGGGGCTCTAGTTGATATACAACCATCTGTGTTTGTGGATGCAGGGACTACTCCGGAACCTGCATGTAATACACGCGTTAATCAGGTTGGGGTTACGGTGGACTCGGTTAAGGAATTTGGTTCGGTGATTGTTCCTTCTTCTCAGCGGACATCTCGGCAATGGCAGACATAGAGTTTCACATGTTAGCATTCAAAGCTCGGACAAGCTGCTCCAGCTATTGGGAAATCAAGTTGAGTTTTTCTAAGACCTAGGTCCTCTTATTAATCACTGATAACTTATCGAGGTCCTGGGACCTCTTCTCGATGATATCTACCTTGGACAGGTGGCTCCCAATGATGCTAAGGTTAGAGCACTCTTCCCTGTCCTCAGCGTGAGTAGGCATGTTCATAGGCTTGCTGATGGTGGTTGGCATCTTCATGTAAACACACAACGAGGACTGAGAAGCTTCTCTTTCAAACATCTCCTCAAAAATGTTCCAGACAACGTCCTCGTCCTTATTGAAATGAGAACCACCACAAGCAGCATCAACGAGCTTTTGGATTTCAAGTGTCAGCCCACCAAAGAAGTGTTGTACGAGGCTGGTGTTTGGGATCTTGTGATCGGGACACTTTTCATACAGATCCTTGAATCTTTCCCATGCTTCATGGATAGTTTTGTGGGTTGCTGGCAGAAGCTAGATATACAAGCACACATCTGGTTTAGATGATCGAGAGGGTCAAATTTGTGGAGAAATGCAGACTTAAACTCCTCCTAGGTCGTGACTACCTTCCCTAAGTGATCGACTCAATACAAGGCCTTAACCTAGAGACTTAAGGGAAAGGCAGTCATCTTGACTACCCCCAATGGGATATCGGGGTAGTGAGCGGTGGCGCAGATGCGGTCGAACTTCTTAAGATGGACATATGGTTCCTCAGTGGTGTTCCCATGGAATGTAGGAAGCAGGGAAAGAAACCGCGGCTTCAGCTCGAAGTGGGCATGGATTTATGGAATCTAGATCCACTTTGTGATACGGCCTACTCCAGGATTGTATGTCTGCTTCAAAGTGGGCTTCGGCGGTGGTGGTCCTGCATCCATTCTATCAAAATTGGTTCCACCAACTTAAAGTTCATCTCCAGCACCTCCCTAATAGAACTTCTGATATGGATCTGGTCCATCCTCTCTTCTTCCATCTCTTGCATCAGCCCTCCTCCTCAGATCGTTTATCATGTCTTGGAAGGCGGTCTAGATGACGCGTCCGAAGACGCTGCGTTTAAGAAGATGTTTTTATCGTGTTGTGCGTTGTAGGCGGCAATCGGAAACGATCAAGAAAATACCACAAATAAGTTATTCAATTTTTAATATCGTGGTTTTATGTTTATTTTACTTGGGCAAGTCCCAAGGTCGATCACAAGGAGGCAAAGGAACAACCTAGACTTAAGTCTATCAAAGTTCGTGTTCGGTTTTCGAGGCGGTCTTTTTTTGGAATTTTCAATGCAATAAAGGATGCAAAATGCAAATTTGGCCTTATTTTAGGGACTAAAATGTAAATGTCAATCAAACAATGTCCGAAAAATACGAAACTTGGCCACAATGTAAACTATAATGAAATGGATGCACTGTAATTTTTTGGAATTTTTGGATGCAATATGAATTTTTTATGGATTTTTAAATGCAGACAAAATGATTTTCAAAATTTAATTTTAATAAATATCAAACCTACTTATTTTCAAGGATCAAAATTATCTGAGATCTATCACTAGGTGACGGATCTCAGAAAAATCCTAAACCTCGAAAATGTGGGGTTTAATACCTACTAAAAATTCAATACTAAAATGTGCAAAATGATTTTTACAGGACAAAATATGCATGCAAATGTAAATCTTTTTGGGCACAATGTTAAGGATAATTAACTCTACAATATGTGATTTTTCGAGAATTTTTAGAGCAGCGGTTAGTCAATTATCAATTTCAGAGCAGAAAATGGGTAAAATATGCCAATTTTCACAAAACAATTATTTATTAAATAACCGTCCGTCACAAAAATACCCACAACATGTCAAAGCGTAGAGAATTAGTTAACCAACATCATGCTATTTTTGGATTAATAAAATAATGTAGAGAGAAGGTTCAAAATTAAGGGGAAACACAGGGGTACAGATGCAATATAAATAAAATAAATAAGTAAAGCAAACTGCAGTGGGGGACTTGATTGTAATTACCAATAATAGAGGGGGGTCTTCTTGCAAATTTCCAGAGAGGCACGTGCTAGGCACGTGCCCTCTGGTCTTGGACTGAAGCGCGAATATAGAAACGTTTGGGGGCGTCTCTGCAATTTGCCCCAAAGTTACGTGCGTCGCACGTCACTGGGCTGACGTCAGGCTGACGTAGTTCCCCACGCACGTGCAGATCACGTGCGCGAGGCCTCGGGTGTAGAGCGCCCGGCCGCGCGGCGATGGTCCTGGCGGAGTAGGACCGGCCTCGGTGGGGTAGAGGTCGAGGGCTGGCGGCCGGCCAAGCCTTGGACGGTGGAAGTGGGGTGCTGCATTCGTCGGAGGGGAGCTGGAGTCGATGAAGATGAGTCGAAGACGAAGGGGTGAAGCTGCTGACGCCGAAGGTGTTGATGGCGATGGCGTGGTTGGTGGAGGTCCGAGCAAGCGTGGTGGCCGACACACGGCCGTGGGGCATCGAGGGCGCAGCAGCGACGGCGAGCGGAGTCAGCGAGGCGGTGATGGCGGTTGGTGTAGAGGGTGTCGGAGAAGAATGGTGTCGAGGCGGAGGGCGGTGAAGATCGGAGTCGTCGTCGATTGTCGGTGAAGAAGAGCGATGGCGTCGAGGTGGAGACGGTGGTCTCGGAGGTGGAGCGGGCGAGATGGGGAGATAGAGAGAGGTAGAGGAAGAGAGAGAGAGGGTATACCTGAAGGAAGGCTCGACGGCGTTGGGAGTGGCCGGAGCGAGCAGCGGCGCTCGGGGCGGAGCTGCGACGAGGTCTGCCGACCTCGGATCACATCGATGGAGGGGGGGCTCGTCGGACTGTCACTACCGGAGAGGTGGCTCTTGGAGATTGAACGGCGGATCGTCGTTGATCGGAGAGGGAGGCTCGACGGGAATCAGTCCTGGAGCTACAGCAGCAAGGCGGAGGAAGCCGCTGCGACAAGGTGTCAACCTTGGATCTCGCCGGCCGGTGGAGGGGACGCTGTCACCGTCGCCTCCACGCACGGCTGCGTATCGGCGGATGCGGAATGAAGGGCCGGTGGCTGTGCTTAAATAGGAGACGGGGGCTGCTCGGTGATGGAGGTGCGATTTGGGAGATCGGGGTGATCGGTGATGACAGATCTGATTGACGAGGATCGCGGGGGAAGGGGAAGGTGGCGCCGGAGATACGCGTGATCCGGTCGAGGGCGAAAATCGCGGTGGTGGCGAGATTTGGGGTGCCGCCGCCTGCGATGGAAAGTAGGGGAGGAGGAAGACGAGTGCTGGGCCGTCCGATCGCCCGAGATCGGATGGCCCGGCGAGCGACACGTGGCGGGTAAAGGGGGTGGCAGACGAGGCACGTGCGTGGCGCGTGCCTGGGAGGCTCGTGCCTCGCACGTACGGTTTTAATTTAATTTAATTTTTTTTAATAAAACGAATATATAAAAGTGCCAAAAATGGCTGACACGTGGCGGCCTCTGGGGCTGCCATGTGTCAGCACCAGAAAATTCGAGAATAAAAGATTTTGTAAATTCGATAAAAAATAGTAAATGACCTCGGATCGAAAAAGTTTCTTCACGAAAGTTGCTCGTCTCGATGAGATCTACAACCTTCATGAAGACATCAAAACCAAAATCGATCATTTGCACAAAGTGAATTTTTTGGGGTATTCTATGTACATAGAATACCTTAGTTTTGGGGTTTTGTAATTTTTTTGTCATTTTTAAAACAGATAAAAATCCGGAAATTACGGTAAAATCAAAGATAAATAAAGACACATTAATCTAATTTTTTTGGATTTTTATTGATTAAGAAAATATATACATAAAATACAAGGTCAAAAACCGCGAAAATATACAATGTACAAAAGAGGCCCAAAACCCAACTTTCACATATGAGCTCCGATTCACTTGAACTTGGTCTTGTTTTGAAGGTAATTGAATGCACATTAGTTCAAAAGTGAGTAGGATTAAATCGGACACTGGATGGAGAAGATATGTGGCTTTTAGTCCGAAAATCCTGAAATTAGGGTTTGGGTTTTTGGTCCACTTATTTGGGTTAGTTATTTTTTTGTATTTTTCTTTTATTCTTGTTAGTGATATGTACACAGTGGAAGTGGTTTTGAGTTATTCGGAGTAAGCATGAATGAGTTAAAAATCCGGGAAGTTATGCTATTTACAGGTCATTTTTGGCATGGATTTTTGGCTTCTAATTTTATGCAGATTTTTGTGTTAAAATGCAATTCTTATGAAATCATGCACTAATGCTAATTATGCAAAATAGATGCAAGAATGCTGTTGATTTTAAGGGATTTGAGCTTAATAAATGAGATTTAGAGTGATGAATACGAGATTCATCACTAGGCCAGGGCTTTGTTAGTCAGCTACTACTGGATTGCTTGTATTAATGCAAGCAGCTGGTTGTTGACCTCATTATGCGTGGTGTATTGTCCTTACCCCGAATTGACTTATTCTTCTGGATGGGGCTATGGTCCCTTTCCTCTTCCACAGATAATTTCTAATTCCGCTCAGACCGCTGGCTCAAGATCGGATTCTTGGTCTGCATACGAAGAATACCCCGATCAGTCTGAATAGCAGCACCAAACGGAAAGAAGTGTTTTATATCAAGGTCAACACAGAACTTTGTTAAGGATGGCGATGTATAAGGAGTGAAATCAATGGCCAACCAAAATGAGCAATGTTCGGGGCAAGAGTGATCTCGATTTATTGGAGAAGGTAGGGAGTCTGGAGATGAGTTCGCAAAGTTCAAATTGGGTTCTCGAGAATCACCCTGAATCATTGGAGAAAGTGAACGCATGGAACTAATGTGGGTGTCGATAGAGTCTTGATTCAAATATCCATTCGTTCGCAAAGTTCAAATTGGGTTCTCGAGAATCACCCTGAATTATTGGAGAAAGTGAACGCATGGAACTAATGTGGGTGTCGATAGAGTCTTGATTCAACTATCCATTCATCTCCATCTCGAAGATGAAGAGGAAGATCGATGTGGATGAAATATATGGAGGTCAACGTGAAACAAAAGTAATGCAAAACAGTAGAATGGCTCAAAGTGAGCAAGGGTCAATAAGGAAGGAAGCAAAATTGCATGATTGCACAATGTTTTTTATCTTAACCTTAATAAAGCTAATCAAGCAAACACAAAGCAATGGGTTCACCAACTCAACCTGTGGAGCCGTGAAGGTTCAGTAATTATCTTTGTAATTTTTGGCTTTGATTTTCAGGCAATTAATCTTTGAACGAGTCCTTAGAGCACTATGCATATAGGAGAGAGAGTATTGCCGGAAAAGTATCACGTACTTGTCCTCCTTCTGTGTAACATGTAGTCTGCATTTTTTAAGATCCTTGTAACCCTTCCTGGATCCCTACTCAGCCAAAGAAATAGAGGGAGGAACTCATAGGCGAAACCACTACTTCGGATCTCGCTTGCAACGGAATCACCCGTGAGTATGCGAGAACCTACTCGGACGCAAGACGATGAAACATACACCCTCGTGAAGGTGTGGCCTATGCTTAATACTTCTGACAGGGTCGATGCTCTACATAATAGAAAACATCATTATTGACCAAGCCCTACTCATCTACGTATGATAGAAGCGCCAATACTTTGGAAATCCATGCGATACACAAGGCAGCCATAGACAAGATTTTGGGATCTAATCCTTACAAAGACGCTCTCTCACTGGGAAGGAGATCTTCCAATGCAACCTGAAAACAATTGAGAGCTTTACTCACCCAAGGCAATGAGTCCAATTAACCTATTTTATTTAGGTCAAGTTTTTTTTATCAGTCCCTTTTTTTGTATTATCACTTGCTTTAAGTAGATTTAACACAAGCAGTAAACGTTTTTTATTTTATTTGATTCATACTTGATCCAAAAACATAGGGATATAGTCGGATAATAAATGCAAGGTGACACTAAGATGGAAATCTCATGTTAGTGCCTAAATGATGAATGATTAGTTAGAAGACTTGCCTCGCTTCCTAGCACTCTCCATGCGGGATGCAAAACAACAATTTATAAACCTATACTAAATGTCGATATGCACACGAAAATCGTCCTAAGTAGGCAATTGCTACTCATGAAGAACCAAATGCTAAGTACTCAGAATGAAACCTAAGGTAGGTCTTTGATGCCGATCGGTGCCTGCCACAACGGATCCTGCAAACGTTGTATATGACCTCTCTCGGCACGCGGTTTCAAGACTGAGTACTTAACAATTAGTTAATTCTAAGTCCAAACATAAAGACCATAGGTGCATGCAAGATAGTTAGGTGTTTGGCCTTAGACTGCACGATTAAGCAAGCCTAAAAACTAAGGGCTCATTCCAAAAAAACAAATGAAAATAAGGCGTAAAGAACAAAACTATAGGAAACAAATAAAAAGAAAGCGATAGAAAAACTCGAAAATCACAGTAAGCCCCCAAGTGAACAAACACTTGGAAATTTGGCCCGAGTGTCCAAAGTCCTTGGTACCTGTATTATTACAAATTAATAGTCAAAATGAATCTCTCTCTCACAAAAAATAAAAATCATAAGCTATCCTCTCTCTCTCTCTCAAGAACCTCTTGCTCTCTCCTACCGTTTGGGTTAGAATAGCCGGCTCCTCGTCCCAAGGTTGCTTAGAATCACCTAGGCGATCCTCCTCGATCTGAGGTCCCTCGCAAGAAGACAAGAGAAGAGATGTCAGGCAATTCAAAATGGATAATAAAATAAAGAGGGATAATCAAAAATGGCTAAGCAAGTAAAAGAGATAAAATCTACTCTACAAACTGATACTCCCCGCAACGGCATCATTTGAAAAACGATAAGATGGGAGTCGCTAAATAATGACCTGACAAATCAAGCTCACTGTCGCTGAGGCGACTACTCGAATCCTCTCGTTGTTTTAAAATTTAACCCACACAAATAATTAAGCAATTAAGAGCAAGAGTTAAAATTTATTATACCCTACTAATAATATATAATGGCAAGCAAGTAGGGGTCGAATACAGGAAGCAAAGGAATAGAGTAGACAAGATAAAAAATCAAGGCACAATTTATCTCTCAAACACTTAGCCAAACTTGTGTTTTTTGTGAGTTTTAAATTTTTTAGTTTCTTATTTTATTTTTGTTTTATATTTTTCATATTTTGATTTTAAATTTTTTTATATTTATTTTTATATTTTTATATTTTTTCTTTTTCTTTTTATTAAAGAGATATAATATATATAATATATACATAATATTATAGAAATGTTAATAAAAATAGTTAAAATAAAATAAATAAAATCCTTTTATGTTTAAATTAATTTTTTACTATTTTGTGATTTTTATGAATTTTTGCTAATTTTTAAATATTTTTATAGTAAAAAAACCCTAAAAGAGAGATAAAATTAATACCCAAAATTAAAATGGAGATGAAAAATAGAAAATACTATCAAAATTTCTCCAAATTAATTTTAAATAAAGATAATAATATGAAGAAAATTTAGAAACAGAAAATAGATTTTTTGGAATTTTTAAGGATTTTTATATTTTTATAACAACTTTAGGGGTTTTTCTATTTTTTGAGTGTTCTTTTATAATTTGTAGTGATTTTTGATCTGGAGTTGTAAAATAAGTAAATAAATATAAAATATTTTTTTTGGAATTTTTCAAGAAGATTTTGTATGTTTATGTATTTTCTAATATAAAGAGGGGGAAAATTGGCAGTTTTTTTAAATAAATACTAAAAATACCAAAGCGTGCAATGCAAAATAAGGGCATGAAAATACAATGCACCAGGAGTCTACAGATAGTTTTTTAGGATTTTTTCGAATTTGATTTCTATTTAAAATAAATACAAACAATAAAGAGAAACTACAATGCTGACTGGGAATTAATGTAAATAGCAGAAAGTATAGGGGCCTAGCAGCAATTTTACCAAAAATATAACACATGAAATCCACAATCCACAAGGGGTATGCTGCAAAATTGCCAAGCTCACGTGTATAAACACGTGAGCCACATTAGTAGGGAGAAAAAAGTAATTACCAAAAGTGGGGGGCGTTTTTGCAATTTTCCAAAAATATACAACGTAATTTCAAAAATTTTCGACTAAACACTAAATAACCAAACTCATGAGGGCTTGGATGCAAATGTTCCAAGGTGTGTCGGTTGAGCTAGCACAGGAGTAATATGTAAATAAAGGAAAGTGTGAGGTTTGTTTTGCAAATATTACAAAATTTAAATAACGACAGATGAAAGTTTTAAGCCTAAATATTAAATACTAAATATGGCAGGGTTAATATCGTAAAATACCCCAATGCAGATGCGAACGGATGGTAGATACGCGTTCACTTGACACATGGCACTCCCGCGTTTGTCGATGACGCTTCGAAGGTGCGGCCAAGATTAGATCGTGGCCGAAGATCAGACGATGTTGGCGACGTGCGATCGTACGGATGTGATCAAAACTAGGCATCATTCATGATCCAACAGCGGAGAGGCCTTATGGATGAACAGGGAAGAACAACAATGGGGTGAACTTCCCCTGCCGATCTTGAGCTTCTCTGATGTGCTCTGCTACTCCCAAGCGCCCAGAAGCCCTCCCGTGACGGTCCTCTATCGACTGGAGGATTAAAGTAGGGCTGAAGACCACCGGAGCATGCCAGCGAGGCGGAGGGGACTTATTGGTTCCAAGAACCTCCGACGAGGCTCCAGATACTCTTCAGTTAGGTCCTTGAAATCCCAACCTGCACAGAAAGAACGTAAGGTTGAGGGCAAAATGCCTCAACGATAGAGCTCCGTCAGAGGTGGGTGGAAGTCGACTTCCACGCCGCTCGACCTCACTGCTGAAGGGCTGAAGAGCTCCCTGTCACGAAGCTCTATCCTGAGCGCACAATAGAGGTGGTCAAATGGGGCCGAAGTGATTCAAGTTGGAATGGAAAGAGAGGAGGGCTTATGTACAAGGTTGACGAGCGGATGTGAAGATCGAGGGACCGTCAACGATGCAACTCTCCAAAGATCAATATAATAATGGGGTGTGTATCTACAATGATCGAGGAAAAGAAGTTGTGAAGACTTCGATCTAAAAAGACACAAGGGGAGGCTTCCAAAAAATTGAGAAAAGAGCCTGGGAATGAGGTCTGACAACTGCAGGAGGATGGTAGTGCAGTAGACCGAGGTCAACTGACGTTGCGCCCTGGTTGGTCCACTTGGACCAACTAGGAAAAACCTCTTGGAAATTAATTATAAAATCAATATAAAATAATAAACAGTTTTATTAATTTTAGGTTATAAAATAAAAAATATTCATTATTTTTCAAAGTATTTTATTATGATTTTTATTTAATTTTTAAGTGTTATAATTTTAATTTACTTTTTGAGAGATATATATATAGGTATATTTACCTATGTTTTGACTAATTTCCAAAATTTTCGGGCTATATATAGGTATAGCTTATTTTCCAATTTTTCAATTAAACACTAAATAACCAAACCCGCGAGGGCTTGGTTGCAAATGTTCCAAGGTTTGTCGGATAAGCTAGCACAGGAGTAATATGCAAATAAAGGAAAGTGTGAGGTTTGTTTTGCAAATATTACAAAATTTAAACAACGGCAGATGAAAGTTTTAAGCCTAAATATTAAATACAAAATACCGCGGGGTTATATTGCAAAATACCCCAACATAGGTGATGAAAACCAGTTTCATGCCATTAATTTGCGGTTATTAACCCCATAGCTTAGACTAAGTGTCAATAAAAACCAGATTAATCCTTGTATTTGTCTAACCCTTGGAATAAATTTAAAATACAAAAAATAGCAAAAATTAAAATTCCTAGTGTTTTTACCCTTAAAAACGCTCACAAAAGTATCTCTACCTTTGTTTGACCCCGTCTCCGTTTTTTGGTCTACATGAAACTTGTAGATCTCATCGAGATCTACAACTTTCATGTTTTAGTTTTTCCAAATTTGGCCATCTCCTCCCTCTTTTTCTTGATTTGTTCCTGAATAATCTCATTGGGCCATGTGGCGCCTTCTGGTTGCAGCACGCGGTCCGTCTTTACGCTTGCCACGCACCCTCCTCTTTCCTCCATTAGATCATCCCATTCTCTTATAGATCATAGTCGTCCATTCCCTCTTCAAACCTCAGTCATCCGATCAACCTTTAGGTTCCATCTCCATCATCCTTTAGCGCCTTCACCTCAGCTTGCCACATGTCCTCTCTCCAGTCGCTCGATCTTCTCTGGACGCTCCCATCTCAGTCATCACCTCTCGCCTTTGTTGTCCACCATTCGATCGAGCCCCGGACCCCATCTCATCCACTCGCTAGCGCCGCTTCTTCCTTGTGCCATGTGGTGCTTCCTACACCTCCCGATCATGCCTCCCTCGATCAAATCTAGGCCGCTCACGTGCGACCACCTCTCAGCCGTTGGATCACGAGATCCAACGGCCAAGAAGCCGTCTTCTACCTCCAACCCCTCTCTCGCACACGTCGCCTACCTCGCGCTACCTCTTCCCCTTTTCATTTCCCCCACTTCTTCCACTATCTTCACCACGATCCGAGCAACCCACGATGTTACCCATTCTTCCTTCATCCTCATGGGAGCCCTCGCACACCATATCTCCCCTCCCATCGCTCCATAATGTCCACTCAAGCCACGGCCTCCACCGTCAGAACTGCCAACTCGCCTCCTTAAATTTGTTGTTGCCGTGCCACTCCACGATTGTCCACCTTTACGAGGGGTGAGACCCAGCTCTCCTCCATCTCCCCGTGATAGGGGGGAGGTGCGATTGATGGAGCAAAGACGACTTCCACCCCCGATGAGACCCGCAACCTTTGCGGCCGTGTCGCGGAGCTCCACCTTCACTCGTGCTGCTCCAACTGGATGATGGAGTTCAGTGAAGACCGGGGGTTCGTCTTGAACTCCAAGCACAAGCCGCCGACGACCGCCATTGCCCAGGTAAGCATCTTCGATCCCCTTGATCTTTCTTTGTATTTTCTTTCAATTTCTCTAAATTAATTAGGTCCCCTGATGCATTTTCATCTTCAATATACCGTCACACAAATTTCACCCGTTCACGAGCATCTTCGCGTATCCATTAGAGATCCACCTTTCTTTCTCCGAGTCTGGCCACCTTCGACCATCGCCTCTGCCATTCATGGGGGAGGAGCATCGAGCCATCACCTCCTCCATCCGCATAGGCCCCCATTCCACCCATTTCGCTTCTGCATTTTTTGCTCGCTTCGGTTATATCATAACTTTGCATGTATTGAGACCATCAATGGTCGGAGCCTTCGTCGGAGTCTTCTTAGAGAACTCCAACTCCAGCACCCGAGCTACGAAGGCCTCCTCCAAACATCACCGCATCTCGCCCAAGCCTTCAGCTTCATCGACAACCACTCCAGAGTCTCCATGGAGCTGCATCGACGCCAGAGAAGAGAGGCGGAGCTCCAGGCTTCTCACCGTAGTCCAATTTCCATCGCCCGCCTTATGGAGGAAGAAGATGGGCCAAGGTCTACAGGTGCCGTTGGATGGCACCGCCCGGTGGCCATCCAACGACGCACAATTATCCACGTCGCCGTCTTCCTCAGCTACAGTTGCCGTCGGATCTCGATGATCGGGCGGTCCTCGTTCTTCCATGTACCAGTAATGGGAGGTGGCACCAAACCTCCTGGCTTGGATCTTCCCGAGCCTCATACGGACCTGATCCAAGGCAAAACCAATGCCCGAGCCTCTCCATAGCCTCATGAACCTGCCTTCGACACCAAGCCATGCAGCCGAAGCACTAGAGCGATCCCGAGCCTCCTTCAAGCCTGCAAGCCACCCGATCCTTGCCATCACATGTCTGTAACGTGATTGGCTGGGTAATTTGCAGGGATGCCCCCAGAACTTCTCCAAATTGCATCTAGGTCCTCAGAGCATGTGCATCCCATGCGCTCCTGGGGTATTTTGCATTCAAACCCTCACAGGTTTTAATAATTGCAAATATACCGCCGTGTATGTAGGTAATTTACAGGGAAGGCCTCGCTACTTTTTCTATTTTCATTTTAGTCCTTCTCAAGGACTTGTTGCTAGTTATCTTCATGTTTTTCTTTCATTTATCCCCTTGACTTCATTTGTGAATATCTTGAGCATCCTAGCACTGTTTCAGTCGATTTTGGTCCTGTTTTGAAGCTAGATTAATTCTCTTTATAATGGCATATGTTAATCTCTATTTTGACACTCTAAATGTTGATGCACTATTTTAAAAGCCAAGTGTACCTTATGTAGTATTTTTAAGCCTTGCCAGAATTAATCGATAAGCTCGCTTAATGACTTGAGCCCGAAGTTGACTAATGTTTAAAGTGCTCAATATTTTATACAATTAGGGCATAATCGCATTGAATTTCCTTGCATTTTGTTGCTTGCATATTAAAAATAAAAAAAATGTCTGTCCACATGTAGTCTTTGTGTATTTTTCATTGATTGATATATGTATTTTTAATTCATCACTTAATTTAGGTAATAGGAGTTTAATAAATGCTTAAGAGGCTTGTGTACCTGAGTTTGACCTTGGCCTTGCCCAAGCAAAATATAAATCTATCGCTTAACCTTTAATTTGATGCATTATTTCAAAGTGGTTTTTGATTAACTCGATTTTACCTGACTGCAATGAAAGTGGTTAATTCTGCATAATAAGAGGGTGAAATCATGATTCGTCAAATGGCATTGTTGCTGAGGACACGACTCATCTTTTGTTTTATTTAGATTTTTATTTATTTAGTTAAGTGTTACTTTCTAATTCGTAGGTCATGTCTTTTTCTTGCATTATTAAAATTTTCTTTGATAAATATCTAACGCTTGTTTTTGTGGTAGGGGACCTTGGAGTCAAGGAGGCGAGGAGCCTGAGTTCCCCGTTGCGAGGAGCTGCAGAAACATCCTTGGAGAAATATCGAAGAAGAGAGAAAAATTATGTAGTCTTGCATTTTTATTCCTATTTGTAATAATCATCTTTATAGTGGTCTTCGTTCGAAGACTCGTGCTTGTAAAAAAACGAGATATATGTGGTTGTGTGGGGATCGCCACACTTGAGTGTCGACCTAAGATCAAGCACGCGGCTCTTGGAGCTATTTTCAAATTTATTTTTATGTGTTTGATAGTAGGTAGGACACGCTGTAATCAAGATGCACGTAAACATCGCTTGACTTAGCCAAACTTAAAAGATGTTCTTACCCGCTAATAGAAGCATGTTAGGTGTGGTTTCTTATCGACTTGCATACATATGATTTTGGTTTTAAATTCAGTCCGAGTTTTCATGAATTTTTGCTCGAGGCACTGCATGTTTTCTTGCTTAGTCTAGATCATGATTTTATCGACTGCATAGCTTTTTCTCGACCTCCCTTCCTTGCTTAATCACCGGGTTAATGGAAAATGGGAATAAGCGGTAGATGATTATTTCTTGATTTATGCTCGCCTTTAATCAGTGATAATCTTAAGCAAATATTTTGGGACTAATAATTGCAAGTCAAACCTAAAATGGAGTAAAATCTTGTATTGGGAGAGCAACACCCTTGTTTACGTACGATGTTTTTATTCGACTTTTTCTTGATTCTCGCGTAAACTAGAATGTTTTAATCACCAATAAAAACGACAAGATAATTAATCAATATTTGTTGGTTTCACGTGTGAGTTGGTGAAATAAAATGGTATTGCATGCTTGCTCGAGCCGTGATTGCTCTGACACCCTCCCCTAGACCTTAGATACTCCATCCATCTCCGAAGATTCATCTGCTCATTTGTACATCCATCCTACTTCTTCATTTACCTCAGGTCTTCCCCGACATCAATTATCAATCTTTATACTTAGGCTACTCTCAGCCAAACTATAGGGGGGACCTGAATCCCCGTGATTTTCTTACTCATCTTTCCTTGCCTTGATACTTAGGCTATTTCTAACCTAAGTATAGGAGGTGTCCTCCTCAGTTCCCGTATATTTTTCTATACTTAAATGGACCTATGGCTTCATATCATCTAGTGTTATGAGGACATGGCAAAGTTTAAGTATAGTGGGTATACCCTATATACAATATTTATACTTTAGCTATATTTTGAAAAATTTTGAAAAATTTAAAACATTTTGGCTAAAGTATAATCTTTTGAACTAAGTGGACAAAATTAATTTTCAAGGTTGTTCCATATTATGTTACACTATTTTCAAAGATATATTTTTGAAAATGATTTGAAAAATGAGTTTCTCTTATTTTGAAAAATGTTTGGAAAATCTTTATTTGTGTTACATGGTGTTGAAAGTGCTTTCTTGATTTCAAGGAAGGTGAGTCTAACTTTTGTTCTAATTTTAATTAAAAATCCATAAAAATGAAAAAAAAAACAAAAATCCTTTGAGTCAAAAGTGACTACTAAACCAAAATAAGTAGCCACATTCAATGAGGGATTTCCCTTAGCAGAGTAGGTGGTTTAGAGGACATCGTTTAAGGCTCCGTCCTCAAGCAATGGGCCCCGGCCTGTACTTACACCTATACTGGCTTAATGTAGATGCATCTACTCATTTGAGTTTAGGCAGTCATTTTATCTTTTAAAGTCTTCATAAAAATTTTTGGAAAAAAAATCAAAACTTGGATGAAGGAGTTGGATTAAATCCCCTACATTTTTCACTTCCACACAAGATTGGTAATGTTCAAGAACACTCGATTTATGAGGTCTTGAGATTATAGGTTAACCAGCCTTAGCCATCACGGTCTTAGACTTAAATATCCATATTTCCCTAGTTAGCCCGATTTGCGTGCTATACTGCATGCTTAGTCTCCTACCTTAAGAATATGATCAGCACTTCACATGCACGACTGCGGTCTCAATGAGATGAGTTGAAATTTCACTTGAGGAACTGGGATGAGGGATTCAAGTCTGGATTAGATTTCATGATGCTCGATGATGGGATTAAATCATTGAATGCTTCATGAAACCTGAGTATCAACATTTTAAGCCAATATGAGAACTTGGTTCTTGTACTAATTTCTTGATATTTACCTAAGTTCCAGGGTATGAAATAAATTAAAAAAATATTGATCAGTTTGTGCCAACTCTTGGTAGAAGTAGTGGAGCTAGCCAAAATATTACAAAGCAATGAAATGTTGAAGAAAAACTCTCATTCCACAAAGTCAATCATCAAAGAGCTTCCACCAAAGGAGAGCTCTCCCAACCATTTTCAAAGTGTCAGCTTGGACCACCGTTATTAGGGCCAGGAGTCGGACTTGCACCAAAAAAGGGCTCTACATCGTAAATGCTACAAGTCTGGTTGTAGAAGGTACGATAGGTACTCAAAAAAGACACACCCTGGTGTACTCCCAGGAAAATAAGTGCAGACGACTCCAACTTCTCTTGACGGACACACTGATCAACACCAAAAAATTGCATTGAGTTAATAAGGCACTTGAGAGGAACCTTGTTCCAATGAGAGGGAGAGAAGAAATGACACAATCCCAAACTCTCCATCAGCTAGCCTGCCACCAACACTTCTAAGTCTGACAACTAAAAAGACGATGGATCGAACGCAAAATTTGATTTATTCCCTAGTGTTGAGAATTGGGTCCTTAGGAGAGTTTCTTGGACCGTGACCTTAGGTGACGTTGCCGCTCTACTCTCGTGAACACAATCAACACTTAAGTTCATATCTTTAGCTTATATGTATCAAAGAGAGAGTCTGGAAAACTAGAGGAATTGGGTGCGTCTTGATTAAGGCTGGGTTGAGCTCTGAGATTTTGGATCTCTAGAATTGGGAGTTTTTGAACGGATCAGATCTTGTATGCACATGCACAAGGGGGTTAATCTGGCTCATTCATTTTTGAGATGCTCGGGGACGAGCATAGTTTAAGTATAGGGTGTTGATGAATCACAGTTTCATGCCATTAATTCGCGGTTATTAACCCCCTAGCTTGGACTAAGTGTCAATAAAAACTATATTAATCCTTGTATTTATCTAACCCTTGGAATAAATTAAAAATACAAAAAAGCAAAAATTAAAATTCGTAATGTTTTACCCTTAAAAATACTCACAAAAATATCTCTACCTTTGTTTGACCTCGTCTCCATTTTAGTCAACATGAAATTTGTAGATATCATCGAGATCTACAACTTTCATGTTTTGAGTTTTTCCAAATTCGGCCATCTCCTCCCTCTTTTTCTTGATTTTCTCCTTAATAATCTGATTGGGCAACGTGGTTCCTTCTTGTTGCGCCACGCAGCCCGTCTCTACGCGTGCCATGTGACCTCCTCTTTCCGCTGTTAGATTATCCCATTCTCCTCTAGATTGTCGTCGTCCATTCCCTCTTCAAACCTCAGCCATCTGATCAACCTTCAGGGTCCATCTCCACCATCCTTTAGCACCTTCACCTCAGCTTGCCACGTATCCTCTCTACAGCTGCTCGATCTTTTTTGGACGCTCCCATCACAGCCATCACCTCCCACCTTCGATGTCCACCATTCAATCGAGCCCCAGACACCATCTCATCCACCAGTGCCTCTTCTTCTTTGTGCCACGTGGCGCTTCCTACGCCTCCCGATAATGCCACCCTCGATCAAATCCAGTTTGCTCACACACGACCACCTCTCAGTTGTTGGATCATGAGATCCAATGACCAAGAAGCTGTCGTCTACTTCCAGCCTCTATCTCGCACACATCTCCCACCTCGCACTACATCTTCCCCCTTTTCATTTCCCCCACTTCTTCCGCTATCTTCACCACGATCCGAGCAACCCACGACGTTGCCCATTCTTCTTTCATCCTCGCGGGAGCCTACGCGTGCCATATATCCCCTCCCATTGCTCCATATCGTCCACTCAAGCCACGGCCTCCGCCATCAGAACTGCCAACTTGCCTCTTAAATTCGTCGTCTTCACGCCACTCCACAATTGTTCACCTTTATGAGCGGTGAGGCCCAGCCCTCGTCCATCTCCCTGTGATAGAGGAGGTGTGATTGATGGAGAGAAGATGACTTCTGCCCCCAGTGAGACCCATAGCCTTCATAGAGCTCCGCCTCTGCTCGAGCTGCTCCAACTGGCTGATGGAGTTCAGCAAAGACCCGGGGTTCGTCTTGAACTCCAAGCAGAAGCCGCCGACGACCGCCATCGCCCAAGTAAGCATCTCCGATTCCCTTGATCTTTCTTTGTATTTTCTTTAAATTTCTCTAAATTAACTAGGTCCCCACACACATTTTCATATTCCATAGACCATCACATGAATTTCACCTGTTCACTGTCATCTTCACGCATCCATTAGAGGTCCACCTTCCTTTCTTCGTGTCTGGCCACCTCCGACCATCTCCTCTGCCATTCACGGCGGAGGAACATCAGGCCTTCACCTCCTCCATCCGCATAGGCTCTCATTCCACCCATTTCGTATTTGCATTTTTTGCTCGCTTCGGCTATATCCTAACTTTGCAGGAATTGAGACCATCAATGGCTGGAGCCTTCGTCGGAGTCTTCTTGGTGAACTCCAACTCTAGCACCATAGCAACAAAGGCCTTCTCCAAACATCGCTGCAGCTCGCCCAAGGCTTCAGATTCATCGACAACCATTCCAAAGTCTCCATGGAGCTGCATCGACGCCGGAGAAGAGAGGTGGATCTCTAGCATTCTCGTCGGAGTCCCAATTCCGTCGCCCACCTCGCGGAGGAAGAAGATGGGCCAAGGTCTACATGTGATGTTGGATGGCACCCACCGGTGGCTATCCAACGGCGCACACTTATCCACATCATCGCCATCCTCAGCTATAGTGTCATCCGATCTCAATGATCGAGTGGTCCTCGTTCTTCCACGTGTCAGCAATGGGAGGTGGCACCAGACCTCCAGGCTCGGATCTTCCCGAGCCTCACACGGACCTGATCTAAGGCTGAACCAGTGCTCGAGTCTCTCCTGAGCCTCATGAACCTACCTTCGACACCAAGCCATGTAGCTGAAGCACCAGAGCGATCATGAGCCTCCTTTGAGCTTGTAAGCCATCCGAGCCTTGCCATCACGTGCCTGTTACGTGAGTAGTCAGGTAATTTGCAGGGATGCCCCCGAAACTTCTCCAAATTGCATCCAGATCCTCAAAGCACGTGCATCCCACGTGCGTCTGGGGTATTTTGCATTCAAACCCTCACGAGTTTTAATAATTGCAAATATACCACCACGTGTGTAGGTAATTTACAGGGAAGGCCTCGCTACTTTTTCTATTTGCATTTTAGTGCTTCTCAGGGACATGTTTGCTAGTTATCTTCATGTTTTTATTGCATTTATGCCCTTGACTTCATTTGTGAATATCTTAAGCATCCTTGCTCCGTTTCAGTTGATTTTGATCTTGTTTTGAAGCTAGCTTAATTCTCTTTCTATTGGCATAATTAATCTCTGTTTTGACACTCTAAATGTTGGTGCATTATTTTAATAGCCAAGTGTCCCTTATGTAGTATTTTTATGCCTTGCCAGAATTAATCGATAAGCTTGCTTAATGACTTGAGCCTAAAGTTGACTAATGTTTAAATTGCTCAATATTTTATACAATTAGGGCATAACCGCATTGCACTTCCTTGCATCTTGTTTCTTGCATATTAAAAATAAAAAATATCATTCTGCATGTAGTCTGTGTGTATTTTTCATTGATTGACATATGTATTATTAATTCATCACTTAATTTAAGTAATTGGAGTCTATAAATGCTTAAGAGGCTCGTGTCCCTGAGTTCGACCTTGGGCTTGCCCAAGCAAAATATAAATCGATCGCTTAACATTTAATTTGATGCATTATTTCGAAGCGATTTTTGATTAACTTGATTTTACCCGACTGCAACAAAAGTGGTTAATTCCGCATTATTAAGAGGGTGAAATCGTGGTTCGTCAGCAGGCGCGAACGGATGGTGGATACACGTTCACTTGACACGTGGCACTCCCACGTTTGCCGATGATGCTTCGAAGGTGCGACCAAGATTAGATCCTGATCGACGATTAGACGATGTTGGGGACGTGTGATTGGATGGATGTGATCAAAACTGGGTGTTGTTCATGATCGAACAGTGGAGAGGCCTGATGGACGAACAACGAAGAACAACAACGGAGGTGAACTTCCCCTATCGATCCTAATCTTCTCTGGCATGCTCTGCTGCTCCCAAGTGCCCAAAAGCTCTCTTGCGGTGGTCCTCTATCGACTGGAGGATCAAAGTAGGGCCGAAGTCCACCGGAGCGTGTCGGCGAGGCGGAGGAGACCTAGTGGTTCCAGGAACCTCCGACGAGGTTCCAAATACTATTCAGTTAGGTCCTTGAAGTCTAAACCTGCACAGGAAGAACTTAAGGCCAAGGGAAAAATGCATTAGCCGATCAACGGGGGAATAGAGGCGAAGAGGGGTCGGTGCGGAGGCGCTCCAATGTGATGGAGGAATTAGAGCACCCAAAACTCAATCCAGCGAGGATCGAGTTGATCTTGAGTGGAGCGAGATGTAGGGAAGCGAAGGGAGATGAGCTGAGATGGTCTGCTAAGTCGATCACGGTCGAGAGATGGTGGAAGGTGGTTCGTCAGAGAGGGACTCCAAGGAACCTCGACGAACGATTCTACGGCTAATTACGAGATGAAACACGAACCTAAGATGCTGGAATTAAACCAAGGATTAAAAGCAAGAGCAAGCAAGGTTAAAAGGACACCTCAGTGGCTTGGAACCACGAAGGAGGATCTCGATGACAGAGCTCTGTTGGAGGTGGGTAGAAGTCGACTTCCACGTTGCTCGACCTTGCAGCTGTGAAGGGTTGGAGAGCTCCCTGTCACGAAGCTCTATCCTGAGCGCACAATAGAGGTGGTCAAACGGGGCCGAAGTGATTCAAATTCAAATGGAAAGAGAGGAGGGCTTATGTACAAGGTTTACAAGCAGCTGTGAAGATCGAGGGACTATCAACGATGCAGCGCTACAAAGATAGATATAATGATGGGGTCTGTATCTACAATGATCGAGGAACAAAAGACGTGAAGACTTTGATACAAAAAGACGTGAGGGGGTGGCTTCCAGAAAATCGAGAAAAGAGCCTGGGCATGAGGTCTGACAGCTGCAGTAGGATGGCAGCGCAGTTGACAGAGGTCAATTGGTATTGTACCCTGGTTGGTCCACGTGGACCAACCATGAGGAACCTCCTGGAAATTAATTATAAAATCGATATAAAATATAAATGATTTTATTAATTTCAGGTTATAAAATAAAAACATTTATTATTTTTCAAATTATTTTATTATTAATTTTATTTAATTTTTATAACTTTTCAATTTCAATTTATTTTTAGGGGCTATATATAGTTATATTTTACCTATGTTTTTAAGTCTTTTATTTTTATTTCGTATTTTTTGATTTTATTCATTTAGTTTATTATTTTATATATTTATAACTTACTTTTAAGTAGTTAAATATATTTTTATTATATTTTTCTGATATAATATATACACCTAAGAAAATAGATGTATTATTTATATAGGTATAGATATAGGAATTTTACCTATGTATTTTCTATACATATTTTATTTTAATGATTTCTTTATTCTTTTATTTTTGTTTTAATATGTATATCTATTATAAATAATATTTACAAAATTATAAAAATATAAAACTACAAAAATAATAAATAATAAATAAAATGATTATTTTAATCGGGTAAACTATACAATAGGGCTCCAAAACCTAACTTTCTCACCTTAATCCAAAAAATATGAAACCATCTTCATTAAATAGCTTATTAAAAGTTATATAAATTTAAAGCAATTTAGGTATATTTTGAGCTTTTATTTGAGAGATATGAGTTTTGGAATTTGAGGTTTTGGAATTTTATTCAGACCATAACTTTTATTCTGTATACTATTTTTGTATGAAATCAATTTTGTATTTTTCTATATTTTATTATCTACAAATTTCATGTACAAAGTTTATATATTTGAGGTATAAAAAGAAAAAAATAAAATAGGTCCAAAATAAATAATAAATGAATAAATAAAATAGATTTTTATTGTATTTTGGACCCTTCTCTCCCCCTACTTTATTCCTTGTCGACCTAGTCATCGAGATACTTAGGTCTCAGGGTTTATTTTCATAAAATATCTTCAATATTTTATTATTTTTCTTTTCTTTTCTTTATTTTATATTTTTGGCATTAAAATATTATTTTATACATTATTTACACAACAATGCATGGATGCTAAAATGCATGAATTGAGGGTATTTACTTGCATTTACTAGGGTTTTTAAGGCCAAAATGATAGAATAAATGTGCTGAAATGGACATTCATCAAGTATAAAATTATTTTCATATGATTTTTACAACTTAAACAAAGGTATTAAATAAATACGTAATTTGTACAATATATACATGTATGGTTGTTGTACAATGAAATTTTGATTTTATTTTAAATTTATTATGCATTTTATGATTTTTATTTTATTTTTATGATATTATTAAGAGTATATACAAGTATTTAAAAATACAATATACACAATTTATGTATAAAATAAAGGGATGAGTAAAAGATGAGTAAAATAGAGGAATGATATATACATGGGATGCATAGTGATGAATATACAAGGGCCTATATCCCCCTACTTTATTCCTTATCGATCAGCTCAATGATGGACCTTCTCTCAGGGATTGGGTCAATTTGTACTTATTACATAATTACATCCTTTTTCTCTTTTTCATTTCTTCTTTAGTGTTTTATTTTGGGAAAATAGATTTTAATTATACAATATTAACAAATGCATGCATGATGATAATTTATTGGATTTCTATATATTTACCGATGGTTTTGCTAAAAATTTTGGTTAAATAAAAGAATAAAGAATGTGAATCATATATTCATCAATACCTCTCACATAGACCTATCTAGGATGATTTCATTTTTGAGAAATAATTAGGTTTCTATTTATTAAAATTAAATTACTCAAAATCACATAGTATGCATATTTACTCCATAATATATTTATTTTGCATAAAAAATCCAAAAAATCACAGTAGATTAATCTTGCATATTTTCACATTCTGACCAAGTTTTAGGATTTTTAGTTATCATTTGATTGATATTTGCATTTTAGTCCTTAAACTTTACCAAAATTACATTTTCATCATTAATTGCATAAAAATACCAAAAAAATATCCTTTGAAAAACATGCACTAGGTATGATAATTTGAGATTTAAGATGTTTCTTTTCCTCCTACAGTCAACCTCGGGACTTGCCCAAGTTAAGTATACACATAAGCACGTTTTTGCTTAATTGATTAAATCATTGATTCATATAGTTAATTTTTTATTGATTCCTAAGTGCCTAACTACAACATAAAAATGACAAATTAATTAGGGTATTTTCAAGATCGGTAGTGAGAAGGGAGTTAGCTCTTTCCATCCAAAATGCTAGATTACCATGCAAACTCTCCTCCAGTAACTCATCCTCGAGGAGTTAGGTATTTTCTTCTATGTTCAGGTGCGTGCTATTTCATAATGAATATGGGGGAAGAAGTTTTTAGAAGAAAGGGAAAAGAAATGGATTGTGACTAGTGTAATCACCTCTCCTGCGAAGCTTGGCAAGTATATCCAAGTCTCCAACAAGATTTACAAGCTTTTTGAAGCTTGGACCATTGTGGGCGATTATATATTTGGTAGTTGGCTTCTTTTGGCGTGAATTTTTGGTTGCTCTGCATGGATCTTTTGTGCCTTGCGGATATAGAATCTTTTATTCTGCCCATATTTTGGGGTCATAGAAAAATTATGCTAGCATTCCATTCCTCATTCGAAGCTTTATTTCAATACTTACTCTAGTCGTTAAATGTCCAAGATACTAGAAAAGAGACCTACACAATCTTCCAACACCTCATTGAGTTGAGCTAAGAGCATAGTGCTAGAGTACAGGTTAATTCCCTATTCAAAGTCATACTCAAAATGAGGGATCAAGTTAGATACTAAGAGTTGAAGTTTGAACATTATCATGCAGTACTCAGAGAATTAAGTCAAAGACATGAAGCTTCTAAAATCCTATTTTTTGTTGAAGTTCCTTCGGAAACGAAGTAGATTAAGGTCAACTTAAGTCCACTCTCAGTTTCTGCTCACAACTCGATTCAGAGCCCAAGGGATTTTCACTAATGCAAATGCATGAAATGCTAAATGAGGTGTTGATGTAGTGATTCAAATATTTTTTAGACTTTTTTGAATTTTGAGTTTTGAGTTTTTTTATCATTTTTTCATTATATTTTTATTTTTTATTTTTAAGAGTTTTAGAAGAATTACCCATACCCCCTATTAGTTTTATATACATAAAATATAATACCAAATAGCACAATGCAATGCAGACTATGTACACGAATGCAACTCACCCCCTATACTTAGTGTATGTTAAGTATAGAAGGATGTAAAAGAAAAAGGGAGACAGGTATAAGACGACCACCGTCCAATACTTAGGATCTCGGTCAGTCAAAGTATAGAAGAGAGCGAAAAATGGGGTGGTCGAAGGGTAAAAAGAGGAGAAATTGGATAGAAATATGGTGGGCATCGGTCCCCTATACTTAGGCATTTTCCTAAGTACAGAAGAAGTGCAAAGGGAACCGATGGGATCAAGAGTGTATAAAGGTTTAAGGAGGTTTTCATCAAACCTTGCAGACGTGTGGTCGGAGGGAATAATTATGTGAAGAACGTGAAAAAGAGGAAGCGGAAGATTCCAACCCATCGTCAAAGTGATCCTCAAAAGAATAATACTATAAGGCAGAGGCTCTCCAACTATTTTTATTCTTAAGTTGCTCACTCAAAATGTGCTTAATCTCATGGTCAACCAACTCGACCTCTGATGATGAATATTCTCGTGAAGAGGTATCTGTATGGTTATATATGATTACATCGGTACATCTATCAGACCTTGGAGAGGCATACTCAGAAAAATATGTCTATAGTTTTGTACTTCATCGGTTTTTTAGAAACTGAAGCAAGGAGATGAGGAGGACAATAGTGCTTCTTCCCTTTACTACAAACTAGACTAAAGGATGTGCCCCTTCTTGACTGAGTCTGTGAGGTGTTGGCCTTGTGTTCTTTATCAGATGAATCACCATGTATATTGTATATCTCATGTATGGTCAGTGCACGTTTTGGGTGTATGATATCACTTTGAGTTGGTTTGGGCTTTTTTAGCGTAGATGTCGTATCACAGTTTTGATTAAGGGAGTCTGGAATGATTGTGTCCAGATTCAATGAATTGGATGTGTCTAAGTCAAATTCATTCACCATGGTGGCAGCATTGGAAGTCTTGACAGCCGGATCCTCAAGTGTCTCTCCTTGAGTTGTGTCTGGAGTCGATGATTTCGGAGGAGAGGTCTGACCATGTGAAGTGTTTGACTCTATATCCTATTCCTTGTGGGCATGATTCTGAAGAACCTTCATATTTTTTTTCAGGTTCTCCAAAATTAGCGAGCACATGTTCTAGCCTAATCCTGGCTAAGATAGGACCTGGAGAACACTTGTCTTGGACTTTGCTACCGCATGTGCTCTCCCACTTTTAATGGCGAGCACATGTCCTCGCCAACATAAGTGAAGACATTGCAAAAATTATGATTTCTGATGAGAGGCATGATCGTGTGAAGTTTTTGGTTTTATGACTTCCTCTTGGCTCGGTAACTTCAAAAAAACATTGCATTTTTTCATGTTTTCCAAATTGGTGAGCACATGTGCTAGACAAGTCCTAACTCAAACAAGACATGGATAGCACTTGGCTAAGACTTGTCTACTACATGTTCTCACCCACTTTTAATGATGAACACATGTCCTCGTCAACATATGTGAGCATCTAGTGTTTTAACGAGCATAACTTTGTTGAGTGCATGTGCTATCTAAATAGCTTGGCGAGCACATAAAGAGCACTTGGAGAATACTTGAGGAGGGCATTTGTACTGGCCAAATGCGCTTTTTCTTGTAGTTATATTTAGATCTAAGAACAACACCTTTGAATGGTGTAGCCCAGCAAAAGATCCATATTATATAGGAATGTGCTCGTGTTATGCTATGTAAATCCAATCTACTACTTTACTTTTAGGAAAAAGCCATAAGTATAGCCCATTATATCTTAAACAAAACTTTGATCCATCATGGATTATAAAATATACCTTTCGGGTTTTATTTCAGTCACCCACCAAGAACATGCTACTTCAATGTTTTTCGATGCAAGTGTTTTATTCTTGACTAAGGGTAATCTTGACAAGTTTGAACCTAAGAGTGAAGAAAATATCTTCCTATGATATTCTTCATGAATCAAAGCATAGAGAAAAATCAATAAAAAAAACTATGACTCATGTGGAATCAATCATTGTTTCATTTAGTAAATATTTTGAGCAAGACTCCTCAACCACAACAATATGAAAATGAGGAAGAGATTCAAATTGATGATCCTTCAGGTTTACTGTAGAAGAAGACTTTTCATGATTTACCCAATGACTTTAGCTTTATTTAGGATCACCCAAAGGAGTTGGTGATTATCGATGCATCCAAAGGTATTTAGACAATATCATACTTTTTGCAATGTCAGCTTTTGTATCCATTAATGATCTGAAATCTAAACATGAGTTATGCAATTACAAATCTTGGCTAATTGCAATGTAGGAAGATCTTGTCACTATAAGAAAAAGCACATTTGACAAGCACAAATGTCCTCTTTAAGTGTTCTCCAAGTGCTCTCTACATGCTCTCCAAGCCATTTGGCAAGCATATGTGCTCCTCAAAGTTGTGCTCGTTAGAACTCTAGAAGCTAGCTTATGTTGGCGAGGACATGTGCTCGCCTTTAGAAGTGGACGAGCACATGCAGTAGCCAAGTCCTAGCCAAGTGCTCTCCATGTCCTATCTTAGCTAAAGTTTGGTCTTCTGCATACTCACGATCATGTTCATACTCTCTCAAAAAATGATCATATTCATATTAATGATCATGTTCATAGGTAAGTACCCGAAATCCTGAAAATTCAAAAAAAATGGAAGTAAACATGCTATTCAACAATAAAAAGAATAACTCCATTGTACATGCAGGTGCTCAATAAATCGTATGGCAAAATCATGAATGTAATTACATTAAGATAAAGTATGAACGATGATACAATAACAAAACTCATTACATGCACTAACTTTGTATACTTAGTGAAGTGCATTTTCAATAAATCATCTTGTAAAATCATGAAAGTAAATTCATGATGATAAAGTACGAATGATGATACAATAGAAAAGTTATCACATGCACTAACCTCATCTACTTAGTGAAGTGCATTTTAAACAAATCAACTTATAAAATAATGAAACTAAAATGCATGAAGGAAGAGTACGAATGATGATACAATAGTAAAATTCACCACATGCACTAACCTCATCTTCTTACATAAGTGCGTCCTCCTTATCTTCTTTCCATCATATTTTATATAGATCATACCTTGTACCTAATCGACTTAGAATAAAATTAAATTAATATCTTGAACTTGAATATGCATGTATCAAAGCAAGATGATAAAATTTAACTTAAAGTACCTAATTACATATGGGTTTAATTTATGCATCTTCTCTCTCACGTTCATACTCACGATCATGTTCATATGCATGGACCTGAATCGTCGCAATTTCGAAGAAATTGGTAGGGAACATGATTTTCAAAAAAAGAATAGCGCCTCTAAATTACAACTCCATTTGATATTTAAAAAGGATATTAACTAAAGAAAATAGGAACCGAAAAATAAACCTAATTCATTATCTCTTAAAAATACCTCTATGACTCATCAAGAATACTATTGAAATACACGTACATTTTCCATGGATTCTAACCCTTCCATGGAAGTATCCTTAGTTGCAATATTTGTTGATGTAACCATTATAGTAGAGGAATAGAGACATGAATGCATATATATTTTTATATATAATACTTCTAAGACTTTTTTTTATTAAATACGTATTAAAGAGATAATAATGTTATAAATAAAAATACATCACTTACAATTTCACTTCTTGTTTTTCTCTTATAGAGAAATCATATTATTATTGATAATATGGTATATGCTTCTTTCTTCCACATCCTCATCATCTTATTTGCTTTGTAGCATATTCTTCAGATGTTAATTCTTTTACAAGTTCACATATTTTAAAATACAAAGCCAAGAGAAAATAATGCATGTTCATAGAGTTCGAAATTTCTAAAGGCATGTAAATTACGATATACTCACAAATAAAAGCTTGTACCTGATCACCTAATCATAAACAATTCTTCATACTAGATCCTGTCATATTTTATATGGATCCTAACATGTTTCTAATCATTTAACTATAAAATTCAATTGAAAGTTTGAAACTTGAATATACATGGATAAAAGTAGGAGTACAATATATAGCTGAGCAAACCTAATAAAAAAAGAATTTACATCTGAAAAATGAGTCCACATTATGTGTTTATGCTTGCATTCAAGTACAAAGAACTAATTGAAGATGTGGATTTTCAATGCGGTAAAAGTATGTTTTTATACGTCGTTGTGTGCACATGCAAAAATCGAGATATTCAGATCATTTTTATTTTAGCTACAAGCCTACAAATATCAAATAAAGCATAGGTCAAGTAGAGGATCGATCCACATGAACAGAGATATTTTACATAAATTTTACAAGGGCATATTTAACTTTATTGAACCAAATTAAATCCTTCTTTTTATTTTGAGATATTTAAAATGTATCGAAACTATTGTCATTAGGTTCTAGACATCATAAGGGTCGCACAGGAATTTTCTGGGGATTTTTCAGAATTTTTATGCTATTTTGGTGATTTTTGGAAGTACCATGGACATTTGTGTAACTGTCTAAAAATATAGGGGTATGAATGTTAATAAAATTAAAACTAAGGTCTTAAATGTGATTACTGAAAGCTAGCTAGATAGAAATGAAATTTTTCCAAATAAAAAATACTTTAAGGAAAATTACAGAGAAAGAAACAATTTTTCAGAAAATTACAAGAAAGTCTATGTAGGACTGAAATGTAATTAGAAGAAATTTAATTAAAATTTTGCAAATTATGCAAAATATAATAATCACAAAGTAGAAAATAGCATAAAAGAAATAAAAGTTTTGCAAAATTACAATTAGGTCCAAAAAATGTAAAAAAACTAAAGAAAATAAGAATTAGGAAGGGGTCCCTAGGACCCATTCTTCTTCCTAATGAGCAACGGAGGAGGTGAGGGCATAGGGTGTGCAGTGCATGGAGGACGGTGAGTGGAGGAAGTGTGGTGGCAGTATGAGGTGGTGGGGATGGCGGCAGCCCGCGACGATGGCAAAGCAGAGAGTGACGATCGAGTCGTGGTGGTCGAGGGAGGCGACTGTGGCGATGGACCCGTGTGGTCCTCTGTCGGGAGTAATGGGTTTTCTCTTGGTCACCCCTCCCTCCCCTTTATAGTCAGAGTCGAGGGAGGGGAGGGGTCGACGGTTGGAGACAAGCGAGGAAGAGGAGGTGACGCAAGCGTTGGTGCGGCGGGTGATCGTTGGTGGAAGAGGAAGGGGAGACAAGCGACGTAGTTGGATGATGAAAATGGCGTTGACTTTAGAGCCATTTATATTTTTATATTTTTTTCATATATTGACGTCAGCACGACATTAGCTATTTTGTCTTCTACCATTTTTTCAATTTTTTTTGCAAATGAAGAGGGAAGGGACTGAATCCCTTGATCCTCTTCTAAGCTAGACCTGAAAAATAAATAAATATGTTAGAGACTTTAATATGAGCTCTGAGCCCATGTTTTAAAAATAATAATGATGATGATGATGATGGAATTTATTTATGTAATTTCTTTTATAATGAATTATGTGCAAATGTTTGGATGATTTTGAATGCAATGAACATGAGAGTCATGAAATAGAAATTATGCAATAAATCCAAAAAAATACAACTAATTACACATGATTTTCCTCAATAAATGGTATAAAAACATGATCAATCATAGATTCATCATACCCCATACATAATGTCTCTAGTCCCGAGCAAAACAATGATATGCAAAGAGAAAGAGAAAATAATTAGAGAACGCTCAGCGAGGGTTTACAACAGACACACCCACAAAGTCCTGAGATTTTAAGCCAATTCTAAACAAATAACAAACAAAAACCGAGTCGACATTTAGATTAATAATGTGTTCGAGCTCCCCTTAGATTTAAGTATTCAATTTGACAGCCCTCAATTTTCATCAACTTTAGTCGGTTCCATCTTTAGGTAAAGTCATATCATCCCAATCAACAGATATTCTCTTTAACCTTGAGTTGAATTTGAATTGTGTGTGAAAGATATATCTCTTCCCAACTTGTGAGACAAGTACATCGTACAACCTTAAGCATGGTACTAGGTGATCCATAAAATCTAAAGCCTCTATTCTTTCTAAATCTAGGCTTATTCTCATTTGACATGAATCTGCCAGCAAAAGAAAATGGATGCAAATTATAGAGAACTTGGATTTTCATGGGTTTTCTGCAGATCGCTTTGGTTCGCTGCTCTCTTTTTTTTCTTATTTTTGTAGAGTACGACGCTGGGCCTCTTTGGCTTCTTTTAAACTAGTAGCAACATTGGTCTGTAACTTGGCTTATTTAGTAGGGATGGGTTATTTGAGTAGATTTTTCTTTGGTAGATCTTTTCTTTGCATTGTATTTTTGGAACATGCATCTCTTATTGTGCCTTCTTTTTTATAGGATTTTGTGGCATTGGGCATCAAAAGTGTACATGTATCAAATGTGACTTTCAGTTACATGTACAGGGCAAGTTTGCTGACAAACCTAAACTTATAGAAAATAAGTGGTTCATGAACTTAAATCATTGAATTTTGCTTTTCCAATATTCAGAGTCACTCCCTTCCCTTGCTAGAGATCGAAACAATCCCTTGCACATGCAAACTAGGTTGAACTAAAAGAGTACTAAAGCTGTCAAGATGATCTATTTAGACAGAATTTGGTCACCGCATAAAATTACTTGAACTCGAGGAATTAAGTCTATAATAGACCTAAAGAACATGAATACCAAAGCCTAAAGAAATCCTTTAAAATTAATCGGATTAAAGTCTTCTTAGTCCAAGTACGAAACTTGTAAAAACCATATTAAAATCCCAAACTATTAGGAGAAAAGTAGGAAAATATTTTTGGATTTTGGAAAACTTTTGATGAATTTTTTTGAAAGATTTTTTTTGGTTTTTTTTGCAAATTTTTGTGATATTTTTTGTATATGCAAATATTTTTGATGTTTTGTAAAACCTGCACAAATGATGCACAACTTTTTTTTTGAAATATGGGATTTTTTGAACAAAATGTGATAAAATAAAAAATATTTTTGGGTTTTTTAAAAGGAAAAAAATTAAAACAAAAAGAATGAATGAAATGAAATATTTTTAAAAAAAAGTGATAAAATAAAAATGATATGCATGAAATGCAATGCACCCACCATGCTTAGCAAGAGCCATGTCTCTATGGTGATAGAAAAATGGGACAACATGATTGAAGATGGTGCAAGATGCAATAAATGAATATGATGCTTTTTTAATTTTTCCAATTGATTTTATCATTTTTTGGAGCCCCCCCCATACTTATGTCAAACTACAAGTTTGGAGTTTCCTCCGCAATGGTGCCAAAATGAATACGCGGATTTTCGGTGTGCTAAAAATGTATTTTTATACGTCGTTGTGTGCACACGCGAAAATCGAGATATTCATATAATTTTTATTTCAACTACAAAACAACATATCAAATAAAGAATAGGGTAAGTAGAGGATCGATCCACAGGGACCCAAACATTTTACGTAAATTTCTATTCTATTTACAAGGGCATTTTTAACTTTATTAAACCAAACTAAATCCTATTTTTTATTTTTAAAGCCTTAAAATGTGTAGAAACTATTGTCACTATGTTTTAGATATCATAAAAATCATACAAGAATTTTCTAAGGATTTTTCATATTTTTATGCTATTTTTTGTGATTTTTGGAAGTACCAAGCGTATTCGTGTAATTTTCTAAAAACATGAGTGTCTAAATGTAAATAAAATTAAAACTAAATGCTTAAATGTGATTACTGAAAGTTAGCTGGATGAAATAAAATTTTTCTAAATAAAAATACTTTAGGGAAAATTTTAGAGAAAGAAATAAGTTTTAAGAAAATTGCAAGAAGGTCCCTAGAGGACTAAAAACTAATTAAAAGAACTTTAATAAAAATTTTGTAAATTAATCAGAAAACGGAAAATTTGCATAAAAGAAATTAAAAATTTTATGAAATTATAATTAGGTCCGAAAATTATAAAAAACTAAAGAAAAATGAGAATTATGAAGGGGTCCCTGGGACCCCTTCTTCTTGACAAGTGGCGGAGGAGGCGAGGGCGTAGGGCACGCAAAATGTAGAGGACGGTGAGCGGGGGAAGTGTGGAAGCGGTAGGAAGCGGGGGTGATGGTGGCAGCCTACGACGACGGCAAGGCGAAGAGCAACGATCGAGCTGTGATGGTCGAGGAAGGCGAATGTGGCGATAGAGTTGTGATGGGTCCTCTGTCGGGGGTGATGGGTTTTCTCTTGGTCGTCCCTTCCTCCCCTTTATACTTGGAGTCAAGGGAGGGGAGGGGAGGATGGTTGGCAGCATGCGAGGAAGAGGAGGCGGCATAAGCATTGGCGTGGCGGCGGTCGTTGGTGGAAGAGGAAGGGGCAGCGTGCAGCGTGGCTGGAGGATGAAGATGGCATTGACGTCGGCACTTATGTCATCACCATTTATATTTTTTTCAAATGCTGGCTTTCAGCTTGACGTCAACTACTTTGTCTTTTAGTGATTTTTTTCCATTTTTTTTGCAAATGAAGAGGGAGGTGATTGGAGCCCTTGGGCCTCTTCTAAGCTAGACCAGAAAAATAAATAAATTTGTTAGAGACTTTAACATGATCTTGGAGCCTATGTTTTAAAAATAATGATGATGATGATGGAATATTTTTTTATTTCTTTTTTATTTCTTTTATAATGAATAATATGAAATTGTTGGATGATTTTGAATGCAATTAACATGAGAATCATGAAATAGAAATTATGCAATAAATCCAAAAAATACAACTAATTACACATGATTTTTGCTCAATAAATGGTATAAAAATATGATAAATCATAGATTCATCGCTAATCCCTGTAGAAATCTTAATAAACTACAGATAGAGAGGTTTTTACAAGAAGATAATGTGTTACCCACTCTACCGGGAACTTCCTCCTAATATATCCAAAATAGAACAAATAAGATAATATATGAGGATTCTCATCATCATGTTCATCTGTAAAGTAATAAAAAATGTAAGATAAAAAGCTACTTAACACGTATATATGTGGCAGCCTTCCACATGTAGAAGTTTTAGGCGTCTCATCAATAACATCAAAAATAAAGGCTATTTTATTGACACTTCGCAAATAAATATTACACTCTAAATAAATGTAATAAGTGTGCCCTCTCTCTTTCACAAGCTTGTGCTCCATGCACATTAAACTAATACACTCTCTAACACATACTAACGCGTACTCTAATATACATGCACAGTCTCTCCAATACACATTACACTAATATACTCCCTAAGATACATGCACATGCATGCACGCATAACACACATACGCAAATAGTTCACACAAATAATCTCTCTCCCCTCACCTTCCCTCTCAACCCCACATACATAACTTATACAAAAAATACTACAAAGAAACAACACTATATTAATACACTCTACAATCTCTAACACACACACACCACACTCTCTCTCTCTGTGTGTGTGTGTGCATACTAACACCACATGTACACATATACTAACACTTATACATACACGAACATACACTTACATACTTAAAAACCACAGGCACATATACAATAAACCCTTACTATATAATCCTAAAAAAAGTAGGATAATATAAGTATCTAGTTCATGTATAGTAGTATAGGTTATCATGTTACATATAACAATGAAATTTCTCAATTTTTCATTAGCACGCCATACACCTAATCTGTTCTAACATCTAATCTATGGTAATCTAATCATATGATGTCCAATCTAAAATCTAACAAATCCGAACAACATTGTAGTTTCTAATGGTAGTGGTTCAACCATTTCAACATTCACCTATAATACATATTGATTTGCATATTGAATAGTCTAACAAAATCAATTCTAACATGTAATGTACATCAATATAATCATATGATGTACAATCAACAAGTTAACGAATTCTAACAACAAGGTATGACAAAAAATGCAAACCCTAAAACATTGAATATATCCATACTATGCAACTAAAAGTAAAATAAACAAGAGAGGAGTGCTCGAAATAAATGATGGAAGAAGAAGTGCGCATGGTATAGGCAAAATGATGGTCGATGGAGGTGAGGGATAATGCTCAAAGATTGATGGCAGAAGGTTTTCGGTGTTTGTTTTCATTTGAAATGAAGGAAAGGGAGCCTGGTAACGTTTTGTTTAGCAGACGTGGGCAAGCATATGTGCTCGCCAATGTACTCTCCAAGTTCTTACCCCCAAATTTCCACGCACCAATTAAAATACATGTTGAAATTTAACTACGCGAGATAGGTGGGCAGATCGTGTTTATGTGCACGCCCTTATGTACTCTCCAAATCGTGTTTTTCTTGTTGTAAATTCATGCTTAATCCCAGCTTTGGTACAATACTAAGAAGAGTTATTGTTTTTTAACTCGTTACTATGATCACTTCTTAATCTATTGATTGTGGTTCCTTGTTCATTTTAAATCTATATAGCTAGATTATCATAATATGAGAAAGCTAAGCCATTGGTTGTAAGGAACAGAATCCAAGTGAAATGTGAGTAATCGTCTACTATGACAAAACAATAACGAAAACCACCTAAACTTTTATATTTTGTGGGGTCCAAAGAGGTTCTATATGTAAGAGTTCTAAAGTATTGGTGGTACTAATGAATTTATTGCTCTTAAATGTTGTTTGTTGTAGTTTTCCTAGTTTTCATGTGAAACACACATCTTCTTTCTTAGAGGATAGCTTAAAAAGTTCTTTAACTAGTCAACTTTGGGAAGCTTGTTGATTGGTTTCATGTGTCTATGACCTAATCATTTGTGCTCGAGTAGTTGACCTTCTTGTGAAGCCAAAAGGAAATTTAATGATGAGTAGTACTCTCTTTTAAAACTTGAAAATAATTCTTATAAAAAGTTATTTAAATCCTTTATCACTGATCCGAGAAACAATTAGTAATTGGTACTTTAGATCTATAATAAGACTAACCTTTTCAAAAGAGTGTGCGAGTTTTCAATTATACATTCGCCAATGATCATACCTTTGTGATTGATGACAAAGATAACTGTCCCACCTTTCTTGGGGTCTATAATGAGAGGGTCTTTGTTCCCAGGCATATGATGGGGAAGATATCCTATGAAAGAGTGATTAGTCATATTATTATGTTGACAGTGTCTCCAATTGTGAGGTGTTTCTGCAAAACATTTGATAGAACCTTTTGGTACATGCTTCTTTTGGGTCCTTAGAGAGTTAGCGTGGTTCCTAAGATTTCCCGAATCTCCTTGACCTTACTCATTTTCTTTTGGCAGCTAAGCGTAACTTTAACATGCAACTTAATGAAAAACAACAATCTAAAAAAGACTGATTTGATTAGATTGTACATAAATTATGACTCAATCTAAACTTTTGAATTAATTTCCCTGGAATGCAGAGTGATAAGCACATAAAAACTGGAAGCAATTTCTATTGAGCTCATGAAAAAATCGAGGATCCAATTGGAGCTCATAGGGATTTCCTTAATCCTGAAACCGAATGGTAATAAGTCCTTCAAGTTAAGAATTAACGACATTAAAGAGGAGAGACATTGAATACTTGAGAAACTGGTGTGAAAAATGTTATTTACTGGGCATGTTTTGTGTTTAGAATAGAAGGAGTACACTTTCAATTAAGTACATCAAATGGTCGTCTATTGACGATTCCTTTGGCCAAAGAGGCATGCGCATCAATTGAGTGCAACATCAACTTCTCAATAACGGCGCAAAACTCAATATCAATATGAATTAGTTGATCGGTTTGCAACTACTCTACTGGTGTGGGTGAGGGCTGACTGTAGTGTTCAACATTCATTAACTGCATGCAACTATTCACCATTAGGTGACTGAAATTTTGGAATTATCGATTGGAATACTCATCATTCATCAACTGCACATAACAACCACTTTTTTGGTCGATTGGAATTTGGATTAGTTCAGTGGAATGAAAATAAATTTTACCAAATGGTAGGATTTGTTAAATTCTTGACTTTGTTGACAAAAGGCTTAACTGGTTGGCCTCGTTAGTCAGCTGGATAATAAATTTGTGTTTTAAATGGGTTTCAATTTAAGTTCTTCTAACATGAATCCTATCAAAATAAAATACAATAAAATAATCTTGTGAGGATCATCATCTTCTTGTAGACATTCGTTGATTCATATGTCAACATCATGTAGTGTGTCGGCAACATGCATTTATCAGCTTAAGACATCCTGTAATATATCTGCATTGTATAGACATAATTTTTCATCACTGTGTTGTTTACGTTCCATTCTGCAAGATTATTACAGATGTACGTTAATTCAATAACACAATATCCAACTATTCATTATCAAAATTGCTAAAGGATTCAATGAAGTAATACCTAGGGGGGACCCTATCTAAAATATGGTAAGCCATATTCAAGGTTTTAACCCTCACATAGGTTGCAAGTTCATACTTTTTAGGAGTGCGTTGATCATGTTTGCTATGGTTCTATTTTTATGTTCTGCTATCCCATTTGAGTGAAGTGAATATGATGCCAGAATTTTCATGTAGTTTAGTATATTCGCTATTTCTACTTGACCTAATATGTTTAAGCACTATGTAGATTTTATCTATGCCTCATTTTTTAAGGATTCATATTTGTTTTCATCATATAAATATAACATTATATTTCTTATTATCTTTAGTCAATACACCATTAAACTCACAAATGCATGTGTCCACAAGTTTTAATATCTCAATATTTCTATGTATATATTGGAAAGAGTTTCTAGGCTATTTAGCCGCATACATATCTCACATTTTCAAGTTCTATCAATGTGTCTTAAGGAATTGATCCTAAACTCATCTCTCTTAATTAAATTAGCATCTGCATGTCTTAAACGACCATGCCATAAGTTACAAGGTTCGATATTATTTGCCATATGAGGAACAAAATCATAAAATTCACCATTCATAATATTCGTAGAGAAATATTCACTGAATAACATTTTATTCTAAATAAGAAATAAAAATAAGCTAATTAGCTTACAAAAAAGACACCATGTCCCGGAATTTTTTTTGAGATGAAGGAGGGTGAAATCCCAAGTTGGGATTCACCGCCAAACGTTTTCAAATTATAAAGAGATAAAGAATTACATTACCTTGTAGACCAGAATCGAAATAGAGAGAGAAAGGAAGCGATTACATTTTCAAAATAGAAACTCTATTTCTTAAAAATCAGATCATTCCTTCCTCCCCATATGGCCCAAATAGCTGCAAAAGGTAAAGATACATCATCCGTAGAGTTCATCCCCACCGATCTAATTGATCTCCAGAAATCATCGATGCTACCATGCAGTAACCAATCCAGACCTATCTCCTTCGAAACATGTTCCGACGAAGGACACGTAAAAAACAGATGTTCTGCATCCTCCGTCTGTGTGCCACATCTATCACACTGTGTATCTTGAATGCCAAACAACATGCCCCTTCTTGCTTTGTCCCAAATCCGTCCCCTTCTGAGGCACCACAGGAAGATCTTCACTCTGTAAGGGATCTTGCTTGCCCAGATAATCTTCATATCCTGCTTCATGGCGGCTTCCAAGTCATCACTTCTCCCTCTGAACACCTTGTATGCTTTATTGCATGTGAAATTGAGTTCAATGTCATTTCTAACTAAATTAAAGTCAAATAAAATATTCTTCTTCATGTTAGAAATATGCAACACCTAGAGCAGATTCCAGACTCATTCAGAGGAGAACTTCAGCTCAACATGTCACAAACCTAGCATTTTGGTCACATAGTCGTTCTACAACATCACAATCTCATTATTGCGGGACTGATAAGAAGAAATATGGTATCTGCTAGAAAAAAAATACATATATTAGCTCATATTTCCATGAGCCATTTATTTGGTCTTGAATTATATACAGGTTTTACTTAGAACACGTTTTGCTAGGCCAAAACTCTTAATGATCATATCAAGTTCTGGGTTTCCTTATGTAATTTTCTACCGAGTTTTCAAGGAGGGACAATAGTTTTTCCAGTGCTTCGTTGCTTGTTTATTGATCTAGCCTTTTGATTAAATTTTTTTCTTTATTAATTTTGCACTTTTTTTATTCTATTTTCCCTTCGAGTTCGTGAAATGGACCTTAGCCTGAACATCCATAAGTATTGTAAGTTTCTATTCCATATGGTCTTCTCCAATTCAACTTCCACCGTCAAGTCATCCATAGAGAACTTCTCTTCTTATGTTCAAGGATCATATTGGAATCTTTCCACGAGTTTGGGAATTTTTGTAATTAACATGATCTAAAACTTATCTGAAAGTTTCAATTTAGCATCAACAAAAACATGGAGGAGGAGCATAATTTCGTGTACTTGTGCATAAACAGGGTTTTTCTTTACCTTAGAAAATTTTAAGAACTTTGTGATGGGGTAATTTTAAATGCGAGTTCTTCAGTATTATACTTGCAGTCAAGTTCTTCTCAAAGTCCATTTTCAATTTGCGTAGATCGATAATATATGTCAAATAAACTATTTGGACTGATCCAACAATATGTAACCAAAACATAGTTTATCATATTCGTTCCATGTAGATTTTTTTTTACTTTTTAGGGTGGTGGTTGTTTTCTTCTATTATGAGACAAAATGTTTTAAGCATCAAAATTAATCCCATATTGCATGGGTCAATCAAATTTTTATGTGTTGTCATGAAATTGGGTACACCTAACTTTCAAAGCATTACCTTTATACATAGACCCTTGATTTAAACCCGTACTCGACATGTTTCAAAATATGATTTTAAATATCTTATCTACAATCTTTATTAGCATGATTAAGAACAGTAACATCAAGCAAAAATTCTTCGAATTTTCAAGATTACAAATCTTCGTGTTAAACATTATTAATTGAACCAACAAACCATGCAGTAATCCAAATCCAGTTATGAGATATCATTACATGATCTAACGAATAACAGAAGAATCGATCTTTTAAAGTAAAATACGACAACAGAAATAATTCAAAAAGAGCATAAAAACAAATCACTCGCAAGAACATAAAACAAACAAAAACTGAATCCGATTAAGAGAACATCAAAGAGTTCATGCATGCTTCATGTAGCCCCTCAATTTGCCTGTGTGTTGGTTCATATGATTTGCTCGCAGGATACCACAGTTCACGATTGATGTTGGCGTACTCTGACGGTGATCGTACTTAAAAGCACCTCAAAGAACATATGAGAGAATGGAATTTTCAGAATCGGAAAGAGTATATGAACTCCTCGTTTGGGAATACACACCATGATGTGCAAAGTCCCGTCTCCCTCCAGTGAGATTGGATCGTCTGTGTAGCCCTTGCTGCAGCATAGTCGGCTGTAGGGGCTGGAGCTGCTCGATCAATCTTCCCTCCTGCATGGTGGAGAACTCCATGGAATATATCATCAAAGAGGGGGCTTCAATGACCACCAATTTTTATTTGGGAATACCCTTACTTTGTACCCGTTTAAATGGTCTAGCGATAATGCAGTGTGTCTACCATCCAAATGACTATTGTTTAAATCCCTCTCTTGTGGGGGTTGCGTTAGGTAGTCGACAACCAACGTAAAAAATAGTTGAATCTTTCAACAATGATTTAAGAAAAAATTCATGTAGCTGGCTCTAGTGGGAGAAGACTTTGTCATTTAATATCCTTACTTTACAGACTAAGGGTGGCTCCCACATTCTCTATAACGAACCCCATCGTTAGAAAATAATGAGGAAGCGACAACTCAGCAACGATGTCGGGGTCGCTGCGCATAACATCAATTATAAATAAATGAGTAGTAATTAGCCAACTAAAAACTTTTTCATAAGAAGTTAAGAAGTTATATCTCTAATAAAATCTAACACAATGAAATCGTAACCACAAGCTCATATTCTACATATTGTTGCAAATCATCTTAAGTCTCGAACCACAAATAAAATCATCCTCAATTTAGCATGTATAAAAAACAACAATATATGTTATGATCCTAGTGCCCAATATATACCGAGTTGGGGTCAAACTGCTAGCGTGGAAAATCAAGTCTATATTAAGTTACTTCAACAATCTCATCCATAGCAAAAGTAATCTAGGTAAATATTCCTAACAAGATAACTTTATAAATTTTCTTATTTACTTACCTAAGATAATGTCCTTAAACATACATTATCAGTAGTTACAATTTCTAACATAAGCCATTGTTCTAGTAAAATAAAGTGCATGGTTTCATCTCTCACAAATTTTATAGTATCGGACGTTATATGAACATAATTACATAGGTGAAATTACATCGTACACTCACAGCCTATCATTAGTAAAATTTCACACTTATGCTCTTCTCTTATCATAACAATGAGATTTGTTTTTTATCATTTTCATCATCATATACTTTTTCATAAAACATATCATGCATTAAAAAATGATGGCTTGTCATATTCATTTCTAAAATCATATTATCTTATTACATGTAATACTAATTTACTTGTTCGGATATAATGTCATCATGCAGATCATTAATAAACATAATTAAGCATATGAAGGGTATTCTTTTTATACTGAATACCTTACTTTCATATGTGCCTTTAATTTTGCCATATTTTCATATATGCCTTAAAATTGTCATGTTTTCAAATATGTCCTTAGAACCATCATAATTGCACATATGCCCGTAATATTGTCATGCCTTTACCGCTAGCACAAGTGGTCGATAAACATAACATGATGATGTAGCTACAACTGTATAAATAATATTTATCTTTTGCCTCACGCCCCCGAAAGGCGTTGACCCTTTAGGCTCCTGATAAACGTACGTTAGAGGTGGCTCACACCATTAAGTGTAACACTTAGCTTAATCCACTTACCAATTTAGTGCCATTATTCATATGACGGAAATTCCATTCCTTTTAATGTTGTCTCCTTTTCCATAATACCAATCTTTTTCATAATGTTGAGAATGCATCTCCTTAATTTAAGTCGATGCCAACATTTATAGTCAACTTTATGACTTGAAAACCATAGTAATAATTAATTGATATAATATGCTTAAAATGCTTTTTATTAGTAATGGTGAAGAATCTAAAGCATATAATTCGTAATTTTCTTGAGAAAGTAATATTACAAAATTTAAATATCAACAATGTTAGGCTAAAACATTCATAAAGTAGTTGTGACTAAATATTATACTTGCATTAAGTCATAATTCGAGACCCTGAAGGAACTAGAAATAGTTAAAGGAACTAGAAATAGTTAACTCCCGAGTAATACTCTTATCATAACTAATGTAATATGTTTGCAATGGGACAAATACACATACTAATTATATAATCAAACCATCACTAAGGAATAAGTGTCATGTTAAAGCAGACTATAATATTTCATATTCATTAGTTAACAACAAAAGGTGATCTAAATACACAATTATAGGACCATGTACTTTGCATACATAAACAAAATCTAGGATGAATCATTAAGGTGGTATCATATATATACCAAGAGATTTACTAATTACGGTTAATAAATACTCAATTTCTTTATTTCCATTTTTTAAAGTCTTACATGTAATCCTAACAACTTTTAGTGTGCGTGCACATTAAAGGATATGGGTTCGAATCCTAAGGAGGACGCTCCGCACCCTTGAAATTACCGGACCTACTATTAAAAAAATCCTTACAACTTTTACTGTCCGCAAACAACTAATTCGTAAAGGTATATGATAATTTCGTCGACCTTTTTATAGCGACCAAATTTAAAAGGTGTCTGTGTATGCAGTAGACAAAAACACGTTTTCGTACCAAGTGATGGATTGGAAGTTAACATATATGATTACTCCATGACTTAGATCATCATGCTTGGAGATGTTATGCACACTCAAGCATTGTATATTTACGCAAGATTCAAGAGGTAATACTTACATATGCCTTAGAAATTGTAATAATTCGAGATTTCTCAGGCGTATAAGAATTGCATAGATAATAAAACTCCAACCGTATGGATTCATGGCCAAAATGAAAAGAGTTTTAGTATATCAAAATCCTACGGCATGGATCCGTGCTAAAAGGAGATTTGGATTCGTTTCCTGCATCAATTACAAGGTATAATGTGAAACCAAGAGTTACCGGTTTTCTCTTCGTATTTTATCGCCAACAGCAGTATTAGAGAAACACCTTTGTACACGGAAATCATCAATCTATTGTTTACCGTTCCTGAATACCTCAACGGGCTGAAAAATCCATCCACGAAGACGCTTTGACCTCTATCCAAACCGTCGTTTAGCGTGTCAACTTGCCTCCAACCTTGCAGGATCAAAATTCGGTGCCTATGGAGAGGGTTGTCATTGTCGAGTTCGAAGATGGCGACGATGGAAGTATGTTATCAGCGGTCTCTCCCTCTTGAAAGTCTCTCTCTCTCGTGTAAGGCGATGTGGAACAATTTGTTGGTGCTTTATTGAGCTTTTGAGGGCACGGTTAATAGAGACCTTTCTAACAATAATTAAGACTTGATAAAGGATGATAAGAGGATAATACGAATAATTTATTTTAGAAAACTAATTAAGTTTGCTGGCTAATTAAAATTTCTTAGTATCATTTCTTTTTAATGCGGCATTAAATACTTGTCAAAAGATATTAACTTTACAGTTTTTCTTCTTCTTCTTTTGTTTTATAATTTTTAATCTGTTACATTCTCCACAGCATCAAAGAAGGGGCTTCAATGGCCACTAAATTTCATCACCTACTCATTTCTCCTCAATAAACAATAGATGACAAGTATTATATGTACCATACCTGCCAAGCAGTGATATGAATCCTTTTTATGAATCCAGTAAAAAGGACAGGGCTTTGGACGTTGTTTGTTTGTGTACTAAAAAGACAGCTAGTCAATTTAGTGCCCACATGCCTCACGCATATGATTTTTAGAGGCCCTCTGCAGGATTGGAATTTGGATCAGATCACAGCAATGATACACAATATTTCTGCAAATTGGGACATTGCAGTGACAACAGTATCTGTACTGTGTCCCTTTCCTTATTGGCAATTTGCTGCCCGATGAGCCCTTATTTACTCCCCCTCAATTAATGCAAAGCCAGTGGAACAGTCAGCCCCCCACCCTCCTCTCAGAAGCTTATATAGCCCTTGTGCTACCATTCCCCGATCCCATTAAACACATCCCCACTTGCTGTTTCGATTTTGATAATATATTTTGTTCCCAGTTGGGGATTTAGAAGGTTCATCCAGGAAGCTCCACATGCTCACAGCTAAGCAGTCATGGAGAAATTTATTGGATTTTTTTCTCTGTATACTGTCAGAATATCCTTGTATTGTCCTTGATTTTATATGGAATTCTAACAGAGATGATCATGTCAAGATTGAGATTGTTGTGTTGGTGTATCTATACAGATATTACCAATGTCAGGATGTGTGCATGATAATAGCAATGTTGCATGGTATATAATGGAAAAAAGTTCAGGAAAATAATATTGTGCAATTGATCTGATCAGAGCCCAATGGTTTCTCCTCAAATAGGTGTGCACGTATGGATGTGGATGCCCTCTGAAGCACACGTATGGGTGGAGGATATGATTTCTTAGCATATTCCGTCTTGTCAAGATTTACACGAGTGGATGGAGAGATAATTTTCTTAAATGTCAGGATAAATTTAATCTTTTATGAGATTGGGATTCAAAACATGCGCTTTCTTCAGGACTGGATAGAAAGATGTGATTTGAACATGGTTAATTACCCAAAGCGTGATTACAGAGAAAGGGGGAAAGCATTAGGCTTCTTGATGGTGAAGAAGCTTTACATTGAAGAAGCCAAATAGGGGTGGACTAGAAGCCAGATTGGATTTTTTTTTTGGAATCTTTGTTTCCCAATGTCTATATTAAAGCATAAACTTCGCATGATTAATTAACAGTTCAAGGCGGTACTAGAATGGAAAGTATTATGATTGTTGTTGTTACTATCACTTAATTATCACAATTATTGTTTTCTCAAAATCAATATACAATTAGTTATATATTTCTTTTTGAAATATTTCAAAAAGTTTTATCTCCTTGAATGATTCTACAGATCAATCAATTTTTCCCTCTTCTCAGATGGTAAATAATTATCAAAACCATCATTTTTAGTCATGTGTTAGAAATAAACCGGGATATAGAAGCAAAGAGTTTGAGGCTCGGTTGGTGAGGTACCAAGATATTGATTTAGGTTGAAACTTGGTAATGATAAAATAATGTCGGTGAGGTACCAAGTGGGATCATTTGTGTGGTCTGAGAAATTTGATTTTTTTGTTAATTCATGTTAATGTATGAGATAATTGTAGAAATATTAATACCAAAATCTACTTTAGGGTTGTAATCTTCCTACAGGGTTGTAATCTTCCTAGTTTTTCCAACAACTCTTATGTCTTAGTTGTTTTTTGCAATTATAGTAGTATCTCTGTATTATTACAAGAGACTTAGAAAGACACGAAGTGTAAAAATCTCGAACTTTTTATCCCATCTTAACTCCAACTTAACTACCTACTAGTATATGGAAAACACCTACTTTGCTTGCATTGATCTTTGATTGGGTACATAATTGAGCTCGTTTTTTATACATATGCAATTTAATCTATTTTATTTCTGCTGGGTAAGATTAAGCTTTGTATTGAAGTATAGAAAGGAGTATACATAGTAACACCTTGGTTAGGGGTTACCTGATCAGAAAAAAAACAAGAAAAAACAAAGGATGGGGAGTCCATTAGGTGTCATAGGCGACAACATTCACGGATTGGTAGCAGCAAAAATCAGATCCACGACTAGCTCAGAATACACCTAACGACACTGACAATGGCACAGGCCACCCTTTGTGGCGTGGAGGAGCAACCAGTGGCCCATCTCTGGTTCCTTTCCTTCCAGATCTCCCAAGAGGAAGCCGCCATTGCAGAGTAACAATGGCTTCTCAATTTCCTGTCCGCTAAACCCAAGATCCAGTTGATAATGTCTAGCAACAGCGAGCACGGGGGTTGCGGGAGCTCCAAGTCTGAGAGCACCAAGCTTTAGGTGGTATAGGAAAAGGTGCAAAAGAAGAAAATATGATCGTGTGACTCTGTCACCTCCCCACAAAAGTAACATGGGCCAGGATGCCCAAGTCCATGCCTCCCGAGTCTGTCCAGCATCGGCAACCTATTAATAGTGGCACGGTAAAGCATATAGGAGTGCTTAGGAGCGGAGCACCTGTTCCACACAAAACTCGCCTAGATGATCGTGTTGGCCCCGGGGCGAACCAGATCAAATGCTTCTTTGAATGAGAATCCCTTAGGGGAGCAGGTCCAGTGGGGGTGAGTGGAAGAGAAAATTGCTCCACTGATTGCATCACGCCTAGCCAACAGTATCCTCCAGAGGATGGAGTCATTTCTCGATGGATCCACGTCCCAAAAGGAGGCCTCGTGCAAGTATTTCTTTCTCATATAGATGGCCCAGAGATGAGAATTCTCCATGACCAATTCACAACCATGGCTATCCGTAAGGTAGCCAAAGATCGCAAGCCCATGCCTCCCTCCTTCTTCGGGAGGCAAACAGTTTTCCAACTCACAGCATGCTATCCATAGCACCAGAGGAAGTCAGCACACATTTGGTCCACCCGCCCACAGTGGCCATCGGGATGAGGGTCCCCGCGGACCAGATGAGGAGGACCCCAACTACTACGTATTTTAAGAGTTGAAGATGACCGACGAAGGATAGGGCCTTTTCTTTCCAGCCACAAAACAAGGCCCTAACCCTATCATCCAACTTCATAGCGATGGCACCCCTCCCGTAGGAGGAGCCCATTGGCAGGCCCAGGTACGAAGTAGGCAGATAGCACCTTAGTATCCCTAACTGCAGTGTGAGATTGAAATCATCAGCCACGTACTTTGGTCTGAATAGCTTACTCTTTCATGCATTCATTTTAAGACCGGAGATGTGGTCGAATTCCGCAAGCACATACTTGATGGAAAGTAACGAGGTTACACTTCCCTTGTAGAAGAAAAGGAGGTCATCCGCATAGATTAGGTAAGTGGGGGCAGCACGAGGCCCACGCCAATTGGGTTTGAGGTCACCCCTGGCAACAGATGCATCCACCAGAGACGAGAGAGATTCCATATTAATCGCAAATAGTAGCGAGCTGAGCGGGTCGCCCTGCCTGAGCCCCCTCGATCCGTTGAAAAAACCAGCAGGGGATCCATTGACCAAAATGGAGAAAGAGGAGGTGCAGATGCAGTTGGAGATCCATCTAGTCCAAATACGGTCAAACCCCATCAATTCCTGGATCTTTAAAATGAAGGAGTGTTCAATGGTATCAAAGGCCTTGGAAAGGTCAATTTTCATGCACGCCTGTAGCAGACCAGACCCACATTCAAACCCCCGAGTGAGCTCTTGGGCCGGCCGCGTGCTATCCTCGATGGAATGTCCCTTGATGAATGCAATTTTGTTAGGAGAAACAAGGTGGGGCAGCACACCCGTCATCTGTGTAGCCAGGAGTTTTGCAAAAATCTTGTAGGATACATTGCAACACGAGATAGGCCTATAGTCCCCCAGACCCACATGGGTAGGAACTTTTGGAATGAGGGTTAAAAAGGTATGGTTGACCTCCCAAACCATATTACCCCCCATGAAGGAATGCAATTGTGGCACATATGTCTCCCTTAAAAATGTTCCAGTGCATCTTATGAAGTCAGTGTTAGCATGTAGTGTGGTCCAAATCTCGTCCTCCCCAGAGGGACGCACAAGCCATTTTTTTGCTCCCTCCGTGAGAAGGACTTTGGTGGCAGGAGGATCCATCATGACCGGGGAGGCAAGGATGGTCCAAGCAACCTTCATAAAATTCCACGACAGCGAAGACCGCCTCCATATGCTTGTCCAGGATTTGACGGTCTTGGTCAATGAGAGAGGAAATGTTGTTACGCGCAATGCGACCTTTAGCCATAAGATGGAAGAACTTTGTATTTTTATCTCCGAGCTTGAGCCAGTCCACGCGACTCTTTTTCCTCAAAGTTGACTCCATATCAGTGTCCAGTCTGGCCATGAAATCCTTCACATCTGATTCAAGCTTAGCCATGTATGGGTCCAGGGGTATATGGAGAGCACATCAATAATAGCTAATAATGTTCCCTCCATAGCCTTGGCTTCAAGTATTACATTAGCCTCCCTGGCCGCCCACTCACGGAGGTTGATTTAACCAATTTCAGCTTCCTTTGGAGGCGAAAGAGAGGGTTTCCAGCCTCTGGGGAGCACTACGGTCGAGTGACAGCATCGTTGTACCCTGAGCGATTCGCCCAATAGTCAAAGCATCAGAATGGCTTTCGTAAACTAGGAACATCTGCAAAGCAGATAGAAAGGAGAAGGTGGTCACTCGACGGGATAAGGGAGTACTTTAGCTTTGTGTGTGGGAAGAGGGAGAACCATGGCTCATTGATCAATGCCCAATCCAGCCTTGCCGCGATTCTTGAAGGCCCAGTGGTCGAGTTGGACCAAATCCAACGATTGCCAGAGGCTTCAAGGTCCATAAGCCCACAGTGCTTAATACAACGATTGAAGTCCTCCAAGGCCCCTCTCGCAGGAGGCTTGCCCCCCATCTTTTCGTCGGAGAACCTCATAGTGTTGAAGTCACCTAGCACCACCCATGGGGTGCAGGAGGGTGGCGCAATGTTGCAAAGATCCTCCCAGAGGGTCTTACAGGTGGACGGGCAGTTGGCCCCATACACCACAGTGATATACAATGATAGGCCACCCGCATTTGTGCAGGAGAGGGAGAGTGATTGAGGAGAAACGTGAACCGGGTGCATGTCCAGCTCGACCCTTTCCAAAGAACATAGATACGCCCAAGGGCAGTATCGTTATGGATGTAATCCTAGCCACAGGGACAGGTCGAGGCAAACCTCTCCCTACTACTAGGGCGAATCTTTGTCTCTGTCCGACCAATAAATTCGGCGTTCATGCCAGTGAGCGCGTTCACTAATGCCCTTTGCTTATGAGGCTTATTGAGGCTGCGAATATTGCAGGCAACTATAGACATCTAAACTTGAGAGGGGTGGCCTGCTCGGTCAATAGGCTTTGATGAACCCGGTATACATTTCTTTTTCTTATGTGAGGCTGTTGACCAGGAGGGATTGATCACCACGACAAGTGAAGGGTCATTTCTATCAAGCCTCAAGGCTGCATCAACGGTCCCCTCCGAACTGGGGGCGTTGAGATCTAGTTCAATGCTCTCTTTAGTGCCAGACTTCTGCGAATTGGATGGTGGGCAATGCAACAGGGTCTTAGGGCCAAATGGGACAGCACTGAACGGTCTTCCGGAGTGCTTCCTCAGGCCTCTAGATAGTTGGGGTATCTCAACGTCCCTTCCTGGGCCATTAAGGAATGGTTGTGTCGTCAATGGACGGTCGGTAAGCAAAGGTGTGTCTTGTTCGATGTTACGAGACTCCCCAAACCCTGTAGGACCCAAAGGTAAATGTAACTGAGGGGGGAAAGGGATTGCCCCAGTGGTTCCGGTAGGAGGGGCAGACAACGGCGGGAAGTGTTGGACATGCGAGCCCACGGTGAGCCATTATGCAATAAATGTTATTGCAATTATCATTCCCTGATCTGAAATGAAGAATAACGAATTTGCATAATAAGTCCCTTAGTACAATTAGGGTTATGTACCATAGCCATCTTGATGATCATGCAGCTATTGATTCAATTATTGAACCATAGAGGCTGGTGCTTGGATGAATATCTAAAGAGTTAGATTGAGGACTCATCAAGTACCGTCAAATGATTATTAAGAGATGATCTCCAGCCTGAGTAGGAGATGGCAATCCTTTCTCACATAGGTTGATATCTAACAAACCCCTTGATACAGGTCCTCTACATAGGAATAGAGATTCAAAGGTGTCAAATTAGTTAGGTCAAAGAGTTGACTTAACGAGATCGAGATAACCAAAGTCATATGTCATATGTTGTCATGATATAGGCACGCATACTCTGACCAGAGACAGATGTGTTACTATATGTCTGAGTATGTGATGAATCTACGTTTCATCATCTTTATTCTATCATTTTGGCCTTAAAACCCCTAGTAAATGCGTGTAAATAGGCTTAATTTAGGCATTTTAGCATTCATGCGTCATTGTGTAAATATTGTATAAAATGCAGTTTTTAAAGTCAAAATTATATAATAAAGAAAAGAAAAGAAAAGGAATAAAATATTGTAAATATTTTATGACCCGAAACCCCGAGACCTAGGCATCTTGATGAAGAGGTTGACAAGGAATAAAGTAGGGGGAGATAAGGGTCAAAATACAATAAAAATACCTTTTATTTCATTCATTCTTTATTCATTTTGGGACCTATTTTTGGTTCCACTTTTTATACTTCAAATAAAGAAACTTTGTACATGAAAGTTGTAGATAATTAAATAAAGAAAAATACAAAATTGATTTCACTGAAAAATAATATACAGATAAAAAGTTATGGTCTAAATAAAATTCCAGAATACCAACTTCCCAGACCTGTATCTCACAAATAAAAACTCCGAATGCATCAAACTCGCCATTAATTGTATATAACTTAAAACAATCTATTTAATGACGGTGGTTTTGCATTTGGCGGAGCTACGGTTTGAAAGTTGAGTTTTGGACCCCTATTGTATACTTGTACATATTAAAATATTCATTTTATTAATTATTCATTATTTTTATAATTTTATATTTTTATAATTTTGTAAATATTACTTATAATATACTTGTATATTAAAACATGAATAAAAACTCAAATAAATTACAAAATATAAATACTTGTATATATAATACATAGGTATAATACCTGTATACATACCTACATAGAATCTATTTCTATTTTATTAAGTGTACAAAATATATCAGAAAAATAAAATAAAAATATAATTAAGTGTATAAAAATATTTTATAAATTGATAAAATAATAAATTAAAATAAATAAATTAAAATCTCAAAATAAAAATAAAATAATAAAATATATAGATATATATATCTATAAACGGTATAAATGGTAACTTGTAATTATAAACCTCAAAAAAATAAATAAAAATCATAATAAAATACCTTATAAAAAATAAATATTTTTTATTTAATAATCGAAAATTAAATAATTCATTTTCTATTTTAAAATGATTTTACAATTATTTTTCGCCAAGGTTTTTCTGGTTGGTCCACGTGGACCAACCAGCTTCCTTCCTTGGTTGACCTCGGTCAACTCTCTGACCGAGGTCTGTCCAGTGTCAGATCTGTGTTTTTCTTGGTTTTCGCCTAATTTTGGAGGCCGTTCCTTACATCGTTTCATGTTGATTCCTTCTACAGTTTTTCTCCCCTACCATAGGGCATACACGCCCTTAGCGTGCCTTGGGGATTGGATCGTTGAGTTGACCGCTGCGCCTCGTTCTTGTAGCCCTCATCACCACTCGTTCAAAAAGCCACCCAAATCTTCCCTTCCATTTTCGAACCGCATTTGGGCCTAGCCGAGACCTCCGAGTCGCTGCTTGGAATCCCCGGTGACAGAGGGTCGATCCCAGCACCTCGTTGAGGTGCATCTCGTGCTCTGAGGAACGTTCCAGCCACCTCCGGTGCCCGTCGCCGTCGAGGTACCACCTCGCTATTTCTGGCTTGAGGTATTGCTTTTTATTTATTTTTTTTCTTGTTTGTTTTTATTTCTAGTAGCTATTTGAACCACTTGCCAGCCTCCATTTCGATCATTTCGCCACCCTTCGTTTCCGCCATCACCTCGCCGGAGCTAGCTCCGGTGAGCTTTTCCCTCACCGCTCCCCACCATCTTTCGCTGCCTGGAGGTGCGCGGCAATTTGCCCGCGCACCCTTGTAACCATTTTTGCAGGTCTCGAGCCTTCAAGAACACCTGGGTGCGATTTTGGGAACTCGTCGGGATACCTGGAGGTGCTTTCCTCCTCCTTCTCCTCCGGCGAGCTTCGGTGTGGACCGCGCCTTTTTGTAGCCCTAGGCACATAGAAGACTCCTCTAGGAACATCCCATGCCTTTTTGCAGCTCGAAGGAGTGCCGGAGGACAGAGGCGGAGGTCGGGGAAGCTCGCCCAGCTGCTGGTGCTTCCCCGTTCTTCGTCGTCATCTTCTGGCCGTCGGATCAGGCCTGATCTTGGAGGCAAGCAGCAGCCGTAGGATCCCTTGCAGTGCCAGCCGTCGGATCATCAGATCATCTTCTAATCTCAGCCGTTGCCGACGAAGGGGTACGGGCCGCCAGATCTTGGACAAGTAGCATAAGTGACAGACCCTCAGACGTCCGATCGTGCGTTGGATTGGGTATTTTGCAACCGCACCCGATCTCTTTTTGTATTTAAAAAAAAGTACTTAAACATTCATCTGATTTTATTTATTTTTGGATTATTTGCAAGTGAACCCCCGCAAGTTTTGTTATTTGTATTGGTGCCCCTGACAGGGGCGCGTGCTTGCACACGTGATCTTGGTATTTTTGCAAGGGTGCCCCCGCGGGTTGTGATATTTGTATTTAGTCCATTAACTGCAATATTCGGTATTATATTTTATGTAAAAATTGCACGTAGGCCCCTGACTTTCTGGATAATAACATTAAAGCCCTTGCTAGTGTGATTTTTCTTTTTGTTTCTTTTAATTATTGCATGCGTTTCTAAAACCCCAAAAATTCCCAAAAATTTATCATAGGCTCCTGTTGCATTGCTTATTCACGTTATATTTTTATTTTTCACTTTTATTGCATTTTATTATTCACAAAAATTCAAAAACACGCATTTTCAGCATTGTTTGCATTCTAAAATCCATAAAAAATATTAACACTCCTTGAAAATTTCCAAAAAAAATTACCTTAGATCTATTTTAGTGTCTTTTAACTTATTTCCAAAAATCATTAAAAATTCCAAAACAAAAACCTTAAAAATTAGAAAACTCCTAAAAACTTCATAAAAATCTAAAAAATACTAGAAAAATCCTAAAATTCCAATTTCAGTTTTTGATCCTTCTCTCATTTATTCTCTTTTATTTAAAATTAATTTGAGGATTTTTTAGACTCTGATTTCTATTTTTAATCCTCATTTTAATTTCGGCCAGCACCTTCATTCACTGTTTTCTAGTATTTTGACTTTAAAAAATACCAAACATATTCAGAAAAAAAACCCAAAAATCACAAAAACATCATAAAATCATAAAAAGCCCAAAAACATTTTATTTACTAATTTTTGACTATTTTTACCTATTTTTATAAATACCTTATCCCCTCTTTTCTTATATTGTATATATACTTAATTATTGAAAAAAGAAAATATAAAAATATATATAATATAAAAAAATATAAAATCCGAAAAATAAAATCAAAATATAAAAATATAAAATAAAAATAAAAATAATAAAAATTTAAAACCCACAAAAAATAGCATACTTGTAGACAATTGCTCACATCACATTTTAGCACTTTGCCTGATCTATCATGTTTGCTCCCTGAGTTCGACACTCTACGCATACTTGCACTGAACACAATATTGTAGAGTTAAAAATAAATTTGACTCCACACTTGTCTTTCATTGCTTGATTTACACTATTGTGGGTTCATTATTGACTTTGATCGTGAATCATTGAGGGTCGCCGCAACGACCGTTGTCTCCGCCTTGTGTGAGACATTTAGACCCCATGAATTTCGGTCGAATCAGTATGTACATTTGGCAAACCAATAGGTTGATGGCCTAATCAAGGTCTATACACCGGCACGCTGGTGTGCGTATAAGGGTATATGAGTAATACGATCTCTCAAAGGGATCATACATGTTCAATTATTGAACCGGGAGACATGAGCTCACTAATGAGATGTTGGGGAGAATCAAATTCCGTGCATGGTCATCTCGCTTTGGAAGCTTGAATGAATTTATAGGTTTGATATATACTTTTGGAAAAGTATATGATCAACACCTGGGTATGATATATGTTTTTAGAAAGCAAATGATCGATACCGACTCCCAATGATCAAATGAGAAACTTAAAGATAGAACCCTGAAGTAGACAGTGAAAAGAGATCTAATACTTTGGGTTTATTCTAGGTTTTCCAGTATGTAGGATGTACAGGTATTAGGAATACCTGAGGGTGATGTGATCATAAATGAGTGTATAACTATGACGCTTTCATTCTTAGGGAGTGATGAAATGGGTCTGGTGTTTAGTGACTCCTCTCAGTAGAGAAGTAATTTTATCTTGATCTAAATATTGGACATTGATATGAATGTAATTCAAATGCAAAGAGAAGATTAGATTTGCGGTCTTGATTTAATCAAGCATCTATGGGAGGCCCGAGATCTGGATTTGAGATGTGATCTCAATATCCAAGTCATTATACATGGAACAATACAATCGCCCTGTCCTTATCTTCAAGTATCCGCGGAGAAAGCACATTATCCTTGAAAGAGTTCAGGATAATTTCATTGTTGATATAAGTATCCGAGCATTGAGAAAATGGATAATTAAATGTGATTTAATTGTCATGAATAATATGAATTTGATTCATATTATAACGAGAGTTATCTTAGATAATTAAATGTGATTTGATTATCAAAGATGTGAACAATATGAATGTCATTCATATTATTTGGGCACATGAGAATAGAGATCCAAGATGATTAATTATGATTAAAATATCATGGAAATGAATAATGAGGATAGCACTATCCATATTAATCATATATATTATAAATGTGATTATAATATATGAGAGAGCAATTTGTAATTTACATTTGTTAATTAAATGTTGATGTGAATTGGATTCACATTGGACAATTAATTGAAAATGTAATTCACATTTTATTTTGGGTTGTGAATGTGATTCACAAATTTCCAGTGGCAAGATTGCAATATTCACAAAATAATTTTGAATTATTTTTGTAGAATAATTTGCAACAAAAGTTATTGCAAATCTTGGAGATTACATGGAAGATGAAAATGTCACCTTCCTAAAGGAGGAGGGTGGACGGCCACCACTCCTATTAGGAAAGGGTAGTCGTCCTCCCTCTCCACATGGAAGGAGGCACTCTCTCTTCCATTATCTCCATGTATTATTGATTTAATTTTGTGATTAAATTGTGTTGATTTATCAACATATATTTAATCCAAATTAAATTAATTATTGTTTGTTTTTACCAACACAAATCTTAGCCATTAAAAGAAATACAAATCAATGAGAGCCATTGGATTTGTATTGCCCATGGATTGAGATCCATGGATCTCAAAATATTATAAAATAGAGGGCACCCCTTGCTCTTCACATGCTAATGAGAACATAAGTCTCTCTCTCTCTACACGCCCACTCTCTCTCTCATATGGCCGTCCACCGTGGATTCCCTAGAGAGAGTCTCCATCACCGCAGCATCGTCGTTATGATGCCGGATCAATTACTCGTGGATCTCCGTCTCCTTCGGTGCACCTCGCTCGTGAAGAAGATGTTGTATCTCGTGTGACGAGATCTGAAGATTCACGCTTGGATCGTCAACATGGATTGCAAGGAGTACGTGTTTCATCAACACGCTCGCAAGTGTCTCTTCCGTCGGATCGGACTTGAGACAGGAGGTCTTTTCGTTTAAAGACTCGATCGCAACCACGCTTCAAGGGGTAACCCTAATACTTATTTGTGATTTAGATGAAATGATCCTAGAAGTGTTCTTGGATCATGTGGTTTCATCGCATGATTTTTTTTATAATTTCCGCTGCATCGAGCTACTAGTACAACTAGTCGCTCCCGATTGCATACTATGCGATCCTCACGCTTCCGTGATGCGCTTAAGGATTATCATATCCTTCAAGTGGTAGCCTTAGGTTGAAGGTTTTGGATACGATCCATAAACCTAAGCTGACTTGGGTTCGTTAGGGTTTGCGAAAGTTTTATCGCATTTCATTTTCGCATCTCTATTTAGTGATTATTTTCGACCCCATTTGACTTAGATTTTGTTCCCCATTAAATAAGAAAATCGTAGTATCTGAGTTAGCGTGATTTCAAATCCGTTTGCTCAAGTTATGGTCATTTTAGTGAACATATATCCACAGTTTCAGGGACTGTTAATCTTAACGTATTAAAGAGTTAATTGCGTATTTGAAACGATTTTAAATGCGTACAAATCACTTAGGTTCTGTTGTAAATCAAATTAGCAAACTTTAGAAACTTACTTTGCTTATTGGATTTAAATTTATTGAGATATGCTAATTTTAGTAAGTGAGGGTCACTGCTGGAAATTACTTTCCTAATCAAGAACCTTGTGATTGTCATTTAATTAATTAGTGAAATTAAATGGTTTAATTTCATGGAATAATTATGGATAAATATTTGTGAAATATTTGATGATAATTATTTTCTAAATGACATTACTTTACAATATTTGATTATATGTGATCTAAATCACAAATTGGTTACTTGATCTACATGATCTACATTTTCAACAAAGATAGTTGCTTGAATAGGATTGGGGATCTATTTAGCAAATCTCCTTATAATGTTAATAAAAATTGTTTTGATTATTATTATATAGTATAACTTAGGTTGAAGAATCGATTATAATCTCAAGTACGCAATGATTAATTTGACATTATCTTTTCCCGAGGTGGATATGGTGTCTAGTCGGGGAGCGTTGGGGGTAGCAGGTTACATCGTGAGCGGTCTGTGCCACTCCCGTCGGTACTAGCCATGACAGTGGGTAGGGACTTGATAATGCAGGAGAGATCACGGTATATTTTTCTAATTATTAAAATTCAGAATAATACGTATTTGAGATAATACCATAATTCAAGTAACAATAAAGATTGTTTGTTGGATATTAATTGGATCATTAATTTAATATGATTAGATTAATTGGAATCCAATTAAAATTAAAACATTCTATTATGAATAGAGATGTTATTTCCCTTGGAAGAATTAATCATAATGAATATGATTCATGGTGATTAATTAGAATTTGAATATGATATGGAGGATCACATAAGTGACATCCATGATCTCCCGTCAAGGAGGAGGGTTCTGTTGCCAGGGATTGTATGTAGGAGACGCATGTCTGAAGTGACAGCTCCTGTATGCAAGCGCATCTAGATCGGTCTCTTTGCTTCTCGAAAGAGTAAGGCCGTATGCGTAGTGACCCCAATATCGGGTCCTCATATTATTGGGGCGAAATTGGATTGCGCATAGCGAGTAATATTCATGTTGACAGTTGGTTCAATTAATGACAGGTCAACATCGCCTTAGGGGTGGTGGGCCCGGGTGTTAAAAACCAAATTAGGAATGCAAGTTAGACTTGCAAGGCGGAATATGTTCCCGCTTCTTTTTATCCAAGTTACAGGTTCTCATATTATTGGGATGTAACAAAGATAAGGAAGGAGATCCCAGATCTTGCTGAGATATGATGGTAAGTATATCTCTTACATTGAAAGTGATTAAGAGAATGAACTTTCAGTGTTGACAAGGCAAGACAACTTCAATATGAAATTTCTTAAATCAAAGTAATATATATTTATATATATTTATGCAAATTTATTATTTCAGATAATCCTTCATTAAACCCACTCAATGTTATACTCAATAATAACCAGTAAAATATCATGGATTGGATCCATGATGAAGATATTGTACTTGCAGTTGAACACATAATGTATGTGGTTGCAATGTGCAAGTTTCCTCATAATAATGAGGAATGACAATTAAATAGACATAGGACTACAACCCTAGGGTTGTATGTCTCTATAGTCTTGGACTCATCAAATGTACTTTGGAAGTGACATGTTGATGATGATCGTAATTGTCAAATAATCCCTGTAGATTCTAAGAAGATGTTCTAGCATACATATGTACTCTCGACATTTAATCATGAATGGCATGGTTCTCTGCATCATGCAGAATGGTGTCTCTATAAGAGATGATGTATTCAAATTGTTTGAGTACCTACCTGAACCAATGTTTTAAGAGTTTATATGGATGTAGATACGATGAGTGTCATCATTCTACTGTCTATACTCTGGTCATTCATGATGCTTCATATTATTCATATTGTATGAATTGAATGAAGCATGTATAAATGTTGAAATACTCTTATATTGAAATTTTGATTTCAACATAAGAGATCCTTTTGTCTTAAGCAATGGTTGATTATAGATAAAGGGAGCACAGTGGAAGCATGGGTTGGAACCAAGTAAGAAGGAAAGTCAAAGAATTGACTGTACTTCTGTGACTTCCATATGACAGCTAAAGAGTTGGATGAATGCCAATACTATAATAAGTTGATGTGTTGATAGTATGACTATCAAATCTATCTAGAATCCTTAGAGAAGGAATCTGATAGTATATCAGAATAATCTACATATAATCATTGAAATTGACTTACTTATTTGATAAGATAAAGTCTAATAATTGTATCTCAATCTTCTAATGACACTTGCAATTGGTTGCATATGTATCAGAATATTAGAAATTTGATCTTAAGGTTTAATGGTCATCCATGTTGGAATTAATGCAATTGTTGCAATAATTTCCATTGGATAAATAGACTTCATATGTTCAGTGGGAGCCCTTAGTCTTAGATAATGTCTCTGTGAACTGGATATTAGAATACACTCATAGTATATTTCTAAATGTTGAAAATAAACATGAATTCTGGAATAAACCTATTATAGAGAGTTATGATGGTATATTACAGATAGCAATCAAACATCTAGTGGACTCCATTAAATTAAAAAAGTAATGAATGGTCCATTAAGATTTCTAATATTGAAAATTAAACTTTTAAAGATCAATAGGAGGATGAAGATCATTTGACAATGATATGGCACTGTTGATGAGATCAATAGACTAGTAAGAGATGGAACTTTAGAAGGTCTAAAATTTCAAATCTTACATACTTGAATATTGTATTCAAGAGTAGAAAATATCCAATATACCCTTATATGGGAATGGTGCTAGATGCTGAGATATTCAAGATCTCATACACATTGATGTATGTGGATCATCTATATCATGTTAAACATTGATGATATGTGATATCATTAGATGATTATTTTTTGATATGAGATTTCTTCCCTTCACCTTAGAAAGCTTTGAAATGTTCAGAGATTTCACAATTTTGGTTTGGAACCAAAGTTTGAAGAAAGATTAAATGAATTTGATCTAATCTAGGTAATCAGTACCTATTACATGAATTCAAGGAATACATTATAGAGATATAATATCATTTCTATCTCACTCCTAATAAACCTAAACTCAATGGAGTTTTAGGGAGATACAATTGAATCATGTGTGAGATGATATGATCAATGATGAATATTAACATAATTATCTATTAGTTTCCAAGATATATATGTAGTAGAGACTACAATATATATCCTTAATCAGGTTCCATGCAAGTAAGCTGGAATCTGGCACTGGAGAGTGCTACTTCATTAGGAAAATAAAGGATGGTATTGGATACCTACTTTATGACCTTGAGATTATTAAAAGATCTCATCTCTGAGAATGTGATTCATAGAGGATGACTCTCTTGATAATCAAGATGAAAATGAAGTAAAGGAACTCATTTAATCTTGAGAAGATAATGAGGCTCCTGAAATTGGAAACTAAAAGAATAATTAAAGATGAAATACTAATACTTCTTCAAATAAGTTTGAAGATGGATTCCATGTGTCAGTTGAATCTGACAATGATCTGACTTCATGTGATGAAGCTTCTGAAGATCATATCATGGAAAGATTGATGTTAGCAGTAAAGTCTAAAGTAGAATTCATATACAAATGTTGTACACGTCTCATTCCTGCTCCCTAACCTAATACGGCAGGACCGCATGGAACCGTAGCATGAGGGGACATCCTCATCCTTTAGCCGCCGCAAGGCTGGCTAATCGTACGCAGCGGAACGAACCTGGTTCTGAAAGGCACATGAGTCTGAACGCTGTTATGAATGTGCGACCGACACTACACTACGTAGGTACCTGTGCAGGTGAGGCATCGGTTGGTCCTAGAAACGGCGGCAGCGGCGAAAGGTAGACCGGACGTGCTGCTACTAGGGATCACCAGTCTTTCGCTCTATAGGGATCTCCGGGGGGCATAGCACAATTCTTCTTGGAGGAGGGTTGGTTTGCCCAGGTGACTGATCCTATCTGCTCCAATAACGAATCATCGGTTTAACTGAATAATGAAAGAAAATAGATAGACCTTTCTCTTCGAGATGGATCTTCTCAATTGAGGATCCCCCATATGGATAATACACATTCCAGTTGACCAAGCCTAATTCTAATTGTTTTGTTCCGAAGCAAAGATATCTACGGGGGCCGATTCGGCCTATTCAGATATTCACGACCAAGAGATACTAGATTCTTTTTCGGATAGGCCCTGAAAGGGGAAGGAAGGCTGGCTGGAATGCCAACAGACGTCTGTCTACTCTCTAATTCACCCGACCCAATAGTACCTATTTTGGGACCCTCGAGGATTCACCTATATGGGTAAGACCCACTAAGGTGTAAATATATCTTCAAGAGAAAGAGGGAACCTGATGAGAAGGTAGAGACCTTCAAAGCACGGATCGTAGCCATGAGCTGCACACCGAAGAGAAGACATCGCTTGCGATGAGAATTGCTCTTCAGTGACCATGCTTGAACCCATCAAAATATTGCTAACTATAGCTACACAACTTGACTTTGACATCTTCAAGATGAAAGTCAATATTTCATTCCTCCATAAATACCTCTCTGAGGATATCCACATGAAGTAGCCCCAGGGCTTCATGATTGAGGAAAGCAAGGTATGCAAGCTAAGGAACTCCATCTTTGGACTCAAAATAAGTTTCTTGTAGTTGGAACCAAGGTTTTAAAAACCGGAACGGACATTGAACCGGTCAGTCTTCGGTTTGGTCCAACCGGGTCGGACCATCTGTCAAAATTGGTCGGACCGGTGATAATGTCAGCATGACGTCACATTCATATTGACTCAGAAAAAACCGGACCGGGCTTAATTTACCGGTCAGACCGGTCGAACCAGTTTTCTAAACTAATAAAACCTGATACATATATGTAAGTATGTATTTATATATCAATGAAATAATCGTTTAAAATGTCCAATCTTTCAATAGAATAACATGTTTGCCTATTTCGAGTAAAACTTTACAAAATTTAGTCAGAGTTTCTAGAATTATATATGAATATAATATTGTAATCATTTTATTTATATTTGCTTCTAGAAAATTACTCTAAGCAAATATTAGCACAATGTATATTTCAAAAAAGAGAGGGACATAACTTATACTACAGAAGTTAAGGACACAAGTGATAAAAATCCCATTATTTCATTATTTAACCTTTATTTTTTGAAAATTTACCAAATCATCAAAATTGGGTCAACTCGATTCAACCCGGTCCGACCGTTCGGGTCAACCCGGTCCGACCATCGGTCTGACCCGGTTTTTTGTTTTTTATTTTTTTAAAAATTAATTACACAAAACCGAACGAACCGACCGGGTCGGAGACGGTTCCCGGTCCAACGGTCCGACCGGCCGGTCCGGTCTGGTTTTTTAAACCCTGGTTGGAACATAAGATTTGATGAAATTATAAATGTTTTGATTTCAAATAGAATCTTGATGACCAATGTAAAGCTTAGCGGGAGTGCCATTGTGTTCATCGTGCTTAATGTAGATAACATCCTAATCATTTAGAATGATATAAAGATAATAATAAGTGTTTTATAATCTGGTTGTTCCATACCTTGAGATATGATCTCAAAGATACCTCTTAGATATTAGTTATGAAGTTGTTCAGAAGCAAAGAGAAGAGGGTATTGGGACCGTCACATTAATGGTACACCTTGGACATTTTCATTTTCTGGAAAATTCCAAGAAAGGCTTCTTTCCCTCAAGATATGGTACTGACCTATCTAAAGGGATAGAACCTCAAAGAATTGAGGATGTGAATGCTAAAACTGCTTGCCCTTGTGCATAAGTTCTGAAAAGCCGGGTGTATGCTAGATGTACACAAAAGCCAGATGTCTGCCATGCAGTGGGAGTAGTAAACTGTTACTAACCCTACTATGGTGATAAAACACTTGATTGCAGTAGTAAAAATATCTTCATAGAGGACAAAACTTTTGAGATAGTGATCTCATAGTCATATCTTCAAGAAATTAAGACTTTGTAGATAGTGGTCTAAAAGGTCTTAACTATGGATACCTTAGGAGATAGAGTTCTTCGGGATTAAGGGTATTCTAATAAGGGTAATAAAAATTACATACTGATTAAATGATTATTGAGCTGTGATGAATCCACGTTTCATCATCTTTATTCTATCATTTTGGCCTTAAAACCCCTAGTAAATGCGTGTAAATAGCATTAATTCATGCATTTTAGCATTCATGCATATGTGTGTAAATACTGTATAAAATACGGTTTTTAAAGCCAAAATTATAGAATAAAGAAAAGAAAAGAAAAAGAATAAAATATTGTAAATATTTTATGACCCGAAACCCGAGACCTAGGCATCTTGATGAATAGGTCGACAAGGAATAAAGTAGGGGGAGATAAGGGTCAAATACCTATAATTCTTAATTCATTCTTTATTCATTTTGGGACCTATTTTTGGTTCCACTTTTTATACATCAAATAAAGAAACTTTTTGCATGAAAGTTGTAGATAATTTTATGAAGAAAAATACAAAATTGATTTCACAGAAAAATAATGTACAGATAAAAAGTTATGGTCTGAATAAAAATCCAGAATCCCAACTTCCCAGACCCGTATCTCACAAATGAGAACTCCAAATGCATCATACTCACCTTTAATTGTATATAGAATAAAATAATCTATCCAATGGTGGTGGTTTCGCATTTGGCGGAGCTACGGTTTGAAAGTTGAGTTTTGGACCCACTTTGTACAGTGTACCGAATAAAATATTCAATTCATTCTTTATTCATTATTTTTATATTTTTATATTTTTATAATGTTGTAATTAATACTTATAATAATTATGTACATTAAAATCTGGAATAAAAACCTAAATAAAACATAAAATAAAATACATGTATACACAATACATAGACACAATACTTATATACATACCTATATAACATACTCTTGTATTTTATTAAATATATAAAATAAATCAGAAAAATAAAATAAAAATATATTTGTGTATCTAAAAGTATCTTATAATTTTAGATATAATAAATAAAAATAAATAAATTAAAAATAACAAAATAAAAAATAAAATACTTAAATGTATAGGTATTATACCTACAAAGGGTATAAAAGTAAACTTATAAAATTATACTTCATAAAAATAAAATAAAAATCATAATAAAATAATTTATAAAATAATAAGCATTTCTTATTTTATAACCATAATTAAATAAAATAGTTTGCTATTTTATTTCGATTTTTAAAACATTTTTCTCAGGTTTTTTTCTGGTTGGTCCACGTGGACCAACCAGGAGGGCTGGAGAGTTGACCTCGGTCAACTCTCTGCCCAACACCTGTGTATGTCAGAAGTGGCCGTTGACCCACTTTCACCCAATTCTCGAGGCCACTCCGTTACTCCTTTCATGATGGCGTCTTTCTTCGAAGTTGTTCCTCGATCTTAGATGAATCACGCCAGAGGATTTTTTCGACCCTTGGGTCGTTGTTTCGCCCGTGATCGTGCCTCGAAGTTCGCCCCTTGGTCAAGTTTCAAAACCGCACCCATTTCCCCATTTCAGTTTGAACCCTTTTTGACCACCTTCCTTCATCTCTTGGACGTGCTCTAGACTGGACTTGGTGACAGCAAGTCCGCCAGCCCTTCGGAGGGGAGTGAGGCGGCCGGGAGGTGCTTCCAACCTATCTCCGGCCATCCATGGCCGTGAGGTACAATATCTCCTTGGCACATGCTGAGTCGAGGTGTTTTCTGTCCTTTTCTTGCCCATTAATTAGATGATCGTTTCAACCATCAATCTGTGCGTTTAGTTTGTTGTTTAAGCATTTATTAGTGTAGTTTACACCATCGAACACTTCGCCGGAGCTCTTGAGCTCCGGCAACCATCGTACACTCCAAATCCGCCTTCCTTTCCGCCAATAACGCTGGGTTTGCATTCCATTTTGCTGCTGCGTTTTCTTGACACTTGCAGGACCCAGGAGAGGCATCTGCGCCTCGTTTTTTGTGCCCGAGATCAGTCCCAGGTCGGAGGGAGCTTCCTCGAGCGGCTGGGGGCCATTCGTCGGCCCTCTGACCCATCTGAGCCACCTGGACGACGCGGTGAGGCTGCAGGATCACATAGGGACTGACGGGATTTCAGTAGCGGGCCGAGGAACCTTGCACGAACGATTCCAAACTCGCCTCGTGCGAGTTCCTTCCACGTTCTTCAACCTGTCGCTGGAGCCGTCGGATCAAGAACACCCGGTCGGGTGTACATCTGTCGTTGGATTAGAATCCCCTTGGTCCGTCGATTCCACTCAGATCCATCTAATCAGGGCCTTCCATCCGAAGGGGCATCGGGCTGTGTACGCACGCCACGTGTCTTAAGTGAAATCACGCCCACCGTCGGATCCGCGTCTGTGTGGGTATTTTGTAAATTATTCACCGCACTATTTTGTAATATTTTATTAGCATTTAAACTGTATGTATCCCTTTAAACTTTGGTGATTTTGCATCTTCACCCTCCTAGGTTTTGTATATTGCGGATTCGTCCCTACCAGTCACGTGCTTTATGCATGTGACTTGGCATTTTTGTAGGAGGAAGCCCTCGAGTATTTTGTTTTGTATTCAGTCCGTGAACATTTTTAATTAGTTCTAAGTTTCTGTAAATTTTACATACAGGCCCTCAGACTTTCATTATATTACATAAATGCCCCTGCAAACATGATTTTTCCTTTTGCTTCTTGTATTTTATGCATGCGTCCTATAAAATCCAAAAAAATCTCCAAAAATCATATTAAGCTCCGCTGTAGTGTAGTTTATCACCATATTTTTATTTTCCATAATTATTGCTTTTTTATATTTATTAAAAATCAAAAGTATCCATTTTGTGCACTGTCTAGCTTAGAAAATCCCCAAAAAATATAAAAACTCTCCAGAAAAATCCAAAAAAAAATATATTTTGTTTCTTATAGTGTGTTTTAACTTCAGTCCAAAAATCATTGAAAAATATAAAACCAATCTCCTAAAAATCACAAAACTCTAAAAAACTTCATAAAAATTTATAAAATTCATAAAAAAATCCAAAAATCGTGTTTTCTTTTCCTGAATTTTCTTTGTTTTGTTACATTTCATTTAAAATTAATTTGGGAAATTTTTGACACTGTTTACTATTTTTCATCCTCAATTTAATTTCGGCCAGCAACTTTTATTCACTGTTTTCTTTATTTAGCCCTTTAAAAATACCAAAAACATTCTTAAAAATTCCCTAAAATCACAAAAATAGTAAAAAAGTATAAAAAGACCAAAAAGACTTTATTTGCTAATTTTTGGACATTTTTATCGATTTTTATAAGTATCTCTTTCTCCCTTTATTACATAGTTCATATATTCCAATATTAAAAAAAAGAAATTAAAAAATATAAAATATAAAAAGAAAATTTAAAATCAAAAATTAAAAATCAAAATACAAAAATATAAAATTAAAAATTAAATAAAAAATATAAAAATTAAAACCCACAAAAAAATTAGCATAGTAGACACTTGTCACACACACACATTTTGAGCCTTAGTGCCCCGATCTACCTGTCTGCTCCCTGTGTTCGACCTCTACACATACTTGCACCTATACACATCTTGTTGTAGAGTTATAATAAATCTTAACTCCGCACATTTACTTTCATTGCTTGATTTATTTGTCGTGGGTTAATTATGAATAGGGATTTCGTTGGAGGTCAAATCAGCGACTGTTGATTCGCCTTGTGAGTCAACACGACCTCTGCGATTTTCCTGCTCAACAAATGGCGCCGTTGCCGGGGAGCAACAGTGCCTAGTTCGGGTCTTGTTTGTGTTTGTGATTTATTGTCTATTTCGCGGTTTTTATTTTTGCTTATTTTTGCTTATTCTTGCTCTTTATTTTGATATATCATTTGAATTGTCTGACCACCCTCTTGTTTGGATTTGTGCGAGGTACGCGGATCGAGGGAGGCACTCCATTCTAGGAGCGCTCGTGCAACCACGTGAGGCGGCTTCGTCTTCGCACTAAGGCGGACTTGGAGGGAATTTTGAAGACCATTCTGAGCTTTTATTTTATTGCATTTATTTTTTGTAATTCAAGCAAGAGAGAGACCACTATTATTGTAATAATACAGGTACATCGGACTTGGACTCTTGAGCCTAACTTCCAGGTGTCTGTTCACCTGGGGGCTCATCGCGGCTTTTTACGGTTTTCTTCGCATTCTTTTATTTTGTTTTTGTTTTCCGATTTTATTTCTTTTGTGTGATTGAGCCCTTAGCTTTTAGGATTGCTTGCGATAGACTAAGGCCAAACACCTAATACCTTGCATGCTCCTATAGTATCGTTTGGACTTAGTCAAATTTAAACAGTTGATCATCACCTTCAATCCGTCGCGCCGCAAGCTCTCCCGCAAAGCGCTTTCTCCTAAACTCAAGTGTGTTGAGCAGAGGAGGGGTGAGCCTAGAACCGGACTCTAGGGTTGAGGATTGGCGGTCAACTTGTGGTTCTTTCCGCTAATAGCAATTTCTGAACTTAGGGCGATTTCATCGGCTTTGCATTCGCATATAGATAGGTTTCAATTCTACTGAGCATCCTTGCATGTAGAGTGCTGGAGCAAGGTGAGCATTTACGCTTTAGCATTCATCATCGTTTTTGACGCTTGCATTGCTTTCCCGCTCCTCTACCTCTGATTTTGATCACCTAGGAGCTTAAAGGAATTGATTCCCCGATAGGAACGTGTATTTTTACTAAAAATCCAAAAAAAGTGATAACCAAATAAAATTGGGACTGCTAATATTACTTGGCCCTAAAATCCACCAAAAAGAAAATCTTGTATTGGGGCGAGTAATTCCCTCATTGTCTTCGTTTTACTTGCTCGCGCACACACTAAGGTAGTGCCCAAATCCCATATCCAGCCCCCTAAGTGTTTGTGCAATTTTGGACTTCTCGCCTAACTCTAAAACAGACAAGATAAAAAGACTGCATTTGTGGTCTTCACCGAGTTGAGTAGGTGAATTGAGGGTTGACTTGTTTTCATTTTTGCTTGTGATTGTTTTTGTGTGTGTCCTAGATCGCTCCTGCGCACTTGCGCCTTTCTTCTCACTTCTCTTGACTTGACCATCGTGCTCTCCCCATCATTCTTCCTTTGTTTCGAGATGGCCGACTGGAGCGTATTTTATCCGGACTTTGCGGATCATTCATTCACTCCAGCCGGTCCACCTCCTTTTTCCAGGAGGACTTTGCTCCTGACTTTTGTACATATCCGCCCTCAGCCACAGTATCAGACCTCGGATTTCTACCCACACCCACCTCCACTTCCGTATTATCCACCTTCACATCCACCCGAGGCCGAGCTGTTGGAGTCACCTTTCATGGAGTCCACCCTTGAGCACTTGACCCAAATGATGGATCATATGAGACAGAGGATGACCACCTCACTAGTACCAATAAGAGCGACCATGATATACCACCATTTGATGATATGGGTTCACTCGAGGATTTCCATGAGAGCTTGCAATCGCCCAAAATACAAAAAAATGAGAAAAATTTAAAAACACAAAAAGAGATTGGAGACTTTTGGTCGAGTCAGACTATGAGGAGAGCGCTCACTTGCCAGATCCTTTGTCCACACATTCATTCACACCTTGTCCCACCTTTGACCCCGAGGATGCCGCTGTACAGACTGCTCTTGGCAAGCTCATGTATATGCTGATTCCGACCTTCTCCCTTGTATGGAGGAGGTCCAAAATTCAAAAAAATGTTATCTGAACCCGAAGTGGTGGCCACCATACATGAGATTATCCGTGCCCCACTTCAGCAGGCCATGACCGATTTATCTGCTCCTCTTCCCAAGAAGAGAAAGCGGAGGAGCAGATCTGGGCGTCATATCTTGACCATGGCCCACTGCCCACGCCATCACACACCGTCCCATTCCCCGCAAGAAGAACACTGCCACACCATTCATTAGCTGCACCATCTCTGACCACACATGTGATCACACTCTCCTAGATGGCGGTGCTTCGATTAGCATCAAACCCTTCTCACTGTACAGTCTCTTCACCTAGGGCCTCTCAAGAAAACCAGGATGATCGTACAGTTTGCTGATGGATCTATCAAGAAGCCGAAGGGTATCCTTGAAAACGTCGTCATTTTGATTCAGGGCACGAGCTATCATGTTGACTTTGTCGTTTTGCCCATGGAGACCTCCACAGGGGAGCACTCTCCAATCATCCTGGGACGACCATTCCTCGCCTCTGCGAGGGTCGTTATTGACTATGGATCAGGAGAGATTTGCTTTCACCCTGTTGACGAGAACGAAGCATTGATCACCGCACCTACTGTCGACCAGAGACCTGCACCTGATGTGACCACACCTATCTTGGATGACCTCGAGACCATGACCTTGATGATACTATCAGAGATTTTGCTGCTTATTGGATTCCACTGAGACCCGAGAATTCCTCCCAGTTGAGGAAGACTCGAAAAGCATGGACCTCGACGTTCCTTCTTCTGGGACTTGGCGTTGTGTTGATGACATCCGCGGGATTTACACGATCGATACAATTGAGCGGAGGGCAGATGTAGAGACTAGACAGGACGGACATGCTTTGACTACTTCCACTAATGGGTCCACTCATGTCCACATAGACACTGATGAGACAAAGGCCGAATTTGATTTAGTTGCTTTTCTTCGGAAATTCGGAACTTTTGATGAGAAAGACGATCCGGTTGAGATTATAGAGGACGAACAGAGTTCGACTACTTCCACCGGATGACTTCGTGCCTTTTGATTTTTGACCTGGATGACACCTCGCTGGATGACTCTGAGTACACTTCTTCCGATGAGGATGAGTTCGTCCCATTTCACTTCGACATCAACGAGACTCCCAAGGCCGGACCTAGTCACACTTCTTTCACTGATCCGTATGTGCCTTCACACCCTAGGGCCCTGAGGACCTTCACTCTGTCGACCCTGATCGGCTTCCGTCCACTGTGGACCCCGATGTCGACCTGCATCACACCAGATCCATTCCTCAGCGGTCTCGCAAGAAGGTTCGCTTTCAACCTTCTTGATAATGTGTACATCCATCTCTGTTGTATATTCACTTTTGTGCCTCTGTTCTCTCTACCGTTTTGCTCGTCCACCCATTCTCATGTTTGCCTTACTTAGGACGTACTTTGTCCTAAGTATAGGGGGGTAGACGGGCAGAGTGTTCTTTCATCGTTCCGTGTCATCACTCTTGTCGTTGCCTATTATGAATCCACGTTTCATCATCTTTATTCTATCATTTTGGCCTTAAAAACCCTAGTAAATGCGTGTAAACAGGCCTTATTCATGCATTTTAGCATTCATGTATATGTATGTAAATATTATATAAAATGCGGTTTTTAAAGCCAAAAATTATAGAATAAAGAAAAGAAAAGAAAAAGAATAAAATATTGTAAATATTTTATGACCCGAAACCCCGAGACCTAGGCATCTTGATGAATAGGTTGACAAGGAATAAAGTAGGGGGAGATAAGGGCCAAAATACCAGATAAAATACCTATACATTATATTCATTCTTTATTCATTTTGGGACCTATTTTTGGTTCCACTTTTTGTACATCAAATAAAGAAACGTTGAACATGAAAGTTGTAGATAATTTAATAAAGAAAAATACAAAATTGATTTCACTGAAAAATAATACAAAGATAAAAAAGTTATGGTCTGAATAAAATTCCAGAATGCCAACTTCCCAGACCCGTATCTCGCAAATAAAAACTCCAAATGCAGCGTACTCACCTTTAATTGTATATAGAAGAAAATAAGCTAATTAATGGTGGTGGTTTCGCATTTGGCGGAGCTACGGTTTGAAAGTTGAGTTTTGGACCCCCATTGTATACTTGTACATATTAAAATATTCAATTTATTATTTATTTATTATTTTATAGTTTTATATTTTTATAATGTTGTAAATAATACTTGTAATAATTATGTATATTAAAATTAGAATAAAAACATCATTAAAACTTCAAATAAAATTACTTGTATATATTATAATACATAGGTATAATACATGTAGCTATACCTATACAAATAACACTTTCATTTTATTAAGTGTATAAAATATATCAGAAAATTAAAATAAAAATATATTTGTGTATATACAAGTATTTTATAATTTTAGAAAATAAAAACCAAAATAAAATAAATTAAAAATACTTAAATAAAAATAGAATACCTAAATACATAGATATAATATACCTATATAGGGGTATAAAAGCAACTTGTAAAAATATACTTCATAAAATAAATTAAAAATCATAATAAAATACTACATAAAATAACGAATATTTTTTATTTTATAACCATAAATTAATAATGCCATTTACTATTTTAAAAGTAATTAATAAACGTTTTTTTGGCCTTTTTCCTGGTTGGTCCACGTGGACCAACCAGGTGGCCTGGGATGTTGACCAGCCGGTCAACTCCCTGGCCCTAGCCTGCCCCCTTGTCAGAAGCCCGTGACCCACTACTTCTCGATTTTTTCGCCGCGTGTGCGTTGCTCGAGGAGGGTTGCGTCCTTCACGAAAGTTGTAGCCTGTACTACCAGGATTCTCGCCGACCACTGGATCCTCCAAGATCTTCTTCCGCCTGCTCGCAATCGTGCCTCGAAGATCGCCCGTCGACCAACTTTCAAAAACCACCCCATTCCTTTCCTTCTTCTTTTGAACCCCTTTTGGTCCCTGTTTGAGCCTCTTCTTCCACCTCCGGATTGACGTCGGTGACAGGGACGCCTCCAGCTGGGCTAGGAGCGCTCAGGCGAGGACCGAGGAGGTCTCCAACCCCTCATCTCCGGCCTTGGCAGTCGAGGTACCCATCTCGTGGTTCCACACCACTCGAGTCATTTTCGTGTTGTTTTCTTGCGGATTAGATAGCCAATAACCTTAGCTTCGTATTGATGCATTTTATTTGCTGATCATCGATTGATCATCCTTGGTCTCCCCAGTCGAACATCTCGCCGGAGCTCCCGAGCTCCGGCGATCATTCCCACGCCACGAACACCACCCTCTCCACTTTTGTTGCCTCTGGACCATATCTCGCGCTGGTTTGCCATTTTTCTTGCAGGTCCGGGGTCGAAGAACCCCCTCTGGGTTCAAATTTTGGTAGACGCCCAACCTTCCTGGAGCCTCTCCCACTCGTCGACGTCGCAGCGGCGTGCTGGCGGTCCAACCGCCTTTTTGAAGCAGCCATCCCCCACAGGGGACTTCCAGGAAGCGGGCAGGACCATCGTAAGGGACTACATGAGCCCTGGGGCTCAAGTTTTTGGCGAATCAAAGTCGGGGGCGGCCTGTTCTTCGTTCGTTCTTCCAGCCACACCTGGAGCCGTTGGATCACATCTGTTCTTGCCGCAAAGCAGGTGTCGTCGGATCCCGCGAGCCACAGCCATCAGATCGGACTTCCAATCTAATCCGGGCCGTGAACGCCGAAGAGGGCATCGCGGGCTGTGGCTCTGCACAATCGCGGGCTGTGGCTCTGCCACGTGTATTAGTGAGCGGCTGCGCACCGTTGGATCACCCCCTAGTCTGGGTAAATTGCAGTTAATCGCCCAGCCTTTTTGTATTTTTAGCCGATTCTAAAACTTTCATATGAGGCTTTGCATGTTTTGTAATATTTATTAAAAAACCCCTAGACTTTTTGGACATTGCATCCGCGCCCTTACCAGGCGCGCGTGCGACGCACGTGTACCTGGAATTTTTTGCACGTAGGCCCTCGCGAATTTTGCTATTGGAATTTAGTCTAAGGAGTTTATGTTTCAGTTATAATTTTTTTTGTGGAATTTGCGCTAAAGCCCTTAACTTTCTGAATATTACACATATACCCATGTCAGGCTTTGCATTGCTGAGCACTTCTTGTATTTTATGCACGCATCTAGAAAACCCCAAAAAATCCCCAAAAATCACATTAGGTCTCTGTTGCATAGTAGTTCATCACCATATTTTTATTTTTTCGTAATTATTGCATTTTATTATTTATTAAAAATCAAAAACTTCCATTTTCAGCACTGTTGCACCATAAAATACCAAAAAAATATAAAAACACTCCAGAAAAATCCCAAAAAAATATATATTGTGTCTTTTATTGTATTCTAACTCCAGACCAAAAATCATTAAAAAAATATAAAACCAAACTCCAAAAAATTGCAAAACTCTAAAAACCTGCATAAAAATTTATAAAATCCATAAAAAATCCAAAAATAGTGTTTTCTTTTCCTGAATTTTCTTTGTTTTATTATCTTTAAGTGAAAATTAATTTGGAGAATTTTTGTTACTGATTGCTATTTTATTTCTCCATTTTAAGTTTCAGCCTTGTATTTTCTTCATTGTTTTCTTTATTTTGCTAATTAAAAATACCAAAAACATTCTAAAATTTACCCAAAAATCACAAAAACAGTAAAAAAAAGTATAAAAGACCAAAAAGACTTTATTTGCTTATTTTTGAACATTTTTATCTATTTTTATAAATATCCTTTTCTCCTTTTTATTACATTGTTCTTATTTTCCAATATTGAAAAAAGAAAAGATAAAAAAATATAAAATATAAAAAAAAGAAAAAAATCATTAAATTAAAAATCAAAATACAAAAAATATAAAATTAAAAATTAAATAAAAAAATATAAATTAAAACCCACAAAAAATTAGCATAATAGGCATTTGATCACAACTCACACATTTTTGAGCACTTGTGCCCCGATCTACCTGTCTGCTCCCTGTGTTCGACCTCTACAATACTTGCACCTATACACATATTGTTGTAGAGTTATAATAAATTTTAACTCCGCACATTTATTTTCATTGCTTGATTTATCTGTTGTGGGTTAATTGTTGATTAATTCGGGTTTCGTGAGCGGTCGCTCAGCGACACTGTAGTCCCGCCTTGTGTGGACTATTTTGACCCTCGCCAAATCCGAGTTATCAAATGGCGCCGTTGCCGGGGAGCAACAGCGCGTAGTTCGAGTTTTTGTTTTGTGTTGTGATCATTTGTCTACCTTTGCGGCTTTTATTTCTGCTTGTTTTATTTTACATTATTTTTGATATATCTTTTGAATTGTCTAACCACTCTCCTTGTTTGGATTCCGTGCGAGGTACGTGGATCGAGGGAGGAGCCCCTCTTGGAGCACCTTGGCACCCACGTGAAGCGGCTCTAGCTGAGCACGAAGAAGAACTTGGAGGATTTTGCAGGACAATTTCTTAGCATTTATTTTCTTGCATTGTATTTTGTAATTTAAGTGAGTGAGAGAATCTTAATTTGTAATAATACAGGTACCCCCGGACTTGGACTTTTGAGCCTAATTTCCAAGTGATTGTTCACTTGGGGGCTCACCGCAGTTTTGACGGTTTTCATCGCATTTTTTTACTTTGTTTTTCGATTTTCGATTTTATTTTGTGTGATTGAGCCCCTAGTTCTAGGATTGTTTGCGATAGACTAAGGCCAAACACCTAATATTTTGCATGCACCTATAGTCTCGTTTGGACTTAGTCAAATTTTAAACAGTTGATCATCACCTTCAATCCATCGCGCCGCGAGCTCTCCCCGCAAAGCGCTTTCTCCTACCCTCAATTTGTTGAGCAGAGGAGGGGTGAGTCTAGACCGGACTCTAGGGTTGAGGATTGACGGTCAACTTGTGGTTCTTCCCGCTAATAGTAATTTTTAAACTTAGGGCGATTTCATCGGCTTTGCATTTGCATATAGATAGGTTTCAATTCTGCTGAGCATCCTTGCATGTAGAGTGCTGGAGGCAAGGTGAGCATTTACGCTTTAGCATCCATCATTATTTGCCGCTTGCATTGCTTTTCCGACTCTACCTCTGATTTTGCCAACCTAGGATCTTAAAGGAATTGAATCCCCGATAGGCTCGTGCATTTTTTATTAAAAATCCAAAAAAAGTGATAACCAAATAAAATTGGGACTGCTAACATTACTTGACCCTAAAATTCACCAAAAAGAAAAATTTTGTATTGGGGCGAGTAATCCCCTCATTGTCTTCGCTTTTACTTGCTCGCGCACACACTAAGGTTAGAGCCCAAATCCCATATTCAGCCCCCTAAGTGTTTGCGCAATATTTTGACTTCTCACCTAACTCTAAAACAGACAAGATAAAAAGACCGCTCTTTGCGGTCTCTACCGAGTTGAGTAGGTGAATTGAGGGTTTGATTTATTTCATTTTTGTCTGTGATTGTTTGTGTGTCCTAGATCGCCGCTGTGCACTTGCGCCTTCTTTTCTACTCTCTTGACTTGACCATCGTGCTCTCCCGATCATTTTCCTTTTGTTTTCGAGATGGCCGACTGGAGCGTATTCTATCCGGACTTTGCGGATCATTCGCTCGCTCCAGCCGGTCCACCTCCCTTTTTCCAGGAGGACTTTGCTCCTGACCTTTGTACATATCCGCCTCAGCCACAGTATCAGGAATCGGATTTCTACCCACACCCACCTCTATCTCCACCTGTGTATTATCCGCCTCCACCTTCACATCCACCCGAGACTGAGCTGATGGAGTCACCTTTCATGGAGTCCACCCTTGAGCACTTGACCCAGATGATGGATCATATGAGACAGAGGATTGACCACCTCACTAGTACCAATAAGAGCGACCATGATATTCCACCATTTGATGATATGGGTTCATTCGAGGATTTCCATGAGAGCTTGCAATCGCCCAAAATACAAAAAAATGAGAAAAAATTAAAAACCCAAAAAGATTTCGGGAGACACACGATCGAGCCAGACTGTGAGGAGAGCGCCCACTTGCCAGATCCTTGGTCCACACATACATTCACACCTGGTCCCACCTTTGACCCCGAGGATGCCGCTGTACAGACTGCTCTTGGCATTCCTCGTGTATATTATGATTCCGACTTCCTCCCTTGTATGGAGGAGGTCCAAAATTTCAAAAAAATGTTGACTAAACCCGAAGTGGTGGCCACCCTTCATGAGATTATCCGTGCCCCACTTCAGCAGGCCATGACCGATTTATCTGCTCCTCTTCCTAAGAAGAGAAAGCGAAGGAGCAGATCTGAGCGTCATATCTTGACCATGGCCACTGCTCATGCCATCTCACATCGTCCCATTCCTAAGAAGAAGAACACAGCTACACCTTTCATCACTTGCACCATCTCTGACCATACTTGTGATCGCACTCTCCTGGACGGCGGTGGTTCGATTAGCATATTACCCTTCTCGCTGGTACAGTCTCTTCACCTAGGGCCTCTCAAGAAGACCAGGATGATTGTACAATTTGCTGATGGATCAATAAAGAGGCCGAAGGGTATCCTTGAAAACGTCGTCATCTCGATTCAGGGCATGAGCTACACCGTTGATTTTGTCGTCTTGCCCATGGAGACCTCCACAGGGGAGCATTCTCCAATCATCCTGGGACGACCATTCCTCGCCTCCGCGAGGGTCGTTATTGATTACGGATCAGGAGAGATTCGCTTTCGCCCTGCTGACGAGAGCGAAGCATTGATCACCGCACCTACTGTGGGCCAGAGACCTGTACCTGATGTGACCACACCTATCTTGGCTGACCTCGAGGACCATGACCTTGATGATACTATCAGAGAATTTTGATGCTTATTGGATTCCACTGAGACCCGAGAATTCCTCCCAGTTAAGGAAGACTCGGAAAGCATGGATCTCGACGTTCCTTCTTCTGGGTCTTGGCGATGTGTTGACGACATCCGCGGGATTTACACGATTAATACCATTGAGAGGAGGGCAGATTTAGAGACTATACAGGACGGACATGCTCTGACTACTTCCACTGATGAGTCCGCTCCTGTCCATGTAGATACTGATGAGACTAAGGCCGAATTTGATTTAGTTGCTTTTCTTCAGAAATTCGGGCCTTTTGATGAGAAAGATGATCCGGTTGAGATTATAGAGGACGAACAGAGCTCGACTACTTCCACCGATGATTTTGTGCCTTTTGATTTTGACCTGGATGACACCTCGCAGGACGACTCTGAGTACACTACTTCCGATGATGATGAGTTCGTCCCTTTTCACTTTGATATCAGCGAGACTCCCAAGGCCGGACCTAGCCGCACTTCTTTCACTAATCCGTCTGTGCCTTCACACCCTAGGGCCACTGAGGACTTACACTCTGTCGACCCTGATCGGCTTCTGTCCGCTGTGGACCCCGATGTCGACCTGCATCACACTAGATCCATTCCTCAGCGGTCCCGCAAGAAGGTTCGCTTTCTACCTTCTTAACCCTATGTACATCCATCCTGTTATACATTCGTGTTGTGTACCTCCGTCTCTCTTACGTATTGCTCGCCCGCCCATTCTCGTGTTTGCCTAGCTTAGGACGTACTTTGTCCTAAGTATAGGGGGTGGACGAGCCGAGTGTTCATTCATCGTTCTGTCTGATCACTCCTGTTGTTGCCTATACTTAGGGCTCCTTTTACCCTAAGTATAGGGGGAGTGGTCTGTACATCCTTCGATCTCTTCTCCTATATCACTCTTTCCATCTTCTCATTTCTTTTCTTCTTTTCTTCTTTTCCTCTTCTATCGTCTTCATCTATCAGAAAGGTGCTACCCCTTGTAGACAGTCTTCTATACTTAGGACGTACTTTGTCCTAAGTATAGGGGGGTGTGCACCCCGAGTTTCTTCTATTCTTTTCGATCCTCTCCATGGTCTCCTCTTCTTGTCTATACTTAGGGATATCTTACCCTAAGTATAGGGGGAGACAATCTGAGTATGATCTGTTCATTCCCACCCTTGACCCTCCCTGCTTTGTGTACAGTCTGCTATACTTAGGATTATTTGATCCTAAGTATAGGGGGGACGGTCAACTTCTCATTCATTTATTCATCTCTTATTCCTTTATTCTCTAGGCTTGTCTACACTTAGTACGAGTTATGTCTTCTCTTTTCTCTCCGATCTATGAGGACATAGCTCAAGCTAAGTATAGGGGGGTCGTATATACTACGTATATACTTTAGCCATAACTCGTACTTTCGTATTTTCTTAATAATATGGCTAATAATTCTTTGAAATTCATTAAAATCCTTAATAAAAAGATGTGGTTATTCCTCAAATTCTTTTTGTATTTACTGATTAATAAATCAGGTGAAAATGTTTTTTGCAAAATGTTTGAAAAATAGTTTGAAAATCTTTGTGAACATCTATTGAAAACTATTTTGAAAATATTTTGTTTCATGTTTTCAACCTGTGTAAAAATGTGTGGTTTGTAAAATTTCTTTTCTTTGTGTGAAATAAAATGTTTGAAAAATGATTTGCAAATGGTTTGAAAATGGTTGCAAAAATGATTTGAAAAACCTATATATACTGTTTTGAAAGCCTTTGCAAAATGTTTTCAAATGTGTGTAAAATGTTTGTAAAAACTATTTTGGACTATAGTTTTCAAAAATTGTGTGTAAATTGTTTTCAAATAAGTTTGAGGAATACTTACATCTCACCAAAATCCATTGTATATATATATATATGTATAAAATTGATCACGTACCCTTGTAAATTCTTAAAATCCACTTCTTGTATATATAAGAAGCACTCCCGTGTACATATTTTAACCTAGTTTTCAGCCAAAACTTTTTATTTTCAAAAATTCCCAAAAACATTTGCAAAATTAAAATCCAAAAACATTTGAAAAATCTTTTTGAAAAATACAAAAAAAAATTGCATCTGCATATGCATCATCATCATCTTTTCAAAAATCCATAAAAGTTCAAAATCTTTGAAAATTGCATCACAAAAATATTTTCTGCATAGCATTGCATAGCATGAGCATTTTTCGGATTGAGTTTGATAGTTGAACGAGTCTAGATAAAATCCAGAGATTGGAGCTTGATTGGACCTTATAATCTACCTAATAACAGGAACCTTATAGGAACTGGGTTTGAGGTACTTCAGGTCTAGTTGACTTAATTCTTTGAGGATCCCGGGACTTGGTTCAATGGATTCTTGACTGCCTAAGTAGAGTATTTCGGAGCACACGCACGATTCTTGTTGATAATGACCTAACTTGGACACCTGCACCTTTCACATGGCTCAACTCAGTTGGAGTGGTGAGGGGATTGGATTTGCCGGTATGAGACGCACACAAGTGGAAACACTTGTCCTCCTCTAGGGAGGGAAGTGCACCCCAACCCGTCCAGTGATTAGGAAGTCTAAAGACAGGAGACTGTGGGTTGCGATAAAGCTTCAAAAGAGGGATATTCTACTGGCTCAAGAGGAAAAACTCCTTATGTAAATGCTGCTGTGAATAGTATTTCAAAAAAAAAAAAAGTTCAGGCATGTACAAAAATAAAAAGCCTGCAAAGTATGTACATATGTTGTAAAGTCAATAAGCAAGCTTGAGTTCCAAAGTCATATCATGTGAGCCTGCAGCAGGATGACTTGACTACACTGGTCTTGCATCCCAGGATAGGTAGCTACACTGGCTACCGTCCATTCTTCTCCTCACCCCCTCCTCTTGAGCTGGTTGCCACTTGAACTTAGAAGGGAATACCCCGCTCCTCGAGGATGGAGTTGCTGGATTGGGGAATCACTGGGTTGTCGTACTGGAGAAGTCAGTTTCTTTGTCATTCTAGTTGGGGAGAGCCACCATCACTTACACTGTACAAGTCAGATTCATAGTCGTAAGAGTTTGCGTATGAGTTGAGATATTTCTGACCTGGCTATTGAGGAGACTTGAGCAGAGTTTTGGGATTCTCAGGGACTGTTGAATTTCAAATTCAGTTCTCATTAAGGTTCCGTCCGCACTAAATTTCCAAAGGTCCGACTTAAGCTCCAAACTTTGATTTTGTGAAGACAAGTTTGACCATTAAATTCAGTCCATCTTTCTTCTTTTTCTTTTCTTTGTTTTTATTTTCTGCACTTATTGCATAAGTGTTTGCTAGGGACTAGCAAAGGCAAGTATAGGGGGATGATGAATCCACGTTTCATCATCTTTATTCTATCATTTTGGCCTTAAAAACCCTAGTAAATGCGTGTAAATAGGCCTTATTCATGCATTTTAGCATTCATGTATATGTATGTAAATATTGTATAAAATGCGGTTTTTAAAGCCAAAATTATAGAATAAAGAAAAGAAAAGAAAAAAAATAAAATATTGTAAATATTTTATGACCCGAAACCCAGAGACCTAGGCATCTTGATGAATAGGTCGACAAGGAATAAAGTAGGGGGAGATAAGGGCCAAAATACAGATAAAATACCTATACATTATATTCATTCTTTATTCATTTTGGGACCTATTTTTGGTTCCACTTTTTGTACATCAAATAAAGAAACGTTGAACATGAAAGTTGTAGATAATTTAATAAAGAAAAATACAAAATTGATTTCACTGAAAAATAATACAAAGATAAAAAGTTATGGTCTGAATAAAATTCCAGAATGCCAACTTCCCAGACCCGTATCTCACAAATAAAAACTCCAAATGCAGCGTACTCACCTTTAATTGTATATAGAAGAAAATAAGCTAATTAATGGTGGTGGTTTCGCATTTGGCGGAGCTACGGTTTGAAAGTTGAGTTTTGGACCCCCATTGTATACTTGTACATATTAAAATATTCAATTTATTATTTATTTATTATTTTATAATTTTATATTTTTATAATGTTGTAAATAATACTTGTAATAATTATGTATATTAAAATTAGAATAAAAACATCATTAAAACTCAAATAAAAATACTTGTATATATTATAATACATAGGTATAATACATGTAGCTATACCTATACAAATAACACTTTCATTTTATTAAGTGTATAAAATATATCAGAAAATTAAAATAAAAATATATTTGTGTATATACAAGTATTTTATAATTTCAGAAAATAAAAACCAAAATAAAATAAATTAAAAATACTTAAATAAAAATAGAATACCTAAATACATAGATATAATATACCTATATAGGGGTATAAAAGCAACTTGTAAAAATATACTTCATAAAATAAATTAAAAATCATAATAAAATACTACATAAAATAACGAATATTTTTTATTTTATAACCATAAATTAATAATGCCAATTACTATTTTAAAAGTAATTAATAAAATGTTTTTTTGGGCTTTTTCCTGGTTGGTCCACGTGGACCAACCAGGTGGCCTGGGATGTTGACCAGCCGGTCAACTCCCTGGCCCTAGCCTGCCCCCTTGTCAGAAGCCCGTGACCCACTACTTCTCGATTTTTTCGCCGCGTGTGCGTTGCTCGAGGAGGGTTGCGTCCTTCACGAAAGTTGTAGCCTGTACTACCAGGATTCTCGCCGACCACTTGGATCCTCCAAGATCTTCTTCGCCTGCTCGCAATCGTGCCTCGAAGATCGCCCGTCGACCAACTTTCAAAAACCACCCCATTCCTTTCCTTCTTCTTTTGAACCCCTTTTGGTCCCTGTTTGAGCCTCTTCTTCCACCTCCGGATTGACGTCGGTGACAGGGACGCCTCCAGCTGGGCTAGGAGCGCTCAGGCGAGGACCGAGGAGGTCTCCAACCCCTCATCTCCGGCCTTGGCCGTCGAGGTACCCATCTCGTGGTTCCACACCACTCGAGGTCATTTTCGTGTTGTTTTCTTGCTGATTAGATAGCCAATAACCTTAGCTTCGTATTGATGCATTTTATTTGCTGATCCATCGATTGATCATCCTTGGTCTCCCAGTCGAACATCTCGCCGGAGCTCCCGAGCTCCGGCGATCATTCCCACGCCACGCACACCACCCTCTCCACTTTTGTTGCCTCTGGACCATCTCTCGCGCTGGTTTGCATTTTTCTTGCAGGTCCGGGGTCGAAGAACCCCCTCTGGGTTCGAATTTTGTAGACGCCCAACCTTCCTGGAGCCTCTCCCACTCGTCGACGTCGCAGCGGCGTGCTGGCGGTCCAACCGCCTTTTTGAAGCAGCCATCCCCCACAGGGGACTTCCAGGAAGCGTGCGGGACCATCGTAAGGGACTACATGAGCCCTGGGGCTCAAGTTTTTGGCGAATCAAAGTCGGGGGCGGCCTGTTCTTCGTTCGTTCTTCCAGCCACACCTGGAGCCGTTGGATCACATCTGTTCTTGCCGCAAAGTAGGTGTCGTCGGATCCCGCGAGCCACAGCCATCAGATCGGGACTTCCAATCTAATCCGGGCCGTCAACGCCGAAGGGGCATCGCGGGCTGTGGCTCTGCCACGTGTATTAGTGAGCGGCTGCGCACCGTTGGATCACCCCCTGGTCTGGGTAAATTGCAGTTAATCGCCCAGCCTTTTTTGTATTTTTAGCCGATTCTAAAACTTTCATATGAGGCTTTGCATGTTTTGTAATATTTATTAAAAAACCCCTAGACTTTTTGGACATTGCATCCGCGCCCTTACCAGGCGCGCGTGCGACGCACGTGTACCTGGAATTTTTGCACGTAGGCCCTCGCGAATTTTGCTATTGGAATTTAGTCTAAGGAGTTTATGTTTCAGTTATAATTTTTTTGTGGAATTTGCGCTAAAGCCCTTAACTTTCTGAATATTACACATATACCCCTGTCAGGCTTTGCATTGCTGAGCACTTCTTGTATTTTATGCACGCATCTAGAAAACCCCAAAAATCACATTAGGTCTCTGTTGCATAGTAGTTCATCACCATATTTTTATTTTTCGTAATTATTGCATTTTATTATTTATTAAAAATCAAAAACTTCCATTTTCAGCACTGTTTGCACCATAAAATACCAAAAAAATATAAAAACACTCCAGAAAAATCCCAAAAAAATTTATATTGTGTCTTTTATTGTGTTCTAACTCCAGACCAAAAATCATTAAAAAATATAAAACCAAACTCCAAAAAATTGCAAAACTCTAAAAACCTTCATAAAAATTTATAAAATCCATAAAAAATCCAAAAATAGTGTTTTCTTTTCCTGCATTTTCTTTGTTTTATTATCTTTAAGTGAAAATTAATTTGGAGAATTTTTGTTACTGATTGATATTTTATTTCTCCATTTTAAGTTTCAGCCTTGTATTTTCTTCACTGTTTTCTTTATTTTGCTAATTAAAAATACCAAAAACATTCTAAAATTTACCCAAAAATCACAAAAACAGTAAAAAAAAGTATAAAAAGACCAAAAAGACTTTATTTGCTTATTTTTGAACATTTTTATCTATTTTTATAAATATCCTTTTCTCCTTTTTATTACATTGTTCTTATTTTCCAATATTGAAAAAAGAAAAGATAAAAAATATAAAATATAAAAAAAAGAAAAAAATCATTAAATTAAAAATCAAAATACAAAAAATATAAAATTAAAAATTAAATAAAAAAATATAAATTAAAACCCACAAAAAATTAGCATAATAGGCATTTGATCACAACTCACACATTTTTGAGCACTTGTGCCCCGATCTACCTGTCTGCTCCCTGTGTTCGACCTCTACAATACTTGCACCTATACACATCTTGTTGTAGAATATAATAAATTTTAACTCCGCACATTTATTTTCATTGCTTGATTTATCTGTTGTGGGTTAATTGTTGATTAATTCGGGTTTCGTGAGCGGTCGCTCAGCGACACTGTAGTCCCGCCTTGTGTGGACTATTTTGACCCTCGCCAAATCCGAGTTATCACCTATACTTAGGGCTTCTTTCACCCTAAGTATAGGGGGAGCGATGCGTACATCCTCACAATCTCTTCTTCTATCTTCATCTCTTTTTCTTCTTTTCTTCTTTTTTTCTTTTCCTCTTCTATCCTCTTCATCTACCAAAAAGTGCCGCCCCTTTTTGTCAGTCTTCTATACTTAGGATGTACTTTGTCCTAAGTATAGGGGGTGTGCACCCCGAGTTGTTCTATTCTTCGATCCTCTCCATTGTCGCCTCTTCTTGTCTATACTTAGGGATATCTTACCCTAAGTATAGGGGGAGACAATCTGAGTACGATCTGTTCATTCCCACCCTTGACCCTCCCTGTGTTGTGTACAGTATGCTATACTTAGGATTATTTGATCTTAAGTATAGGGGGGAACGGTCAACTTCTCATTGATTCATTCATTTATTCCTTTATTATTTAGACTTGTCTATACTTAGTACGAGTTATGTCTTCTCTTTTCTCTCCGATCTATGAGGACATAGCTCAAGCTAAGTATCGGGGGGCCGTATATACTATGTATATACTTTAGCCATAACTCGTACTTTCGTCTTTTCATAATAATATGGGTAATCATCCTTTAAAATTCATTAAAAATCTTTAATAAAAAGGTGTTTTGTTCCTCAAATTCTTTTTGTATTTATTGATTAATAAATCAGATGAAAATGTTTCTTGCAAAATGTTTGAAAAATAGTTTGAAAATCTTTGTGAACATTTATTGAAAACTATTTTGAAAATATTTTGTTACATGTTTTCAACCTTTGTAAAAATGTGTGATTTGTAAAAATTTCTTTTCTTTGTGTGAAATAAAATGTTTGAAAAATGATTTGCAAATGGTTTGAAAAATGGTTGCAAAAATGTTTTGAAAAACCTATATATACTGTTTGAAAGACCTTTGCAAAATGATTTTCAAATGTGTGTACATGTTTGTAAAATGTTTGTAAAAATTATTTTGGACTATAGTTTTCAAAAATTGTGTGAAAAAGCTTGTGTCAAATAAGTTTGAGGAATATTTACATCACACCAAAATCCACTATATATATATGTACAAAATTGATCACTTACCCTTGTAAATTCTAAAATCCACTTCATGTAAATAAAAGAAGCACTCCCGTGTACATATTTTTCACCCATCTTTCAGCCAAAAACTTTTTGTTTTCAAAAATCCCAAAAACATTTGCAAAATTAAAATCCAAAAACATTGAAAAATCCTTTTGAAGAAAAAGACAAAAAAATGCATCACCATCATCATCATATTTTCAAAAATCTATAAAAAGTTCAAATTCTTGAAAATTGCCTCATAAAAATATTTTCTGCATTCTGCATTGCATAGCATGAGCATTTTTCGGATTGAGTTTGATAGTTGAACAAGTCTAAATAAAATCCGGAGATTGGAGCTTGATTGGACCTTAAAATCTACCTAATAATAGGAACCTTATAGGAACTGGGTTTGAGGTACTTCAGGTCTAGTTGACTTAATTCTTTGAGGATCACGGGACTTAGTTCAATGGATTCTTGACTGCCTAAGTAGAGTATTTTGGAGCACACGCACGACTCTTGTTGGTAATGACCTAACTTGGACACCTGCACCTTTCACATGGCTCAACTCAGTTGGAGTGGTGAGGGGATTGGATTTGCCGGTATGAGACGCACACAGGTGGAAACATTTGTCCTCCTTTAGGGAGGGAAGTGCACCCCAACCCGTCCAATGATTAGGAAGTCTAAAGACAGGAGGCTGTGGGTTGCGATAAGGCTTCAAAAGAGGGATAGTCTACTGGCTCAAGAGGAAAAACTCCTTATGTAAATGCTGCTGTGAATAGTATTTCAAAAAAAAAGGAAAAAAAAAAAAGAAAAAAATCGTTCAGGCATGTACAAAAATAAAAAGCCTGCAAAGTATGTACATATGTTGTAAAGTCAATAAGCAAGCTTGAGTTCCAAAGTCATATCATGTGAGCCTGCAACAGGATGACTTGACTACACTGGTCTTGCATCCCAGGATAGGTAGCTACACTGGCTACCGTCCATTCTTCTCTTCACCCCCTCCTCTTGAGCTGATTGCCACTTGAACTTAGAAGGGAATACCCCGCTCCTCGAGGATGGAGTTGCTGGATTGGGGAATCATTGGGTTGTCGTACTGGAGAAGTCAGTTTCTTTGTCATTCCAGTTGGGGAGAGCCACCATCACTTACACTGTACGAGTCAGACTCATAGTCGTAAGAGTTTGCGTATGAATTGAGATATTTCTGACCTGGCTATTGAGGAGACTTGAGCAGAGTTTTGGGATTCTCAAGGACTGTTGGATTTCGAATTCGGTTCTCAATAAGGTTCCGCCCGCACTAAAATTCCAAAGGTCCGACTTAAGCTCCAAACTTTGATTTTGAGAGGACAAGTTTGATCATTAAACTTCATCCATCTTTTCTTCATTTTCTTTTCTTTGTTTTTCTTTTTCTGCACTTATTGCATAAGTGTTTGCTAGGGACTAGCAGAGGCAAGTATAGGGGGATGATGAATCCACGTTTCATCATCTTTATTCTATCATTTTGGCCTTAAAAACCCTAGTAAATGCGTGTAAATAGCATTAATTCATGCATTTTAGCATTCATGCATATGTGTGTAAATACTGTATAAAATACGGTTTTTAAAGCCAAAATTATAGAATAAAGAAAAGAAAAGAAAAAGAATAAAATATTGTAAATATTTTATGACCCGAAACCCCGAGACCTAGGCATCTTGATGAATAGGTCGACAAGGAATAAAGTAGGGGGAGATAAGGGTCAAATACCTATAATTCTTAATTCATTCTTTAATCATTTTGGGACCTATTTTTGGTTCCACTTTTTATACATCAAATAAAGAAACTTTGTACATGAAAGTTGTAGATAATTTTATGAAGAAAAATACAAAATTGATTTCACAGAAATATAATGTACAGATAAAAACTTATGGTCTGAATAAAAATCCAGAATCCCAACTTCCCATACCCGTATCTCACAAATGAGAACTCCAAATGCAGCATACTCACCTTTAATTGTATATAGAATAAAATAATCTATCCAATGGTGGTGGTTTCGCATTTGGCGGAGCTACAGTTTGAAAGTTGAGTTTTGGACCCACTTTGTACAGTGTACCGAATAAAATATTCAGTTTATTCTTTATTCATTATTTTTATATTTTTATATTTTTATAATGTTGTAATTAATACTTATAATAATTATGTACATTAAAATCTGGAATAAAAACCTAAATAAAACATAAAATAAAATACATGTATACATAATACATAGATACAATACTTATATACAAACCTATATAACATACTCTTGTATTTTATTAAATATACAAAATAAATCAAAAAAATAAAATAAAAATATATTTGTGTATCTAAAAGTATCTTATAATTTTAGAAAATAATAAATAAAAATAAATAAATTAAAAATAACAAAATAAAAATAAAATACTTAAATATATAGGTATTATACCTACAAAGGGTATAAAAGTAAACTTATAAAATTATACTTCATAAAAATAAATAAAAATCATAATAAAATAATTTATAAAATAATAAGCATTTCTTATTTTATAACCATAATTAAATAAAATAGTTTGTTATTTTATTTCGATTTTTAAACCATTTTTCTCAGGTTTTTTCCTGGTTGGTCCACGTGGACCAACCAGGAGGGCTGGAGAGTTGACCTCGGTCAACTCTCTGCCCAACACCTGTGGTATGTCAGAAGTGGCCGTTGACCCACTTTCACCCAATTCTCGAGGCCACTTCGTTACTCCTTTCATGATGGCGTCTTCTTCGAAGCTGTTCCTCGATCTTAGATGAATCACGCCAGAGGATTTTTTCGACCCTTGGGTCGTTGTTTCGCCCGTGATCGCGCCTCAAAGTTCGCCCCTTGGCCAAGTTTCAAAACCGCACCCATTTCCCCCATTTCAGTTTGAACCCTTTTTGACCACCTTCCTTCATCTCTTGGACGTGCTCTGGACTGGACTTGGTGACACCAAGTCCTCCAGCCCTTCGGAGGGGAGTGAGGCGGCCGGGAGGTGCTTCCAACCTATCTCCGGCCATCCATGGCCGTGAGGTCCAATATCTACTTAGCACATGCTGAGTCGAGGTGTTTTCTGTCCTTTTTCTTGCCCATTAATTAGCTGATCGTTTCAACCATCAATCTGTGCGTTTAGTTTGTTGTTTAAGCATTTATTAGTGTAGTTTCCACCATCGAACACTTCACCAGAGCTCTTGAGCTCCGGCAACCATCGTACACTCCACATCCGCCTTCCTTTCCGCCAATAACGCTGGGTTTGCATTCCATTTTGCTGCTGCGTTTTCTTGACACTTGCAGGACCCAGGAGAGGCATCTGTGCCTCGTTTTTTTGTGCCCGAGATTAGTCCCAGGTCGGCGGGAGCTTCCTCGAGCGGCTGGGGGCCATTCGTCGGCCCTCTAACCCATCTGATCCACCTGGACGACGCGGTGAGGCTGCAGGATCACATAGGGACTGACGGGATTTTAGTAGCGGGCCGAGGAACCTCGCAAGAACGATTCCAAACTCGCCTCGTGCGAGTTCCTTCCACGTTTTTCAACCTGTCGCTGGAGCCGTCGGATCAAGAACACCCGGTCGGGTGTACAGCTGCCGTTGGATTAGAATCCTCTTGGTCCGTCGATTCCACTCAGATCCATCTAATCAGGGCCTTCCATCCGAAGGGGCATCGGGCTGTGTACGCACGCCACGTGTCTTAAGTGAAATCACGCCCACCGTCGGATCCGCGTCTGTGTGGGTATTTTGTAAATTATTCCCCGCACTATTTTGTAATATTTTATTAGCATTTAAACTGTCTGTATCCCTTTAAAACTTTGGTGATTTTTGCATCTTCACCCTCCTAGGTTTTGTATATTGCGGATTCGTCCCTACCAGTCACGTGCTTTACGCATGTGACTTGGCATTTTTGCAGGAGAAGCCCCTCGAGTATTTTGTTTTGTATTCAGTCCGTGAACATTTTAATTAGTTCTAAGTTTCTGTAAATTTTACATACAGGCCCTCAGACTTTCATTATATTACATAAATGCCCCTGCAAACATGATTTTTCCTTTTGCTTCTTGTATTTTATGCATGTGTCTATAAAATCCAAAAAAATCTCCAAAAATCATATTAAGCTCCTGCTGTAGTGTAGTTTATCACCATATTTTTATTTTCCATAATTATTGCTTTTTTATATTTATTAAAAATCAAAAGTAGCCATTTTGTTCACTGTCTAGCTTAGAAAATCCCCAAAAAATATAAAAAATCTCCAGAAAAATCCAAAAAAAATATATTTTGTTTCTTGTAGTGTGTTTTAACTTCAGTCCAAAAATCTTTAAAAATATAAAACCAATCTCCTAAAAATCACAAAACTCTAAAAACCTTCATAAAAATTTATAAAATTCATAAAAAATCCAAAAATCGTGTTTTCTTTTCCTGAATTTTCTTTGTTTTGTTACCTTTCATTTAAAATTAATTTGGGAAATTTTTGACACTGTTTACTATTTTTCATCCTCAATTTAATTTCGGCCAGCAACTTTTATTCATTGTTTTCTTTATTTAGCCCTTTAAAAATACCAAAAACATTCTTAAGAATTCCCAAAAATCACAAAAATAGTAAAAAAGTATAAAAGACCAAAAAGACTTTATTTGCTAATTTTTGGACATTTTTATCTATTTTTATAAATATCTCGTTCTCCCTTTTATTACATAGTTCATATATTCCAATATTAAAAAAAAGAAATTAAAAAATATAAAATATAAAAAGAAAATTTAAAATCAGAAAATTAAAAATCAAAATACAAAAATATAAAATTAAAAATTAAATAAAAAATATAAAAATTAAAACCCACAAAAAATTAGCATAGTAGACACTTGTCACACACACACATTTTGAGCCTTAGTGCCCCGATCTACCTGTCTCCTCCCTGTGTTCGACCTCTACACATACTTGCACATATACACATCTTGTTGTAGAGTTATAATAAATTTTAACTCCGCACATTTACTTTCATTGCTTGATTTATTTGTCGTGGGTTAATTGTTGTTTGAATAGGGATTTCGTTGGAGGTCAAATCAGCGACTGTTGATTCGCCTTGTGAGTCAACACGACCTCTGCGATTTTCCTGCTCAACAAGCTGTAGTGTCAGCGACACTATAACTAACAATGTTGAGTATTGGTTGCATAAGATGCAACTTTTGCATTGAATGCGAACACTGTCACAAGGAGATATGAAAGTGTCGTAAAAAGACTTGGTATAGTCTCTTGGAAACAGAGTGGTTGATCATCTTACCTAGCTATTTTCTAAAATAGCCTATGATTGTCACATGAGTGCGGGTTTAAATGATTATTCCATTAATGTCTCTTTGGGCTAGTGGGAGATTGTTGGACATGCGATCCCACGGCGAGCCATTATGCAATAAATGTTATTGCAAATATTATTCCCTGGTCTGAAATGAAGAATAACGAATGTGCATAATAGGTCCCTTAGTACAATTAGGATTATGTACCATGGCCATCTTGATGATCATGCAGCTGTTGATTCAATTATTGAATCATAGAGGCTGGTGCTTGGATGAATATCTAAAGAGTTAGATCGAGGACTCATCAAGTACCGTCAAATGATTATTAAGAGATGAACTCCAGCCTAAGCAGGAGATGGAAATCCTTTCTCACATAGGTTGATGTCTAACCGACCTCTTGATGCAGGTCCTCTACATAGGAATAGAGATTCGGAGGTGTCAGACTAGTTAGGACAAAGAGTTGGCTTAACGAGATCGAGATAACCAAAGTCCTATAGCATATGCTGTCATGATATAGGCACGCATCCTCTAACCGGAGACAGATTTGTTACTATATGTCTGAGTATGTACATTTGGCAACCAATAGGTTGATGGCCTAATCAAGGTCTATACACCGGCGCACTGATTTGCATATAAGGGTATATGAGTAAATACGATCTCTTAAAGGGATCATACAGGTTTAGTTACTGAATCGGAAGACATGAGCTCACTCATGAGATGTTGGAGAGAATCAAATTCCGTGCACGATCGTCTCGCTTTGGAAGCTTGACGGAATTTGTAGGTTTGATATATACTTTTGGAAAAGTATATGATCAACACCTGGGTATGATATATATTTTTGGAAAGCATATGATCGATACCGACTCCCAATGATCAAATGAGAAACTTAAAGATAAAACCCTGAAGTAGACAGTGAAAAGAGATCTAATACTTCGGGTTTATTCTAGGTCTTCCAGTATGCAGGATGTACATGTATTAGGAATACCTAAGGGTGATGTGATCATAAACGATTGTATAACCATGACGCTTCCATTCTTAGGGAGTATTGAAATGGGTCTGGATTTTAGTGACTCCTCTCAGTAGAGAAGTAATCTGATCTTGATCGAAACATTGGACATTGATCTGAATGTGATTCAGATACAATGAGAAGATTATATTTGAGGTCTTGATTTAATCAAGCATCTATGGGAGGCCCGAGATCTGGATTTGAGATGTGAGCTCAATATCCAAGTCACTATACGTGGAACAATACAATCGCCATGTCCTTAACTCCAAGTATTCGCGGAGAAAGCGCATTATCCTTGAAAGAGTTCAGGATAATTTCATTATTGATATAAGTATCCAAGCATTGAGAAAATAGATAATTAAATGTGATTTAATTATCATAACTAATATGAATTTGATTCATATTATAAAGAGAGTTATCTTAGATAATATAATGTGATTCATATTATTTGAGCACATGAGAATAGAGATCCAAGATGACTAACTGCAATTTAAATATCATGGATATGAATAATGTGGATAGCATTATCCATATTAATCATATATATATATTATAAATGTGATTTATAATATATAAGAGAGAGCAATTTGTAATTTAGTTTTGTTAATTAAATGTTGATCTGAATTGGATTCACATTGGACAATTAATTGAAAATGTAATTCACATTTTATTTTGAGTTGTGAATGTGATTCGCAAATTTCCAATAGCAAGATTGCAATATTCACAAAATAATTATGAATTATTTTTGTAGAATAATTTGCAACAAAAGTTGTTGCAAATATTGGAGATTACATGGAAGATGAAAATGCCATCTTCCTAAAGGAGGAGGGTGGACGGCCACCACTCCTTTTAGGAAAGGGTGGCCGTCCCCCCTCTCCACATGGATGGATGCACTCTCTCTTCCATTATCTCCATGTATTGTTGATTTAATTTTGTGATTAAATTATGTTGATTTATCAACCTATATTTAATCCAAATTAAATTAATTGTTGTTGGTTTTTACCAACACAAACCTTAGCCATTAAAAGAAACACAAATCAATGAGAGCCATTGGATTCGTGTTACCCATGGATTGAGATCCATAGATCCCAAAATATGATAAATAGAAGGGCACCCCTTGCTCTTCACATGCTATGAGAGCATAAGTCTCTCTCTCTCTCTCTACACACCCACTCTCTCTCTCTCTCTCTCATATGGCCATCCACCATGGATGCCCTAGAGAGAGTCTCCATTGCCGCATCATCGTCGTTATGCAGCCGGATCAATTGCTCGTGGATCTCTGTCTCCTTCGGTGCACCTTGCTCGTGAAGAAGACGTCGTATCTCTTGTGACAAGATCTGAAGATTCGCGCTTGGATTGTCAACATGGATTGCGAGGAGCACGTGTTTCATCAACACGCTCGCAAGTGTCTCCTCCATCGGATCGGACTTGAGACGGGAGGTTTCTTCGTTTAGAGACTCGATCACAACCACGCTTCAAGAGGTAACCCTAATACTTGTTTGTTATTAAGATGAAACGATCCGAGAAGTGTTCTTGGATCATGTGGTTTCATCGCATGATTTTTTTAATTTTCGCTGCATCGAGCAACAAGTGTGACTATTCGCTCCAGATCGCATACGATGCGATCCTCACGCTTCCGTGATGCGCTTAAGGATCTTATCATATCCTTCAGGAAGTGGGGGCCGGGGGGAGTGCGTCCTTTATCAGAGACTGCAGGCGTCAGTTGTAATTTTCTAAAGCATCTGTAGGGGGCGGGGCAGTTGCTGGGGAGTGGGGATGGGTGGAAGCACTATGGTCGAGGTATAGGCACCCATGAGTGTTATGGTCAAAGGTAACGCAGTGGTCGCTCCTGGGTGGCGCCATTTCAACTCGACCCCGATCATTTGGAGCTGGCCATTGAAGAACACCGGCAGGACCGCATTGGGGATGGATTTGGAAGCATGAATGGAAATACATCATCGAGCAAAACATTCCCGTTGGCTCGAGGCTGTTGCAGTATCCATGAATAAGGGGTACCAAGCAGGCTAGAAATCGTTTTTAGGATGGAGTCCGAGCAGTGGCCAAGACTCAATCCATGAAACATGACCCAAAGGGGAATCTCAGATAGGAGTTCCCTTTCAAAGCAAGTGTCTTCTTCCTAACGTCGCAGCACTACAAAACGTCCTTGAAATAGCCAAGGACCCCCTTCGAGGATCCTTCAACATGAATCCTCTGAGCTCAGTTGTAGGTAGAAGAATCCATTAGGTCTGGGGAAGAGATTAAAGAAGAATCCATTAGGTTTGGGGAAGAGATTAAAGCCCCCTCCGATTTTCAAACTTTCTCGATGAAAGACTGTAGCATTTTCCTGTATGGTTTCTTCCCCAAGACATAAAGGACTATGGTGTTAGCACATATCTTGTCGAAGGAGCGGATGTCTTCCATGGCAAAAGCAACCTCTTCATCCTCCAAGCATACTAGCTGGATGAAACCCATACGGCAGAAGGAAGGTAGGGGGCGAGAGCCCCCGCAAACATCACACCAGGATGGCCTTACACCCGAAGGGAGACGAGTTTCTCCAAGGGTGGGCTTCAGATAAGCGTAGGAGAGGTGAAGGGGAGAGGCACCAAGGGTTGGGCGACATCATCCTGTCGCGGGAGATTCTGAGGCAAATGATGGAGGTTTGGACTCGACGGGTGGAGGAAAGGGGTCGAGAAAGGGTTCGGGTGGGTGGGGGGGAGAGGGGTCGAGGAAAGGCTAGGGAGGTGGGGTGACAGGTGGAGGAGAGGGGTGGAGATAGTGTTCGAGGGGGGGGGCGAGGGGTTCCATCTCTGCATTACTTACATTTGCGATCAAAATGGGGTTTAGATATTTTCCTTCTATTATAAGAGGCATCCAAATATAGTCGAAAAAATACTATTATTTTAATGTATTTTTTTATTAAATTAGAAGTAAAATGTGCAATATCTTACATTTGTGATCAAAATCTATATCAACGTACATGAGTATATGCATAAAAATAAATTTTATATGCAAAATAATAGAATCATATAACCAAATGGTTCCAATCAGAAGGGCCGTGAGCTTCTTATATGCAACCCCCTATCAATTGGGGCATGCTGTCTCTTACGAGTGCTTTGTAGGCCATTTGCGTGGGGCTACCATTATAGCCCACTTGCTTCTGTTAATCAGAAGCATCGTCACTTTTCCATTGCCCCATTGAGGTGAACGACTTAAGATCATCACTCTTTTGCTGCCCCAATTTTCCATAATGAGGTGAACGGCTTAGGATAATCACGATTCCGTTGCCCCAATTTTCCATCATTAGGCCAACGACTTAAGAAGAAAGCAGTTAAAGATCGTTCCAAGTAATACTAAAGAAAAATTACAACGGGTCCGTTTATAGGAGAATTAATAATAATAAATTAAAAGAAAAGAATAAGTAGAAACTCGAGTGACGTAATAGCATCCCTTCGTGAGTGCCGCCAACACCAAGGTTTTCCCTCCACTATGTACATATCCTTCGTCGTGTTAACCACTAATTCCCAATTTACCATATTACCCACCGCCGTCAGAACTCCGACAACGACGCCGTCGCTGGCGACATTTCCGCCTGCGACCCCCTCCTCTCTTCTTTCCTTCTTCTCAAGTAATCCCACACGTCGATCCCACCTCCTCCCTCGAGCTCCACGTCGTCTACCGGCGGCGGAAGCCACGGCGGGCGACCAACGTCGGCCAAGAAGTCCCACATCACGCCATTGAAGAAGGGGTGGGCCTTCACCTCCTCCGCGCCACCGTGGTACCCCAAACGCCGAGTTGGGTCTTTCTCCAGGAGCCTCCTGAGGAGGTCCGTGAGGCGGTCGTCGCGGCGAGCTCCGTTGAACTCGGGCTCCTTGGAGACTACGTTGCGGAACGTCTCCTTCCGATTGCGACCGCGGAAGGGGGTCTTGCCGTAGGCCATCTCGTAGAGGAGGACCCCGAGAGCCCACCAGTCTACGGCGAACTCGTGGCCCTCTCCGCGGACGACCTCCGGGGAGACGTATTCCTCAGTACCCACAAACGAGTTGCAGCGTTCTTGGGGCGAGGGAACCGGTACGCGGCGGCTGACGGGGGACACGCGAGCGGACTTGGCTTTCTTCAGGTGTTTTGGAGGCGGGTTCTCCGGGGAAGCGGCGGTGGAGGGGGGTTTGGGTGGGAGATAGTGGCAGAGGTCGAAGTCTGTGAGTGTGACGTGGCCGGAGGACTGGATGAGGACGTTCTCGGGCTTGAGATCGCGGTAGACGATGCCGTGGAGGTGGAGGTGTTGGAGGGCGGAGACGAGCTCCGAAGCATAGAAGAGAATGGAGGCCGGGGAAAAGAGGAGATCGGGCTGGAGGTGGCGGAGGGAGTTGAGGTCGCCGCCGGAGCAGAAGGGGAGGGCGAGGGAGAAGGGGTGGGGGAGGTGGGAGAGAAGGGAGGGGAGGAAGGGGTGAGGGGGGAGGCGGGAGAGGACGGAAAGTTCCCAGCGGGCGCGGCGGAGGGAGGAGGAGGATGGGTCCATGACCTTGAGAGCGAATGGTTCTTGTGGTGTCGGGGAGAGGGAGACGAGGAAGACGGTGCCCGTGGCGCCGCGGCCGAGGACGCGGTGGAAGGTGAGGGAGTCGAGGTCGAGCTCGATCATGTCGATGATGGCTTGTGGCTGCTGCTGTTCTTGTTTGCATGGAGTGGCGGTGGTGGGAATAAGAAGGGGGAGAAGGGGGAAGGTGGCAATTTTGTACGGATGCACTCGGAGAATTTGATTGGAAGGGATTCGTAATTTGGCCAGCAATCAAGAATTCTTTAACCTTGAGAATTTCTCGATACGATCCAACATCCAGTCGACGCGAGAATTTCCCTTGCCCAATGGACATAGTTACATGATTCCCTCGTTGTATCGAACTAGAATAGATCACGAATCGTGCGGCCAGGGTGCTAAAAGAGATCGCAGATCTGACGGCCAAATTTTGATGATCACGACTGCGCTTCAACACCTAGGAAAACACACCATTAATCTTTTTTTAAAACATTAAAGCAGATTTTCCGTCGCAATCAAACAAATAAAAAGTTTTCGAAAAAAAAAGCCAAGATCTTCAATCACGGCCGGGAGACGGATTGGTACTGTGCAGGCGCAAAACGAGGAAGAAGTCGGATTTAGATAGAGCTGATTCAAAAAGCCTACCAAAGAGCATGGAATCTATGAAATTAAGCTATCCCTTCCAAACTGCAACAATGAACAAAAATTCTATCAAAAAAAGAATCCTTGCATTGCATTGATCAACATTCTTTCTAGTGAAAGAAGAAGGAGGTTCCAAAGAAAATGTCCAAGTCTTCACGGCGCAAACAACAATGATTTTTGAACATCAATCGTATATCCTTAAGGGCATGTTTGGTGGGTGAGCAGGGATTGAAATAAATCTTTATTCCCCTCTTCCCCTATTCATCCTTATCCACTCAGCTATTACTCATCTTTTAATTCCCTTTTCCATTGTTCCTCCTTCTTTTCAAGACTTTACGAAAAGAAGGCTTATTCCAATATATTCCTTCTTAGGTTTGTAAACAACATCGCACAATGTGGGTTCATGGTGATATATACACCACTTCGCATGGGTTCTGGTGGCCTCGCGTAAGATGTTTGCATGATTGTTAGATCCGATGGCTGGGATGATTCGAGGACATGGAGGTGGGGATGCACGATTGTGCTCACTGCTTGAAATTAATGCATCCTGATATGCTACCATGCGAGAGAGGCAAAGAGTAGAAAAATGTATGCCTTTTGAAGTTGGAATCAATCTAGATTATATCTACCATAGTTGCTTTCAGTATGTGCCTACAAATTAGCTAGGTAATTTCCGCATATTTGGATATTGTAGTGATATGGGTAGGGATGAGCATTGGGTTGAGCCAAGCCGGTCCGACCCATCCTGCGAACTCGACCCAAAATCTGACGCAGTAGACTCAAACCGAAAATACCGTGTGGAAAAACTAGAGGAATACTGTGCGGAGAAGCTAGAGGAAACTGAAGGCTTACCTCATGAGAAGGATCGAGTCTGCACCAAACTGACAGATCAATATTGGTGCCTGACGTCGTCAACGTACCAATATAAGATAAGCATGTTGTGACGTAGAATTCTTACTCAACCTTATATGGTCATCTTGATTATATGTATGAACTTATGGAGTCTTAAATTTTAGTAAAATGTAGGATTTTTTCAATAAAACGTGTGAAATATACATTTATCAGGGAAATGATTATCGATGCCAATATGGTTAACATTGTGATGAACCATAATTCATCTGCTTTATATGGACATCTTGACAAAATGTCATTAATAACTCACTAATTAAATCCTTTAAAATCAATTAATTAACATTAACTAATTGTGCTAAAATTAGGGATAAATTTTGTAATTAAATAACTCTGCTTTTTATCCTAAATTAATCTTATTATTTTATATGTAAACAATCATTATTTTAACATGATTCTTTATCTATCATATTATTTGATTAATTAACTAACATGACATTAAGAATTAAAAACCATAAAAAAGCAAAATTAAAAGAAATAAAAAACATCTGATATTAAATATTTTATGCATATTTTATCTTTATTATTTGTCTAACTAATAAATCCATAAAAATTAGATTAATTATGCATATATTATATAAATTAATCTACTAATTAAAATAGAATTATAAATACAAAAGAAAACAAAAATGTAAAGATGTGGTATTTTATTATATAGAGTACCTCCAAAAATACTTTTTGTACAGATGATTTCTTTTACTTATCAGCCCTTCATCAAAGTTATAGATCTTGTCGAGACGAGCAATTTTCATGTTGGTTACTTTCTAATTTGATTTCATTTACTATTTCTTCTTTATTTTTTCTTTTCATTTTTATTTATTTTTTATTTTATTTTATCGTTATTTATTTTTTATATTTTTATCTTTATCTTTATTTTTAATTTATTTTAATATCATTTTTATATTTTTCCTTTCTCTTTTCTCTTTCTCCTTTATCTCCCTCTCTCTCTCTCCCCCTCTTCTTCTCTCTATCTCTCTCTCCACCCCTTCACTCTAGCTCAAGTCACATGCCAGGCATGTGACCCCGTCTCCTCTCCCCTGCACGTGCACCACACGTGCTATCTCCCTCCTCCCAGGCACGTGTTGCGCACGCGACCCCCATCCCTCCCCCTTCCTGCGACCGCCGCCTCCTCACCTCCTTGCCACCCATAATCACCATCGTTACTCGCCGCCCCACCTCCTCGTTCGCTCGGCTTACCCCTTACTCGTGACCACTGTCGTTACACCCCTCCTATAAAGTTCCTCCTCTCGTCGTTGCCCAAGCCATCTGCCGTTCTTCAAGCTGCTTCCAATAAGAGGGAGAGACCCCTGCATGGGTCGGTGATAATGCCCCATCGCACTCTTTCCCGACACCAGTGTAATCCAGTCGCTCGTGTGACTGTTGCGAGATTCCAAGCTTGCCTGAGCTCAGCCTCATCGAGGCCTCGAGCGACGACTCTCCCCCATGTATCTTCTTCTTCTCTTCCTTGTCTTTCTTCTTCTCCATTACGCTCAATCGCCCTTCCCTTCACTCTTTCATGCACATCGTCTTCACACCTCCACCACTGCATCGCACCACAACTCCGCCTCACTCCTACGACCCCCATTTACCTACGACCTTGTGATGAATCTGCAATTCGTCATCTTTATTCATTTATTTTAGCTTAAAATCCCTTATAAAATACCTGTATATAACACTAAATCCATATTCTTACTAACTTGCATACGTATAAATATTGTACACTTCTTACCATTTTAACATAAAATAAATAAATAAAGAAAGAAAGGACAAAATAAAGAAAAGAAAATAAATTAAAAAAAGAAGACTGTATATATGTAATAGATACAGGCTGACCCGAACTCCAAGAGAAGGTCAATACTTGACCTGATCGACCAGGAATAAAGTAGGGGGAGATAGGATCCTTAATCAGAAAATCCAAAAAATATGTATGTTATGTATATTTGTATACTGCACTATTTTATTTGTCCATAAATTGACCCCAAACAAAGTAATTTTCAAGATAAAAGTTGTAAATAAAAATGTGTTATAATAAAATTAATTGCATAATAAAATCATGTACAAAATAAAAGCAACCACACTTGGAAAAATCCACTAAGTAATAATTGAAAGACTAATTCTAGCTCCATGTTAACTCAAATTGAACCAAACTCACCTCCATAGTATTCTAAATTAAATTATGTATAAAATGGCTATGATTTCATATTTTTTAGAGTTACGGGTGAAAAGTTGGTTTTCTAGGGTGGTTTGTGCAATTTTCCCATAGTATATATTGTATTTTGTAAATATTTTTAAATATTTTTACTAATTATTTGAAAAAAATAAAAAATAAAAAAAATTCAAAACAAAAAAATCTAGTTTGTTTATTTACCCATGTATATAGTGTCATATATGTATATAACATATGTATATAGTCACATAAAAATAAAAAAAATAACTTTTATTTTTTAAATAAATAAAGTGACGAAAATACAAAAAATAGTTAATTTTTGTAAATATTTATCTTTCTAATTTATCTCATTTCAATTTTTCTTATCTCTTATCTCTTGTCTTCATCCTAAAATAAAAAAAAATCAAATTTCAAACTCCATTATCTTTTCTATTTATATGGCTCCTTCTTCATTACTTTAATTTGATCAATCTTTGGTGAGAGGAGCCCGATCTCTGAGAGTCTTCTTGTCGCAGAAGGATGCCTAGCCTCCGAGCTGTCCGGTGACAACACGTCGGCCTTCGTCGAGGTGATCAAGGTCTTTTCCGCTCCTAAGTTGAGATCCACATTTTCTTCTTATTTTTCATCTAGATTAAACTTAGTTTTTTTGCCTCTTTATTTCCTCATTTTTTTCTAGATCTTAAAAACCATTACGATTTGATTCATCAATGACCCGATATTTCGTCTCACTTTCTCGATCTCTACACGTTCGTTTCCACCTCGCACGATCTCTCACCTCCGACCACGCACGGTGGTCGAATCTCCGGTTCCAACTGCCATTTTCCTTGGAACCGAACTCATCCACATCTTCTGTTTTATTTTTGGGATCGAGTCATCATGCTTGCATCTTAAGTTATTGATAAAATAAAATAATTAATTAAAAAACAAAGAAATATTTTTTTCTTTCTCTCTAACATTTGTTTTGTAGGATCATCTGAAGAAGTAAAAAAAATAAAAATAAATAAAAATAAAAAACATTTTTATTTTCTATTTTTAATTTCTCTATTTTGGATTTACAAAAAAAAGTTTTTCCTGAGTAATATTTACTGTTTACAATTGAAAAAAATATAAAAAATAAAAAAATAGAGCCGCATGTGCCGCTCCCAACGGCCCCCGACCCCCCCCCCCCGCTCCTTGGCGGCCCGTTGCCACTGCCGCTGGGAGGTGTGATGTCGCGTAGACCCACGTGCTCCACCGTCAGCCTCGCACGAGGCCTCCAGCACCAACCTCCACTAACCGCATCCACGTGTCGCTCCACCTTGAAGCTCCTCTAGAGGCGAGCACCGTTGACCTTCGACAACCAGCCCACCGTGATGAATCTCCGATTCATCATCTTTATTCATTTATTTTAGCTTAAAATCCCTTATAAAACACATACATATAACACTAACTCAATATTCTTACTAACTTGCATCTGTGTGCAAATATTGTACACTTCTTACTAATTTTAATCTAAAATAAGTAAATAAATAAAAAAGGAAAAATAAAGAAAAGAAAAAGAAAATAAAAAAGAGGATTGTATACAGGCTGACTCGAACCCCGAGAGAAGGCCAAGATTTGACCTGATCGACCAGGAATAAGTAGGGGGAGATAGGGTCCTTAAGCTGAAAATCCAAAAAATGTGTGTGTGTTGTTGTAAATACTTCTCACTTACTTTTTGTATATGTCTGTATAAAACTGACACTAATTTAATTGTGCCTTAATTAACCTCAAATCAAATAACTTTCAAAACCAAAGTTGCAAATAAAATGTGTTCTAATTAATAAAAATAATTTTACAATTAAATCATGTCAAGAATAAAAGTAACCACACTTGAAAAAAAACCAATAAGCACTAATTGAAAGATCAATTCCGGCTCCATGTGAACTAAAATTAAATCAATCTCACTTCCATTGGGTTTGAAATTAAATTATCTTTAAAATAGCTGTATGTTCATAATTTTTGGAGTTACGGTGGAAAGTAGTTTTTTCGGGGTGGTTTGTGCAATTTTCCCATGTATTTTGTGCATATTGTATTTGTATATATTTGGAAATATTTTTACTAATTATTTAAAATAAAAATAAAAATAAAAAAAGGAAAAATAAATTCTTAAAACAAAAGAGGCCAATTTCCTCATTTACCCTTATATATAATGTCATATATGTATATAGTTTATGTATATAGTTGTTATTTTTAATTAATCACCGTAAAAAAATAAAAAAAATAACATTTTTTAATTCAATTAAATAAGATGATGAAAATTTTAAAAAAAAATAGACAATTTTTTATACTTTTTATCTCTTTTTATCTTTATCTCTTTTCAAATTTCATCTCTCTTATCTCTTCCACCAAAAAAAATCAAAAATTCATTTTAATTTTCATCTCTCTTATCTCTTTATCCAAAAATCTAAAATTCAAATTCCATTCTATCTTTTCTATTTATATGGCTCATTCTCCTTCATTTCAACTTGATCAATCTTTAGAGAGAGGAGCCCGATCTCCGAGAGAAAATTTTGTCGAGAAAGTTGCCTAGTCTCCAAGCCGTCCGGTGACAGCGAGTCGGCCTTGTCGAGGTGATCACGATCCTTTTCCGCTCCTAAGGTGAGATCCACATTTTTCTTCTTAACTTTATCGTAGATTAATCGTAGTCTTATTTTTCGTATTTTTTCCCTTTTTTTGTTGTCGTTGTCAATTTTCTTCATCTAGATCTTAGAATCATCACCTATGATTTATTCCGCCACCGACTCGAATTTTTTCATCTCATGTTCTTATCTCTCCATGTTCTATTCTATCGTCCACGATCTCTCAACTCCGACCGCATACGGTGGTCGGAGATCAGATTCGATTCTCCCATTTTTCGTCGGATCATCGTTCATTTTTCTATTTGTAAATAAATAATAATAATAAAAATAAATCCTTTTGTTTTCTTTATCCCTCACATTTGTATTGTAGGATCATAAAAAAATAACAAAAAAATAAAAAAAAATAAAAAATTTCTATATCCTATTTTTTTAATTCCTATTTTTCAGATTTACAAAAAAAAGTTGTACAATAAAAATTACAAAAAAATCAAAAAATAATAAAAAGGGGACGGCTACCCTCCAGGCGCCGTCGCCCCCGCTCATCCTCCGACGCCCGCGCTGCCTCCGTCGGCTCCTCCACTGACCTCTGTCGTGCGGTTCACGTGTGGTCCCGCGCCGCTCCTCCGTGTGTCTCTCCAGATGGCGGTGCAGCCCCACCGACCCACCGAGCTTCTCTGCCTCTGAAGCCCCTGGGCGCGCGACTCTGCCCATCCCACCTGGGCCCTCCGCATCTGAATCTCCCGCGCGCGCCTCTCGCGCCTCCTGCCAGCGGCGCTCCGCGCCCCCCTCTGACCAGTACCGCCTCGCGTACGCTGCCCGACGGCCGAGCACCAGGCGGAGTAGCCTCTCGCGCCTCCATCTCCCATCGCCCCTTCGACCACGCCTCCAGGCGCCCACCATCTGCGCGTGGAGAAGAAGCAAGGGGCGGCGCCCCTACGTCCCTGTGCGTGAGACAAAGAAGAGAGAAGGAACCCTTGTTTTTTGAATATTAAAAAAATTTTGGAACAATTGCGAAGTAACCCCTAGCGATTTCAAACTTCGCAAATAAAGCACCCTCACACAGAACTTAGCATGTGTGACACACGTGCAACTTGGGTAATTTACACACTTCATTCCTCTATTTATTTCTATTGCTTTTTATGAAAAAAACATTCTATTATTTACATTTTAGTCCCTGCTTACATACAGTAAATTTGCATGCTTCTTCTTGATGGAATAAATGTTTTTATTTTTCGAAAAAATCTCAAAAAATGTGGGTATGCTCCTGCCATAGTCTTTATCATTGTGTAAATTTTTCATATATTTTTATTGACATTTGATATTATTAAAAAATCAAAAACATATCATTTTCCTTGTTTGAAATTTAAAAATTCATAAAAAACTTAGAGTTTAGGGTAGTTTTATTTTATTTTCTTTTACTTTCTGACCAATTTTCACGCATTGATTCTTTATAAAACCATAAAAAATTGAAAAATACTAAAAATATTATAAAAATAACAGAAAATTATACAAAAAATCCAAACATTGTGATTTCAGTTTTTTGTAGATAATTGCTTTTACTTTGTCATAAAAATAATTATCAGGAGTTTTAGGCACTTAAAATATTTTTAAGTTGCAAATTACTCCAGGCTGTGCACATTTTCGCATTTTCTCACTGTTTGATTTTTAGAAAAATACAAAAACATCTGAAAATTCCACAAAATTCCCAAAAACAATTCAAAACTTTTAAAACCCAAAAATATTTTCTTTGAATTTTTCTGAGCTTTTTGGTATAATTAAAAAAATACAAAAAAGAGTTGGAGTCTGTATTTTTGATCTTGTGAATAAAAACTGCAAAAAAACAAAACCACGAAATAAATGAAAATCAGAAAATATACAACAAAATTAGAAATAAAAAAATAAAAAAATAAAAAGAAAAAATTATAAAAACCAAGGATAGTTGTCCTTTGAGATTCTTGTTTTCTCCTAACTAATTATCGATTAATTGAATAACCCTCGAGATTTGTAGCCTCTCTGAGTTCTTTCCTGTCCGTTATACAGGTTAATAAGTAGCAAAACATAAAAATATATTTATTTGTTTGTCACAGGATTTTTGGGGATAGCAATGACTACTGTTTACCATTAATCTCCGATCCACCAAGATCTTGTGTCAACAAAATGGGGCCGTTGTCGGGGATATAAAATAAAAAAATCAAAAACCCCAAATTTTCATGAACAACAAAATGGCGTCGTTGCCAGGGAGGCACGACGAGGGTAGTTAGGTTTCTCTTTTGACCTGCTATTCTTGATTGTAAATATCTGTTTACATTTTTTGCCATTCACTTCATTGGTCATATCCACTGCATTTGTTTCATTTTTTCTCTCTCATATTTGATAATTGTATTTCTTATAAATTCTCTTTTCTTTTTCTTGCGAGGGCCCGCGAAATGAAGGAGGCGATCCTAGGAGAGCATAAGCACCCAAGCGACGTGGAGGCGACTTGATTCTTCACCAAGACGCAGGATAGCGTGAGAAGAGGAGAAGAAGATTTGAAGGAGATGAGAAAAAAAATAAGAGAGAGAGAGTTTTTTCTTTTCCATTTGAACTCTTGTAAATTGACATTTATTTATTACGGGGTCTGTTTCGCCAAAGTGCCGGTGCACTTGGGAGACCTCACCGGTTTTGTTTTCATCGCCTTATTTTTCTTTGTTTCCCGCGGATTTCGTGAGCTACCTCTTGATTGCTTTAATTAATTTGCTTGAGCCAGGTAATTAATTAGGTTCAAACACCATAAACAAGAAATTTATTTGCCTATAGAGTAGAACGTAATTTGGACTTAGTCAAATTAACTTGTTCTTGCCCGTTAATAGAAGCTATCATCTAGGACGCTTCACTTGCATTCGCATATAGGATAGTTTATTTCAATTCTACGCGGATCACTTGCATGTAGAGTGCTGGCGACAAGGTACACATCTCTAACCCCTGCATGCATCATTGTTTTTAATCGCGCATCGACATTTCTGATCTCCTTCCTTGATTTCACTCACATAAGTTAAAAAGGAAATTGGACACTCGGTAGGCGATTCTTTGAAAATATTTTAACCAAGTGATAACTGCTAAAATCGGGTCTGCTAAAGAAAACTCGACCCTAAAAAAATACAAGGAAAAATCATTGTTTTGGACAGTGTAACCCCCTCATTGTTTGGTTTGCTTGAGCGAGAGAGCGACCCGCACACTAGGATAGAACCACACCCGAACTCTTTTCAGACTACTATCTCGAGTTAGTCATTCTCCAGTGAGGATCTCTCCGGTAGCTAGTAAAGCGGCCCGTGACGCCCTTAACAGATTGAATTGATCGGGTATCCAGTAAATGGTCCGCAATTCATACTGGCTGGGAAAGATCTAACTTTGAGATTAGGCCAGTCTCTTGAGAGCATTGGGTTCCTAACAGCTCGCTCTAACCGCTCTGATATATTGTATTCTCACCAAACTCTAAAATTGACAAGATAATTGACCGAACCTTCACGGTCTTTACATTGAGTTGAGTTGGTTAACTGGGGGTTTGCATTGTGTTTGATCGCTTGTGTGCATACTCGATCCTTCTATGCATTGTGCCTTTTCCCCATATCTTTTGACTTGACCACTCGTTCTCTCCCGATCCCATCTTTTGTTTCGAAAATGGCCGACTGAAGTTATTTTAATCCGCTCTTCGCGGATACCTCGTACTCTCTAGACGATCCACCTTCCTTTTTCCAAGAGGACTTTCCTCCTGATTTTTGTGCATATCCTCCTAACCCATTATTTCAGGAATCAGAGGTCTTTGATTTTTACCCACCCTCATTCAACCCACCCGATCCTGGGATTTTAGAGTCACCTTTCATGATTTCCATACTTGAGACACTAAATCAGATTATGGAGCATATGATTTCGAGGATTAGCAATCTATTTAACATAAATATGAGCCAGAACGCTGCTCCACTATTTGAGGATATGGATTCACTTGAGGATAGTCATGAGAGCTTGCAATCACCCAAAATACAAAAAATGAGAAAATTTTAAAAATTCAAAAAGAATTCGGGAGACACATTATTGATTCATTTTGTGAGGAGAGGACCCAAATGGCTGATCATCTACCCACACATCTATTCGCATCATGTCCCAACCTTGACCCCGAGGATTCCATTATACAGACTGCTCTTGGCAATCCTTGTGTAAATGCTGATTCCGACCTCCTCCCTTGTATAGATGAGGTTCAAAAATTCAAAAAAAATGTTGACTGAACCCGAAGTAGTAGCCACCCTTCATGAGATCATTAAAGCTCCACTTCAACATGCCATGACAGATTTATCTACTCCTCAATACAAGAAGAGAAAGCGAAGGAGAAGATCAAAGCATCACATCTTGACCATGGCCACTGCCTACGCCATCTCCCACCGTCCGTATTTTAAGACAATGAACACTGCCACACCTCTTGTGAGTTGCTCCATATCTGACTATTCTTGTGATAACACTCTCCTTGATGGCGATTCATCAATCAATATAATACCCTTCTCTATGGTACAGTCTCTTCATCTTGGGCCTCTCAAGAAAACCATGATGATAGTTTAATTTGCTGATGGATCTATCAAGAGGCCGAAGGGTATTCTGGAAAATGATGTCATTCTTATTCATGGCATGAATTTTACTTCAGATTTTGTTGTAATGCCCCTGGAGACCTCCACCCCTGTGGAGCACCCTCCAATCATCCTGGGACGACCTTTCCTTGCATCTGCAGGAGCCGTTATTGATTATGGTTCATGAGAGATTCGCTTCCGTTCTAATGTAGGGAGCGATGTGTTGATCACTACACCCACTACTGACCAGAAAACTGCATCTCATGAGAGCCCTCCCGTGTTAGCCAACCCCAAGGAATTTGACCTCGAGGATAATATCAGAGATTCTTGTTATATGTTGGATGATAAGGAAACCCAAGAATTACTCTTGAAGGAGGAAGACTCGGAAAGCATATACCTTGGAGTTCTCCCTCTGGTATGTGGATATGCATTGATAACATCCACAGAATTTACACGATAGACACCTTAGAGCGGAAGGTAGAATCTGAGACTAAACAGGATGAACATGATTCGACTAGTTTCACTGATGAGTCCATTCCTATTCACCCTGATTCAGATGAGACCGATCAGGCCAAATTTGGTTTGATTTCTTTTAGAAAGGAATTTAGGCCTTTTGATAAAGATGATGATTCGGTAGAGGCTCGCCAGGCTGAAATTGATCCTACTTTTTCTGATAATGATTTCGAGCCATTTTACTTTGATGTTTGCGAGACTTCCCAGGAAGCTAATGACCACACCACTTCCAATAACCGGTTTAGGCCTGCACAATCTGAAACTGCTGAGGATACATTCTTGGTCGATCCTACTCAGTTTATATCTATTGATGATCCCAACATCGACCTACAACTTGTCAAATCCATACCTCAGCGGTCCCACAAGAAGGTTCGCTTTCGACCTTCTTGACCTTTGTACATCTACTCCTCTTGTATATCCTTTCGTTTCACTCTTTCTTCCTCTGTTTTATCATTTACCCCCTTTTCCATGTGTGTGTGTGTATGCTATACTTAGGATGTGCTTTATCCTAAGTATAGGGGGGTGAATGATTTGTGTTATTCATATTCATCCAGTTCATCACTCTTGTTGTTGCCTATACTTAGGGATACTCTACCCTAAGTATAGGGGGTAATGTTGTTCATATCGTGTCTTTTTACTTTTGAGCATGTACATTCTCTTCATCGTTTTCCCCCTTTTGTACACTCTACTATACTTAGGATTGCCTGATCGTAAGTATAGGGGGGGATCACCATCTTCTCTTCTTTTTATCCTTTCTTTGATTCATTGTAGCATAGGAGTCTTTTCACTTTTCTATACTTAGCACGAGTCATGTCTTCCTTTTTCGCTCTCTGATCACTATGAGGACATAGTTCGAGCTAAGTATAAGGGGGTGTTGTATATACTGTATATATACTTTAGACATAACTCGTACTTTTAAATACATTTATTTGGGGGGTTATGTGTATAATTTTGTAAAATCTACGTGTGTAGAAAAACAAAACAAAACAAAAAAACAAACAAAAAAACACATCAAAAAAAATCACAAAAACAAAATCAACAAAAACACACAAAAAAACAAAACAAAAACAAACAAAAAAACAAGCAAACAAAAAACACAATAAAAAAATCACAACAACAAAAAAATCAACAAACACACTCACACAAAAAAACAAAACAAAAAAAATAAAATAAACAAAAAAACAAAAAAACAAACAAAAAAATCTTGTATATACTTGTATATATTTTACTAACCCATTTTCCTTTTAAAAAACCTCAAAACCAAAAGTCTATAAAAATTTGCATAATTTTAAAAAACCTTTCTTTCAAATATGCATTTTTCCTCCAAAAAACTATAAAAAGTTCAAAATTAGAAAATTGTTTTAAAAAATGTTCTTTTCACATGTGCATCATTTCTTTTAAAAAAAACTCTTTGCATTGTTCATATTTTGCATTTGCATGTGCATTCTTCAGGATAGTATTAATATTTAAACTATGTCTGGAATAAATTTGAAGAATGGAGCTTAGTTGGACCTTAATCTACCTAATTCTCAGAGGAACTTCACCGAAAAAAAAGATTTTAGAAGCTTCAGGTCTTTGACTTAATTCTTTGAGTTCCACATGACAATGTGCAGCATTTGACTCTTAGTGTCTAACCTGGTCTCTTCATTCTGGGTATAACTATGGAATAGGGAATCAATTTGTACTCTCTCATTATGCACTTAGCTCAACTCAGACGGGATGTTGGAAGACTGTGTGAGTTTCTTTTCTGGTAGCGTGGAAATCTAAGGACCGGAGTACGTGTTGAAATAAAGCTTCGGAAAAGGGATAGACGGCTGGGCACAATTTTTTCTAAGACCCCAAACAATGTACGGAAACAAAAAGATTATATATCCGTAGGGGCACAACAAGATCCAAGCAGAATCACCAACAATCCAAATACAAAGAAGCCACTACCAAATAAATATCTGACCAAAAAGGTCCGAGCTTGAAGAAAACCTGCAGATCTTGGTGGAGACACGGTTACACTAGCCAGCTTCACAAGGAGAGGTGACTACACTGGCCACCCTCCAGTTCTTTTCTCCTTCTTCTAACTTCTCCCCCAATTCAATTGTGAACACATCGTGACAGATCTTAGAAGGAAATACCTGACTCCCTGAGGATGAGTTAATGGAGAGGGGATTTGCATGGTAGTCCGGCATTCTGGATGGGAAGAGCTAAAACCTTTCACACACATGAGTCGATTGTTCAATATTTATAGGGTGTGCTTTGGGAAGAGGATTGATCTAATATGACTTCTGAGCCGAAACTGTGACAATAATACATAGAACTTAAAGGCTGCCGATTTTAAAATTCTAAGTCTCATAGAAGTTCCGACACACTAATAATCCAAAGGTCCGACAGAGCTCCAAACTATAATTTTATGAAGATAAGTTTAATACTCAATATTGTCCAACTTTCTTTATTTTCCTTTTCTTTTTCTTCGCTTATTCTTTCAAATAAGTGTTTGCTAAGGGACTAGCAATGGTAAAGCATAGGGGGATGATGAATTTGCGATTCGTCATCTTTATTCAATTATTTTAGATTAAAATCCCTTATAAAACACATGCATATAACACTAACTCCATATTCTTACTAACTTGCATCTGTGTGTAAATATTGTACACTTCTTACTAATTTTAACCTAAAATAAATAAATAAAGGAAAAATAAAGAAAAGAAAAAAAAAGAAAAAAAAGAAGACTGTATACAGGCTGACCCGAACCCCGAGAGAAGGTCAAGACTTGACCTGATCGACTAGGAATAAAGTAGGGGGAGATAGGGTCCTTAAGCAGAAAATCCAAAAAAATGTGTGTGTGTTGTTGTAAATACTTCTCATTTACTTTGTGTATATGTCTGTATAAAACTGACATTAATTTAATTGTGCCTTAATTGACCTCAAATTAAATAACTTTCAAAACCAAAGTTGTAAATAAAAATGTGTTCTAATTAATAAAAATAATTACACAATTAAATCATGTACAGAATAAAAGTAACCACACTTGAAAAAAGCCACTAAGCACTAGTTGAAAGACTAATTCCGGCTCCATGTGAACTCAAATTAAATCAATCTCACTTCCATTGGGTTCGAAATTAAATTATCTTTAAAATTACTTTATTTTCATAATTTTTGGAGTTACGGTTGAAAAGTCGATTTTCTGGGGTGGTTTGTACAATTTTCCCATGTATTTTGTGCATATTGTATTTGTATATATTTGTAAATACTTTTACTGCTTATTTAAAATAAAAATAAAAAAAATAAAAGAAAAAATAAATTCTTAAAACAAAAGGGGCTAATTTCCTCATTTACCCTTGTATATAATGTCATATATGTATATAGTATATGTATATAGTTGCTATTTTTAATTAATCACCATAAAAAATAAAAAAATAACATTTTTTAATTCAATTAATAAAGTGATGAAAATTCAAAAAAAAATATAATTTTTTTATACTTTTATCTCTTTTTATCTTTATCTCTTTTCAAATTTCATCTCTCTTATCTCTTCCACCAAAAAATTCAAAAATTCATTTCAATTTTCATCTCTCTTATCTCTTTATCCAAAAATCTAAAATTCAAATTCCATTCTATCTTTTCTATTTATATGGCCCCTTCTCCTTCATTTCAACTTGATCAATCTTTAGAGAGAGGAGCTCGATCTCCGAGAGAAAATTTCGTCGAGAAAGTTGCCTAGTCTCCAAGCCGTCCGGTGACAGCGAGTCGGCCTTGTTGAGGCGATCACGTCCTTTTCTGCTCCTAAGGTGAGATCCACAATTTTCTTCTTATCTTTATCGTAGATTAATCGTAGTCTTATTTTTCGTATTTTTTCTTTTTTTGTTGTCGTTGTCAATTTTCTTCATCTAGATCTTAGAATCATCACCCACGATTTATTCTACCACCGACTCGAATTTTTTCATCTCATGTTCTTGATCTCTCCACGTTCTATTCTATTGTCCACGATCTCTCAACTCCGGCCGTATACGGCGGTCGGAGATAGGATTCGATTCTCCCATTTTTCATCAGATCCTCATTCAATTTTCTATTTATAAATAAATAAAAAATAATTACAAAGCCATTTGTTTTCTTTATCCCTCACATTTGTTATGCAGGATCATTAAAAAAACAACAAAAAAATAAAAAAATTTCTATATCCAATTTTTTTAATTCCTATTTTTTGGATTTACATTTTTTTCTTTTTATTATTGTTTACATTACAACAAAAATTACAAAAAAATAAAAAATAATAAAAAAGGGGACGGCTTCCCTCCCGATGCCGTCGCCCCCTGCTCATCCTCCGACGCCCGCACCGCCTCTGCCGACTCCTCCATCGACCTCCGTCGCGCGGCCTGTGCGCGGTCCCGCACCGCCCCTCCGCATGTCGCTCTAGGCGGTGGCGCAGCCCTGCCGACCCGCCGAGCTCCTTCGCCTCTGAAGCCCCCGGGCGCGCGACTCCACCCATCCCACATGGGCCCTCAGCCTTTGAACCTCCCGTGCGCACCTCCCGCTCCTCCTGCCAGCGACGATCCACACCCCCTCCAACCAGTACCGCCCCGTGTGTGCCGCCCTACAGCCCAACCACCAGGCGGAGTAGCCTCCCACACCTCCATCTCCCATCGCCCCTTCGGCCGCGCCTCCAGGCATCCAGAGCCACTGCCCGCTGCCCTTGGCTCTCCACCATCTGTCGCCACCCCCCACCCCCTGCGTGGAGAAGAAGCAAGGGGCGGTGCCCCTACGTCCCTGTGCGTGAGACAAAGAAGAGAGAAGGAACCCTAGTTTTTGAAGATTTAAAAAAAATTGGAACAATTGCGAAGTAACCCCTAGTAATTTCAAACTTCGCAAATAAAGCACCTACACATAGAACTTAGCACGTGGGACGTACGTGCAACGTGGGTAATTTACACACGTCATTCCTCTGGTTATTTCTATTGCTTATTATGCAAAAACTTTCTATTATTTACATTTTAGTCCCTGCTTATAGACAGTAAATTTGCATGCTTCTTCTTGATGGAATAAATATTTTTATTTTTTCGAAAAATTCTCAAAAAATGTGGGTATGCTCCTGCCATAGTTTTTATCATTGTATAAATTTTTCATCAATTTTGTATTTATATTTTATATTATTAAAAAGTCAAAAACATGTCATTTTCCCCTGTTCGAAATTTAAAATTCATAAAAATTCAAATATTGTTTCAAAAATTCCAAAATATTAGGGTAGTTTTATTTCATTGTCTTTTAATTTCTGACCAATTTTCATGCATTGATTCTTTATAAAACCACAAAAAATTGAAAAATACTAAAAATATTATAAAAATCATAGAAAATTATACAAAAATCCAAAATTATGATTTTAGTTCCTGTTTGTAGATAATTACTTCTACTTTGTTATAAAAATAATTGTTAGGAGTTTTAGGCATGTAAAATGTTTTTAAGTTGCAAATTACTCCAGGATGTGCACATTTTCGCATTTTCTCAGTGTTTGATTTTTAAAAAATATAAAAACATCTGAAAATTCCACAAAAATTCTCAAAAATATTTCAAAACTTTTAAAACTCAAAAATATTTTCTCTGATTTTTTTGAGCATTTTTTGTATAATTAAAAAAATTACAAAAAGAGTTGGAGTGCGTATTTTTTATCTTGTGAATATTGCTCCGTGTTATTTTTTTGAAAAATAAAAAAATTGCAAAAATCAAAATCACTAAAAAATTGAAAATAAAAAAATATACAAAAAATAGAAATAAAAAATTAAAAAATAAAAAGATAAAAAATTACAAAAACCAAGGATAGTTGTCCTTTAAGATTCTTGTTTTCTCTTAATTAATTCTCAATTAATTGAATAACCCTCGGGATTTGTAGCCTCCCTAAGTTCGACCCTGTCCACTATACAATTTAATAAGTAGCAAAAAATAAAAAAATATTTTTTGTGTGTCACGGGATTTTGGGGAAAGCAACAACGACCTGTGTACCATTAATTTATTTCCGATCCGATAATTTTCCCGTGTCAACTCACCGTCGCAGAAAGGAGGAGTGACTCTATCGTGAGCGTGCCCCCCTCGCAGTGGAAGTCCGTCGACCTCTGCTCTTCACCGTCGCCACGTGGAGCAGCACCCTTCTGACAACCGCCAATCCTTCGTGCGAGCAGCATGAGCCCGCTTCGAATGCCACCGCCTCCAACCATAGCAGCAGCCACCTGCTCGCACAAACCGCCGCCTTCGTCGCCACGCCGCCGCTTTGAGTGCCTCGGTCAAGACCTCCAGGCCGCCGCAGATTCTCGAGGAAGAGTAGGCAAGGGGCGGTGCCCCCTGCGACCCCTTTGTTTGGCCTGAATAAAGAAGCAACCGAAGAAAGCCCTAGGGAAAATAATAAAAAATTAGAGAAATATCATCTGCCCCCCCCGAAAATTTTACAAACTACAAAGAGGCCCCTGGCAGTATTCAAGCACATGCATAACACATTTTTCTTATGTAATTATCACTTTGAGCCCTCTGTTTTATTTTTGTTATTTATTGGATGCATAAACATTGAACAAATTACATTCCAGTCCTTTTATTCCGGACTTTATATTCTTTCTTATTTTTTATTGGAATAAATAGCATTTATGCTTAATAAATTCTACAAAAATTCGTGCTATCTCCTATTTGGTTGATCTCCCTATAGTAATTTTTGCATTGCATTTTGTCATCAATTATTATTATTAAAAAATAAAAAACAATGTCTATTTCTCTTTCTGAAATTCAAAAATTCTTAAAAAATCTAATATTTCTCTAAAAATTCCAAAAAATAGAGTAGTTTTATTTTATTGTCTTTTAATTTCTATCCAAATTTCACGTAGTAGCTCTTTATAAAACCAAAAAAATTGAAAAATATCAAAAATATTTGAAAAATTACAGAAAATTCTACAAAATCCAAAAATTATCATTTCACTTCATGTTTGTAGATATTTGCATATATTTCATCGTAAAGATAGTTTTCAGGGGTTTTGGGTACTTAAAATATTTTTAAGTTGCAAATTACTCCAAGTGTGCACTGTTTATTATTTTTGCCACTGTTTGATTTTTAGAAAAATACAAAAAAATCTGAAAATTACACAAAAATTCCCAAAAACATTTTAAAACCTTTAAAACCAAAAAAAATATTTTCTTTGGATTTTTCTGGACATTTTTTATATTATTGAAAAATAAAAAAAGAGTTTGGTGTGTGTAGTTCTTATTTTGTGCATATTGCTCTTTATTTGAAAATTTTAAAAAATATAAAATTAAAATCACTAAAAATTTGAAAATCAGAAAATAAAAAATAGAAATAGAAAATACAAAAAATTTAAAAAGATAAAAATTCCACAAAAACCAAGGATAGTTTGCCTTTGAGATTCCTGCTTTTTCTTTTAATTGATTTTTTGACTAATTGAATAACCCTCGGGAATTGTAGCCTTCCTGAGTTCGATTCTGTCCGCTATACAGGTAAATAAGTAACAAAAATTTCTCTTGCTTGCATTATTTGTTCTTTGTAATTATTCTGTAGCGAGAGAAAAGAAATAAAATCGTTTGTCTGCCACGGGATTTTTGGGGATAACGAAGACACTTCATATCATCCCTTAACCAATCCTCGAAGATTCACGTGACAACAAAATGACGCCGTTGTCGGGGTGGCACGACGAAGGTAGTTAGGTTTCTCTTTTGACCTGCTATTCTTGGTTATAAATATCTATTTACATTTTGCCATTCACTCCATTGTTCATATCCACTGCATTCATTTCATTATTTATGCTCATATTTTTATAATTGTATTTCTTACACATTCTCTCTTTCTTTTTCTTGCGAGGACCCCTAGAGCGAAGGAGGCGATCCTAAGAGAGCCGAAGCACCCAAACAAAGTGGAGGCGGCTTGATTATTCATCGAGCCGCAGGATAGCATGAGAGGAGAAGAGGAATAATTGAAGGAGATCAAAAAAATATTTTTTCCATTTATTTATTCTAGCATTTGAACTCTTGTAAAAATACATTCATTTGTTACGGGGTCTGTTTCGCGAAGTGCCGGTGCACTTGGGGGACCTCACCGGATTTGTTTTCATCGCCTTTATTTTTCTTTGTTTTACGTGGATTTCGTGAGCTACCTATTGATTGCTTTAATTAATTTGCTTGGGCCAAGTAATTAATTAGGTCCAAATATCCTAAACAAGAATTTTGTACCTATAGAGTAGAGCATAATTTGGACTTAGTCAAATTAACTTGTTCTTGCCCGTTAATAGAAGCTATCATGTAGGACGGTTTACTTGCATGTGCATATAGGTTAGTTTATTTTTCTGTATTTCAATTCTGCGCAGATCACTTGCATGTATAGTACTGGAGACAAGGTACGCATCTCTAACCCCTGCATGCATCATTGTTTTTAATCACGCATTGGCATTTCCGTCTCCTTCCTTGTTTTCACTATAAGTTGAAAAGGAAATTGGACACTCAGTAGGTGATTCTTTGAAAATAATTTAACCAAGTGACAACTACCTAAAATACAGGGCTGCTAAAGAAAACTCGACCCTGAAATAAATACAAGAAAAAATCATTGTTTTGGGGAGAGTAACCCCCTCATTGTTTGGTGTGTATGTAGCGAGAGAGCGACCCGCGCACTAGGATAGAACCATGCCCGAACTCTTTTCAGACTACTATCCTGGGTCAGTCGTTCTCTAGTGAAGATCTCTCCGGTAGCCGGTAAAGCGGCCCGCGACGTCCTTAACAGATTTAATTGATCAGGTAGCCGTAAATGATCCGCAATTCATACTGGTTGGAAAAGATCTGACTTTGGAATTGGGCCAGTCTCCTGAGAGCATTGGGTTCCTAACAACTCACTTTAACCGCTCTGATAGATTGTATTCTCACCAAACTCTAAAATTGACAAGATAATTGACCGAACCTTCACGGTCTTCACATTGATTTGAGTTGGTGAACTGGGGGTTTGTATTGTGTTTGATTGCTTGTGTGCATACTAGATCCTTCCGTGCATTTGCGCCTTTTTCTCCATATCTTTTGACTTGACCCTCGTGTTCTCCCGATCCCGTCTTTTGTTTCGGATGTGGCCGACTGGAGTTATTTTAATCCGATCTTCACAGATACCTCGTACCCTCCATCCGATCTACCTTCCTTTTTCCAGAAGGACCTTCCTCCTAATTTTTGTGCATATCCGTCTAACCCATTATTTCAGGAGACAGACTCTGATTCTAGACAGGTCGGACATGATTTGACTACTTTCACTAATGAGTCTGTTCCTATTAACTATGAGTTAGATGAGACCGATTAGGCCAAATTTAATTTGATTGCTTTTATAAAGGAATTTGGGCCTTTTGATAAAGATGATGATCTAGTAGAGGCTAGCCAGGCTAAAATTGATCCTACTTTTTCAGATAATAATTTCGAGCCTTTTTACTTTGATGCTTGCGAGACTTCTGAGGCAGGACATGACCACACTACTTCCACTAACCGATTCGTTCCTGCACACTCTGACATTGCTGAGGATACATTCTTGGTCGATCCTGATCAGTTCATAGCTAATGATAACCCCAATATCGACCTATACTTTATCAGATCCATTCCTTAGCGGTCCCGCAAGAAGGTTTGCTTTCGACCTTCATGACCTGTGTACATCCACTCCTCTTGTATATCCTTTCATTTCACTCTTTCTTCTTCCGTTTTATCATTCACCGTTTTTCCATGTGTGTATATATGCTATATATAGGATGTGCTTTATCCTATCATGGGGGGGGGGTGAATGATTTGTGTTGTTCATATTCGTCCTGTTCATCACTCTTGTTGCTGCCTATACATAAGGATACTCTACCCTAAGTATGTGGGGATGATGTCGTTCATATCGTTTTTTTTTTATTATTTTTTGAGTCTGTACATTCTCTGCATCGGTTTTCCCCTTATGTACAGTCTACTATACTTAGGATTACTTGATCCTAAGTATAGGGGGAGATCACCAACTTCTCTTCTTTTATCTTTTGTTTGAGTCATTGTAGCATAGGAGTCTTTTCACTTTTCTATACTTAGCACGAGTTATGTCTTCCTTTGCCGCTCTCTGATCACTATGAGGACATAGTTCGAGCTAAGTATAGGGGGGTGTCGTATATATTGTATATATACTTTAGATATAACTCGTACTTTTTAAGATAATTATTTTGGGGGATATGTATATAATTTTATAAAATCCACATGTGTAAAAAAACAAAAAAAACAAAACAAAAACAAAACAAAAAACAAACAAAAAACAAACAAAAGAACAAATAAAAAAACAACAAAAAACAACAAAAACTAAATAAATCTTGTATATACTTGTATATATTTTACTAACCCTTTTTCCTTGTCGAAAAAAATTGAAAATCTATAAAAACTTGCATAATTAAAAAACCCTTTTTTTACATCTTCATTTTTCTCTAAAAATCCATAAAATTTTCAAAATTAGAAAATTGTTTAAAAAATATTCTTTTCACACGTGCATCATTTTTTCAAAAAAACTTTCTTTGAATTGTTCATATTTTCTTGCATTTGCATGTGCATTTTTCAGGATATTATTGACATTTAAACTAAGTCTGGAATAAAATTGAAGAATGGAGCTTAGTTGGGCCTTAATCCACTTAATTTCAGAGGAACCTTATAAGAAATGGAGTTAAGACTTTTCAGGTCCTAGTGACTTAATTCTTTGAGTCGATAAGACTATGTTCATATGTCATCTTGACCAGTCTAAGTAGAGCATTTAACAACACACGCATGATTCTTTCAGACAGTGGCTTATCTTGGGCAAGCACTCTACATGTAGCTCTTCATGGATGAGGTAGTGAGGAGTCAGAATCTTTTGGCTTGGGGTAGCATACGAGGGTAGTACATCTAGGCGGAACCTCTCGTCTTCCTCTAAGGAAGGAAGTGCGTCTCAACCTGGCCTAGCGATGTTGAGGTCTAAAGACAGGATGCTGTGGGGTTACAATAATGGTTAAAAAGAGGGATAGTCTACTTGCTCAAGAGGAAAAACTCCTTATGTGCATGATGCACCTTGTATATACTTTCAAAAAAAAAGAGTATGGAAAAATGCAGAATCTCCAAAAGTGAACATGCCTGATTGAAAAGTAAAATGCCTACCGGAGTGTATATACAAGGATATAAAAAAATTTACAATAAGAGCTTCAAAGATAAATTTTTATAAGCTTGCAGCGGATGAATTGGCTATACTAGTCATGCATCCAAGGATAGGTAGCTACACTGGTTACCATCCATTCTTTTCTCTATCCCTCTTCTTGAGCTGGTTGTACTTGAACTTACAATGGAACATCTCCGCTCCTCGAGGAAAGAGTTGCAAGATCGGGGAACTAGAGCTACCTTGTTAAGGGAGGCTATTTCTTTGCTACTTTTGAGATGGGGAGTTATACTTCACTTACACCGTACAAGTAAAGATTCATGGTCATAAGAATTGGTGTATGTAGACTTGTTCTGAGCAGACTGTTGAGGTGACCTAAATAGGAGTCTTGTGGAACTTAGAGGTTGTTAGGTTTTAAATCCATCTCCCATTAAGGTTCCAACACACTAATAATCCAAAGGTCTGAGAGAGCTCCAAACTACAATTTTATGAAGAAAAGTTTAATACTCAATGTTGTCCTAATTTCTTTATTTTCCCTTTATTTTTATTTTTCTTTTTATTCACTTATTCTTTCAAATAAGTGTTTGCTAAGGGACTAGCAAAGGTAAAGCATATGTGGATGATGAATATGTGATTCATCATCTTTATTCATTTATTTTAACTTAAAATCCCTTATAAAACACCTTTATATAACACTAACTCCAGATTCTTACTAACTTGTCATCTGTGTAAATATTGTACACTTCTTACCATTTTAACCTAAAAAAATAAATAAAGAAAGAAAGGAAAAATAAAAAAAGAAAATAAAAAGGAAGACTGTATATATGTAATAGATACAGGCTGACCCGAACCTTGAGAGAAGGTCAAGACTTGACCTGATCAGCCAGGAATAAAGTAGGGGGAGATAGGGTCCTTAATCAGAAAATCCAAAAAATGTATGCGCTGTGTATATTTGTATACTACACTATTTTATTTGTACATAAATTGACCTCCAACAAAGTAATTTTCAAGAAAAAAAGTTGTAAATAAAAATGTGTTCTAAATAAAAAAATAATTGCATAATTAAATCATGTACAAAATAAAAGCAACCACATTTGGAAAAAGCCACTAAGCGGTAATTGAAAGACCAATTCCGACTCCATATGAACTCAAATTGAACCAAACTCACTTCCATTGTATTATAAATTAAATTTTCTTTAAAATGGCTTGATTTCATTATTTTTGGAGTTACGGGTGAAAAGTCGGTTTTGTATGGTGGTTTGTGCAATTTTCCCATGTATTTTGTACATATTGTATTTTTTTAAATATTTGTATATATTTTTACTAACCATTTAAAATAAAAATAAAAAATAAAAAAATTAAAACAAAAAATCTAATTTGTTATTTACCAATGTATATAATGTCATATATGTATATAGCATATGTATATAGTTAAATTTCTTAACTAACTACCACAAAAAAATAAAAAAATAACTTTTATTTTTTCAAATAAATAAAGTGATGAAAATACAAAAATTAGTTAATTTTGTAAATATTTATCTTGCTAATTTATCTCATTTCAGTTTTTCTTATCTCTTATCTTTTATCATCATCCAAAAATTCAAAAAAAATCAAATTTCAAACTCCAGTATCTTTTCTATTTACATGTCTCCTTCTCCAACATTTTAATTTGATCAATCTTTTGTGAGAGGAGCTCGATATCTGAGAGTCTTCTTGTTGCAGAAGGGTTCCTAGTCTCTGAGCCGTCCGGTGACAGCGTGTCAGCCTTCGTCGAGGTGATCAAGGTCTTTTCTGCTCCTAAGGTGAGCTCCACATTTTCTCCCTATTTTTCATCTAGGTTAACCTTAGTTTTTTTTGCCTCTTTATTTCGTCATTTTTTTCTAAATCTTAAAAACCATCATGATTTAATTCGTCAACTATCCGATATTTCATCTCACTTTCTCGATCTATATGCGTTTGTTTCTACCTCGCATGATCTCTCACCTCCGACCACGCACGGTGGTCGAAGATCCGATTCCATCCGCCATTTCCTCGGAACTCATCCACATCTTTCGTTTTGATTTTTGGGATCGAGTAATCATGCTTACATCTTAAGTTGTTGATAAATAAAATAAATAAATAAAAAAATATATATTTGTTTTCTTTCTCTCTAACATTTGTTTTGTAAGATAATATAAAGAAGTAAAAAAATAAAAATAAAAAAATTTAAAAAAACATTTTTTATTTTCTGTTTTTAATTTCTCTATTTCGGATTTACAAATTTTTTTTCTGAGTACAATTTACTGTTTACAATTGAAAAAAATTTTAAAAAAACAAAAAATAGAGCCGCATGTGCCGCTCCCAATGACCGCCGACCCCCCCCCTCCCCCCCCGCTCCTCGCCGGCCCGCTGCCATCGTCGCTTGGAGGCACGATGCTGCACAGTCCCACGCGCTCCACCGTCGACCCCGCGAGAGGCCTCCAGCACCGACCTCTAACAACCACATCCACGCGTAGATCCGCCTTAAAGCTCCTCTAGAGGCGAGCACCGTCGACCTTCGACAACCAGCTCACCGCTGTAGAAAGGAGGAGCAACTCCGCCGTGAGCGCGCCCCCTCACCGCAGAGGTCCGCTGACCTCTCCTCTTCACCGCTGCCTCGTGAGCAACACCTTTCTAAAGATCGCCAAACCTCCACGCGAGCGGAAGGAGCCCGCTTCGAACGTCGCCGTATCCAACCATAGCAGCAGCCACCTGCTCGCACCAACCACCGCCACGTCGTCGCTCTGAGCGCCTCCGTCGAGACCTCTAGGCCACCGCCGATTCTCGAGGAAGAGTAGGCAAGGGGCGACGCCCCCTGCCCTCCCCCTGTTTGGCTTGAATGAAGAAGCAATCGTAGAAAGCCCTAGGAAAAATAATAGAAAATTGGAGAAATATTATCTGAGCCCCTAGAAGTTTTACAAACTGCAAAGAGGCCCCTACCATCATTTAAGCACGTACATAACATGTTTTTCTTGGGTAATTATCGGTGTGAGCCCTATTTTTATTTTTGTCATTTATTTGATGCACAAACATTGAAAATATTGCATTCCAATCCTTTTATTCCAGACTTTATATTCTTGCTTATTTTTTATTAGAATAAATAACATTTATGCTTAATAAATTCTGCAAAAATTCATGTTATCTTCTGTTTAGTTGATCTCTCTACAGTAATTTTTGCATTGCATTTTGTCATTATTTATTATTATTAAAAAAATAAAAAATAATGTATTTTTCTCTTTCTGAAATTCAAAAATTCCTAAAATTCAAATATTGCTCTAAAAATTCCAAAAAAAATTACTGTAGTTTTATTTTATTATCCTTTATTTTCTATCCAAATTTCACACATTAACTCTTTATAAAACCAAAAAAAATTGAAAAATATCAAAAAAATATTTGAAAAATTACAGAAAATTCTACAAAAATCAAAAAATTATCATTTCACTTCCTGTTTGTAGATATTTGCATATATTTCATCATAAAAACAATTTCTTGGGGTTTTGGCACTTCAATTATTTTTAAATTACAAATTACTCCAGGTGTGCACTGTTTATTATTTTTGCCACTATTTGATTTTTAGAAAAATAAAAAAAACTAAAAATTCCACAAAAATTTCTAAAAACATTTCAAAACCTTTAAAACCCAAAAATATTTTATGTGGATTTTTCTGAGCATTTTTTATGTAATTAAAAAAATACAAAAATAGTTTGGTGTGCGTAGTTCTTATTTTGTGCATATTGTTCTTTATTTGAAAATTTTAAAAAATTGCAAAATTAAAATCACTAAAAATTTGAAAATCAAAAAATAAAAAATAGAAATAAAAAATACAAAAATTAAAAAGATAAAAAATCCATAAAAACCAAGGATAGTTTACCTTTGAGATTCATGCCTTTTCTTTTAATTGATTTTTTGATTAATTGAATAACCCTCGGGAATTGTAGCCTCCCTGAGTTCGATCCTGTCTGATATATAGGTAAATAAGTAGCAAAAAATTCTCTTGCTAGCATTATTTATTCTTTGTAATTATTCTGTAGCGAGAGAAAAAAACTAATTGTTTGTCTGCCACGGGATTTTTGGGGAAAACAACGACACTTCATATCATCCCTTAACCAATCCTCGAAGAATTACGTGTCAACACCTTGCATAGGTTGGAACTTCACTCCCCTTTCCCGTTCCGTTGACGTACCTCGCCTTTCAACTTTCCTCTCCGCTCTCCACCACCTATCTGAGCCCCTTCACCACACTTCACCTTCAATGTCATCATCAACCACACCTACATGGTGAAGCACAACTCCATCGACCGTGCCATCGATCATCAGAGAGCCCTGCTCCTCCACATGCTTCACTGACCCCAGTCGCCCCTCCACCTCATGCCTCGTCGTCTCCCTCAGCCGGTACCCAAGCCTCAGCCCCTCCGCTCGGCCAGCTCCACCAGTCGTTGGATCGGGCCCAAGCCCTCGATCCAACGGTCAGCCTGCTGCCACGTGGGCATCCCGAGCCTCGGCCCAATCTCTAGGCTCGGGTCAACCCAAGCCTCTTTAAGCTCACCATGTCATCACCGTCGAACCATCTCACTAAGCCACCAGGCTCGGGTATCCGAGCCTCGCATCCCCTGCCATGAGGAGGCTCGGGACCCGAGCCTCAACCCCACCGTCGAAAATCCTGAGCGTGTGCGAAGCACATGCTAGGCGGAGCTAATTGTGCCTACACCGTCAACCTTCTAGGAAATCATGAAAGCGCCCCAACCAGCTGAGGCACATGGAAGACACATGGTGCCTTGGAAAATTACACCTGACCCCCTCCAAATTCCCAAAATTAAAAAAGGTCCCCATTGTCTAAAGATCGTCAAGTGTTATTGTGGACAAATTGCAAGAAGCCCCCTAGAAGTTTTGATATTTGTAGATAGGTCCTCCATAATCTACTTTGAGAAGACATTATTTACTTTTTGTGCATTTTAGTCCCTGGCATTTCAATTTATCATAACTTTCTCAAACGAACTCTGATTTTTACGCACAATATGTCATTTTAAAGCTTATTCAGTGCTTTATCATTTTATCTATCTTATGAACTGATATGAAGCTTATTATGATGATTATAATTTAAGGATATCTGATGATTTATGCAGGTTGATTTCTTGACATTTTGTGCTCTTTTATTTTAAAAAGATCATTGATTTATTTTACAAATATTTGATTAGGGATAATTAAATTGGTTAATATTCTTGTGATGATTGGAAATTATTATTTGAAGGGATAATTCAGGGGCTTATACAAGGAATAAGATTTATTAATCATATTTTTTGAGGAGTTAATTTCTACAGGAGATTAATTGAAGAGGAGGCATTTATTTCCCTGTTAGTTTTATGCAATTACAATTCAATTAATTTGAGGACTAATTACAGGATATCCAAGGTCAAATTATTCCTAGATAAAAATCATCGTGTGATCTTGTTATTTGCAGGATTATTCATGATTAACTTCCATGCCGGCAACTTGAATTTGAATAAAAAATTATCATATGAATCTCTTTTGATCTGTGATTGACTTTAAGGATTTATTGATCATATCATTGAGGATTGAAAATATAAAATCACGGATCATGTGCTTCATCATTATCCTCTCTATTTTATTTTATTAGCATTGCATCTCTTTCATCTCTTTTCTTTTCCATTTTATTCTCCGACATAGAAATTAACTTAGTAGTTAATTAATCAATTAAATTAATTTGAAATCACACAACTAAAATCACCGTTCTTTGTGTTCGATCTTGGTAGCCTTGCCAAATAAAAATTCTCCACAACATTCAAAGATTGTGGTTTTTGCTGGATCAGAATCTGTCTCCTGTACTACAACCATCGACTATTAAAGAGACAGATTTCACGTTCATCAAATGGCATCGTTAGTTGGGGAATGACATATTTTTAGGGTTTTAAATTATTTTCTATAATTAATTTTTGTGAAATTAATTCTGTGTATTTTCCTATTTTTTCTATTTTATTTTTTGCATTTAGTTTTTTTGCATTTCTCTTTCACTACCGATACTAACCACACTTTCTCTTTTTGAAGATAACTCGGAGTGATTTTTGGATATAAAATTCAAGAACCTGTGAAGAAGACTGGATTTTATTTTATTTATTAGAGAGAGCCTAGATTTTATTTTCTGCATTATTTGTAGGTTCTCTCTTAACTCTAAGTTTTGTAATAATTTGGACTGGATATTTTGTAGTGTCTGGTATATTTCAACTCCTTCTGTGTAGTTGGGACCTGACTTGAGTGGCATAGAAATTAGGTGCACATATGCTAGCTTAGATTTATTTTTTATGGTGCTCGCAATTTTTAGGCTACACATTTTCAGTAACTATACGTACTATAGGTCATTCGACTTAGCCAAATTCTTAAATCAATTCTTCCTGCTAATAGAACTATCTGTTTAGGGTGTTTTCATCTATGCATAGCATTTAGTATAAATTTATATTCCTTATATTGCATCACACATGAAGAACACGAGGAATCATTGTAAGTCTTCTTCTTAGCACACATCATTGATTTAAACGCTTGCATTGGCTTTCTTGACCTTATACTCCTCAGTTTTTGCAACTTACGAATTAAAGGAATTGGGACTGCTCGTTAAGCATGATTATTCTGTGCTCACATAAGACTTAAGTGATAACCCTAATCTAAAATAGGGACTTCTAATCAAGGTGATTATATATAAAATTAACATAAAATTAACCCTTGTGTCTGGTGGACAGAAACCCACTCATTATTTTCCTAAGGACAAGAATCAGACACTTAGGGTGGAGTCAAAATTTGGAGGCTTCATTCTGACTACTAGATTTAAAAATGACTAGCTACTACTCAGTGGGGGAACTACGATCTCCTTTAGCAGATTGGGTGGTTATATCAATGTGTAAGGCAACTTTGTTGGGACCTTGCAGACACTTCACAAAACCCTTGGATTTCACGTCTCCTTGGATTCGAGATGACCCTCTTCTCGGGACCACCTAGTCTTGAGATGACCCTCTTCCCAAGTCCCCTTCAGGGTTCAGTCAATCCCAGACTAATCCTCTCTTTTACTCTCCTCTTGCCAAAGAAACTTTTGCCTTTGGTAGAACTCCTAAACCTTCTAACCATGTATATAACCCATACCTTTCTTCATCTGAAGGTGAAAAGGAGATGGCTTCCAAGAAGAACCCTGTTGAAGATGAGGATAATGACCCCTTGTGTGCACTTTTGGCTAGGGTTACCGCAATCGAGCAACACAATGTAATGATTAGAGCTCAGATGGCAGAACTGCACCGAGGAGAAGCTGTTATGGAAAGATACATAACTTCCTGCAAATATTTGAAGATTATAACTGGTTGAGACATGTACCTCCTGAGGATGCATTCAAACACAAATTGTATTTCCTCACGCTGTTACCTAAGTTCGGAGGGAAAAATCATGAAGAACCATATGCATTTCTCCGAGACATTGAGTTAATTTGTGACAACATGTCCCACCCTAGGGTTACTCAAGACTACATAAGATTGAGAGCTACCCCCTTCGTCTTTACTGATAAGGCAACTTATTGGATGAAAAATTTAGGGGAAGTAGTAACCACATGGGCTACCTTCATGACTCTGTTTTAAAGAAATTTTACCCACTAAGTAGAATTATCCAAATGAGTATCAAGCTCACAAGCTTCACTCAGCTCCCTAATGAACCATTTTATGAGACCTGCGAGAGATTTATAGACCTAATTCAAAAATGCCCAGGGCATGGCATAAGCAATAGGATGATGGTATAGAGTCTTGTTAGTGGGCTAAACTCTGAGACACAAAGGTTAGTGAGTACCTCCTGTGGAGGAAGTTACATGGGACGAAATGAGGACACAATTTACAAATGTTCGAGAAATTAGCAGAATCTAGTCAGGCACAAATCGTAAGCTGGGCCTACATGACTAACTCTCTCTCACTCGTATCTAAGGAGGGAGCCAAAAAGACTGTAAACAATCTATCGACTGACCAAAATGCAGATGTGTGAATAATAGCTGACAAGCTAACGTAGTCAAACAGAGTTATTAGAAGGTGGACGAACTCCATAAATCAACTGATATGGAGAAACTGGCCAAACTGCCCGAGCATATGGACGAACTGGCTGACAGGGTATCTAAGATCCAGATATCTGCCCTGACTACACCCTCTGTCCCCATTCATCAAATTCACTACATTCAGGGGCAAGGATAGGGAAAAAGAGCCATTGGGGTGGCGATCAAATCTGCACCCAACAAATCGAAGAAACCCCTGCACAAACAATTTACGAGGAACCTCCACAAGTCATGGAAATAAATGGAGTTTGGTATAATCTGGATCCAAGCAATCGACCGGAACCCAACTCTACTCTTAACCCTCATTCACCACAATCTCATATCGACTATCAGTCTCAATAGTAGCAGCGACAATGTTTGTTCCAGCATTACTGTCCGGGTTATCAAAACCTACAACCACAATAGCAACATCAGCAGTACCAGCACCAGGGCCAGTAAGGCCAATGCTGATAATACCAGCAGACCCAGCCCATACAAGGCCAGGGGACTTCTTCTTCGATCTCTTCTAACTCCAATGAGTGCTGGATCAACTTCATGACATGAGAGTCTATATCAATCGACTATCCGGATGGAGAGATGAGTGCACCGCAAGCCGCAATTCTCGCTCAAGTACAAACTAACCCCAATAACCTTGGATACAAAGATCATGTACCAATCTCATAATATTCTCTACCTGAATATGAGATCTTTTCACATGATGTTACAAATCATATTTCTCTCGGGAGGGGAAAGATCATAACCATGCCTGATCGAGCAAAGGAACGTGATAACATAGCCCCAGTGTCCACACCTTTACATTAACCTGGGAAAGAAGAAGAGGAGGAGAGACCATCAATCCCCAACCAGATCACCACAACACCTCGGAATTAAGCGAGTCTGAAGCAGACGAGGAAGACTCACCGCAACAGCAGCACCCCCCACAGCCACAAGCTTCACATTCTTTTCCTAGTTCAAGTCAGAGTCCTAGTGTTAGTCTGAGTCATGTACAGACTTAAATTTCCAAAAAAAACGATGATTTAGTTCCTTATCATGATCACTCAATCCTTTTCCACTGCTCTAAAGGCTTGAAAGAAGAAAAACTTAAAAAATCAAAAAATGATGAAAAGATGGCCCGTATCTGTAGAGAAAACATCAAGGTCACATTATCACTAGATGAGATGATATAAAGAGATCTGGCTTTTAGAAAAAACCTTAAGGGAGATGCCGACCAATAAGGGTCAATAAAAAGAATTCAAGCCGAACAAAGAAACATATCCTCTCCATAACTACATCCCGTTTAATCAGAAATGAGCTTCCAAGGAAGAAGATAGACATGGGTGCACACTTTGTGACTAGCCAGATCAATGAAATCAAGTTTGTGAGAACTCTATTAGACAACAACTCCTCTATCAATCTCATACCCACCATACTTTATGAACATCTTAATCTGGGACCTCTTAGGAAGTCAAGAGCCGTACTTCGATTTGTTGATACATCAACTAAGAGACCTAAGGGAGGCCCTTCCTTAGGACTGCTAGAGCCATATTTGAATATACTCCGGGAAAAATTCAACTCGGAGATGTTGAACTAGAAATGAAGCAAGCTAGATTCCAGGGACCTGATACAGAATCCATCATCGATTTGAGAGATTCCAAGTCAGAGGCATATTGTAGCACAATAATGACAACTGAGCCTTGGAGACAGAACCCAACCACAATCATAGTTTCACTCTCATCTGGAGATGACATTGTTGATCAGTTAGTCTGCTAGCTCATTCAAAAAAACACCCTTTGTTCATCATCTGAAACTTCGGAGACTCAGAGGTCTATGTAGACCTGTCAGTCCTATCTCTTTTAGGGCGATCCCTGAGTGAGGAAGACATGTCTGACGTGGTGTTTGCCAAAATACGACACATACTTGGTGATCCAACCTCGAAGCCGTTCAGTTGGTAGAAGATGATGTTACACATGATCCATCCATAGCACAACCAGATTCAGCAGTGATAGTGCAAGATTTCTTGGACAATATTGATATACCCAAGCTCAAACCATTGCCCCCTACTTCCAAATATGTATTCCTTATAGGGCCGAAGGGAAAGTTTCCGACTATCATCAGCTAACATCTGACTGAAGAGTAGGAAATCCTCCTGCTAAGAGTATTAGAGAAAAATCAAAAGGTTATAGGCTAGAGATTGTCGGATCTCCACGGGATTAACCAAGCTCTTTGCTCACACCATATATACTTTGAGGACAATGCTAAACCCTCACGTGAATTCCAGCGTAGGCTGAATCCAAATTTACTAGAATTGGTTAAGACTGAGATAGAATAATGGTATGGAGCAGGGTTCATTTAGCCCATCTCAGACATAAAGTGGGTTTCACCTTTACTCATAGTCCCAAAAAAGTTAAGACTTCAAATTGTCACCAACGAGGAGGGAAATGAGATCATGACACGAGTACCTTTCGTTGTGGCACGTCTGTATGGATTACATACACTTGAATGCCGTAACGAAAAAGGATCACTTCCCACTACCAATTATTGATCAGATTTGGAGAGATCGGCGAGAAGAGAATACTTTTTCTTCTAGATGGGTACTCGGGAAACAATCAAGTATCCATCGCCCCTGAGGACCAGAAAAAGACTATATTCACTTGTCCCTTCGGTACTTATGCCTTCAAGCGCATGCCTTTCAGGCAATGTAACGCCCTCGGTACTTTTCAGCTATGTATAATTGCGGTATTTGCCGAAATAGTCGGAAATTTCCTGGAAGTATTTATGGATGACTCTCTCCATCCATGGTGAATCCTCCAATGATTGTCTCGTGCACCTAGACCGAGTCCTGGAGAAATGTAAGGAGGTTAATCTGATGATCTCCTAGGAAAAAAGTTATTTCATGGTAAAGGAGGGCATCATGTTGGGACATGTCTGATGAATCTCCATTTCATCACCTTTATTCTATCATTTTGACCTTAAAAACCCTAGCTAATGCATGTATATAGCATTATTTTGTATGAATTAAAATTCATTAATTGTTCCATTTATTGTGTATAAAATATAGTTTTTAATGAAAAAATAATAAAATAAAGGAAAGAAAAGAAAAATAATAGTTCATGACCCTAAACCCCGAGACAAAGTCAAGAATTGAGTTGGTCGATAAGGAATAAAGTAGGGGGAGATAAGGGCCAATCGTACAATAAAATTCCATTCTTTTATTCGTCTATAATTTATTGTTGGGACCCTTTTTATTCTTTATTATTTATACCTTAAATAAAGAAACTTTGTAAATGAAAGATGTAGATAATAATACATAAATAGTACAAAATTAAGTTTACGCAAAAATAACATACAATGTACATTTTATACCTAAAATAAAAAGCTAAAATCCAAACTTCCCAGACCCATATCTCCTAAATAAAAAGTGAAAATGTATCAAAATCACATTTAATTGTATATAACTTTCAATATGCTATATATTATAAAATGTATCAAAATCACATTTAATTGTATCAAAATCACATTTCTATATATTATATACATATATTTACTATGTTTTATTAATTAAAATATATATGCAAAAAATAAAAACCCACATAAAAAGGATAAAAGCCAAGTATGTACATAATACACATTGGTTAGAAATAATCATTGGTTACCTGGTTTGCTCCCTGCGTTCGATCTCTACATGCTTACTTGCTATACATTTTTTGTTGCAGAGTATAATAAATTTTAACTCCACATTTTTGTTATTCATTGATTAATTGATATTGTGTATTTGATTAATTAGGGTTTCTTGAGCGGTCATTGCATCGACTACGGTCTCGCCTTCGGAGACCGTACGACCCTTCAAAAATTGGTTATCAAATGGTGTCGTTGTTGGGGAACACCATGTGTAGCCTATTTTGCATATACTTTTATCTTTTGTTTGTTTATTCATTTATTCATTACGTTTCTTGTACATATTTCTTGATTCATTCATTTTGAATATAACTCACTTCTCATTTTTGTTTAAATTCATTGTTTGATTATCTATGCTAATACACCAATCTTATTGTATTTGTTGCGAGGACCTACTACACGAGGACGACTTCTTAGGAGGCTGATGCAACCAAGCTTGGTAGAGGCTAATCTTCATGCTTTGACAAGGAGACTACCTAGAATAGATTTAGCTTATATTTATTCATTGGAGAGAGAGATTTATTCATTCATTTACTATTTGTAATAATTATGGACTTGGACACTACTCCATCTACGAGGTCCAGTGCCTTGGGGACTGTTCACCTAGGGGCCTCATCATGTTTTGTCATGTATTCACCGCCTTGTTTATTTTGTTTCTCAATGTTTTAAGTTTTCCGCCTTTTTTTATTTGTTTTATGTGCATGGAGCCCCTAAAATTTAGGTTGCTTGTATTGGTAATTAGGTCCAAACCCTAATAAGAATTATGTGCCTATAGTCTCTTACATTTCGATCTAGTCAAATTAATAATTGTTCATTATTTCGACTTGAGACCGCATACCAAGAGAGGTCACATACAACGATTGTAGGACCTGTTGTGACGGGCACCGAGTGGCATCGAAGATCAGACTTTTGGTCTCATATCTAAATAATTGACATGTGGTTCTTCACTAATAATAGCAACTACTATTTAGGGTGATTTTGTCGAATGCACAGTGCCATGTGGATAGGTTTAAAAATTTGATTTTGCATGCCACATGGAGAGAGCTAGGAAGCAATGTCAGTCCTTTAACTCTGTATGCATAATTAGATAAAATGATGAGATTTCCATCATCGAATAAACTTTCATGACTTTTTTGATATCTCCCTCAGATTTTAAGCACCTAGGACTTAAATGAGGATCTACAAAATCGATAGGTGTTTGTATGCAAAATATCCAAAAAAGTGAAAATAAAAAATTAAAACAAGGGGACTGCTAAACAAACTTTGGCCATAATTAAAACTTGTAATGGACTTCATTAACTTTGATTCATAAAGCCCTCATTGTTTTCAAGTACCTTAAGAGAAGACCAAAATCCTTCCATGAGCGAGGCACGACCCGCTAAGGATTAGAGCCAAAAACCTGGTTTGTAACCGCCTTGTGTATCGCCTAGATTTCCGAAGTAATGGTACTTCTATTGTATGTGATCGAGTAGGGCCCTGTCATCGATGGTGTTCCCGCCTTGTGTGGAACATCAACTTGGTTCGAAGTACTGAGCTTAGGCCACACCGTCACGGGTGTGTCTGACTCATCGGTTTGCGTCCAAGTAGGTCCTTGCACGATCACGGGTGATTCCATTACGAGCGAGGTCCGAAGTAGTGGTTTCACCTATCAGCTTCTTCTTCTATTTCTTTGGATGAGTAGGGATCTAGGAAGGGTTACAAGGACCTCAAAAAGTGCATACTACATGATACGAAGGAGGAGGACAAGTACGGGAGACTTCTCCGATAGTACTCTCGCTCCTATAGGGTTAGTATGCTAAGGACTTGTTACAAGATATGCTTGAAATAACAACTCTACAATTGAAAAGATAAAAGTAGCCGATCCTTTATGGCTTCACAAGGCGTTGAGTTGGTGAACCGAATTTTGTAATATGTTTGTATGTATCAAGATTAAGGTTCAAAGATCAAGTCCTGTGCACCTGCACAAATTTTGTCATGTGTGTCTTCTCTTTGACCTCCTTCTCGTTTCGAGCCCTTCTATTATTTTGCACTCCTCTTTTATTCCTATTTGACCACTGCATCTTTCTTCATGCATCGATCTTCTCGTGCTTCACGATGTCGATCCATGGATGGTTTAGTCGGAACACTATCGACACCTACATGGATTCCATGGACTAGGCATCGTCAATAATTCGAGGCGATTCTCGAGAATCCAGTTAGGACTTTGCGATCCGATATCCATACTCCTCATCTTCTTTCCATACTCTTGATATCCTATTAAACTTGGATCATTCTAGTCCTATTTCCGCCCATTGCGAATGGAGATTGATTTTAGTCTACATCTTTAACTCCATCCACAGCCATCTTGGATTGACCCTAATCCTAGACTCATTAATACAACTGACATTCAATTTCAAGAGGTATCATTGGGATTCTCTCATATTACAGATAGAAGTCCATCCTGGATCCCAATCCAAAACTCATTTCCTCCCGCTCAGATTGAGAAATGGCTCCCCAAGGAAAAGGCAAGGGGCAACATCCACCTCAATCAGAGCATAATCAAATGCCTGATATGAATCAGGTGAATGCTCGGTTGTTGGCTTCCATCCAAGCCATACAACAACAACTGACTGAGCAAGCATTAGCTCAAACTGCATTTTCATGATATGCTGAATGATCTACGAAACAAACTAACATGAGGAAAAGGAGGTGGAGAAATAGCTCGTGATGATCCGGACCAAGAAGAAGAGAACCAAGGGAACCCAAATAAACAATAAAGGAAACATATAATCCTAGAGATAGCCAGATGATCGAGTGGATTCGCATCCCTCCGGTTCACGCTCACTTCGAGTTAAAGCCCCAGTTCCTTACGATCCTACCATCATTTAATGGGAATACCAATGAAGAGCCCTACATTCACTTATAGAAGTTCTCTCGCATCTGCGGAACCACCCACTAGCCTAACATTCCGTTAGGTGTAGTCAAGATGATTGTGTTCTCCTTCAGGCTGCAAGACAAGGCCCTCTATTTGGTCAATCATTTGGGAAAGGTCATGACGACCTAGGATGAACTTAAATCTGTGTTCCTTCACAAGTTCTACCTTCTCGGTCGACTCAACCATATGCAAGCTAGAATTAGCAACTTTTCTCAAGCAGCTTACGAGTCCATACACGAAGCATGGGAACGATTCACTGATCTGTAGGAGAAATGCCCCCAGCAAGATATATCGAGAAGCAGCCTGGTCCATCACTTTTTCGGGGGACTGAGTATAGAGAGACAAATATTAGTCAATGCTTCTTATGGGGGATCCCACTTTAACAACAATGAAGATGTGGTATGGCAGATCTTTGAATAAATGGTCGAGGGAGAGTTGCCCTATCTTCATCACGTGCTTACCACAGATAACCTCAGGTCCTCCACAAGCTAGTATACATGGCATTGTCCTGAGAGGTAGAGACAGATGAGAGCTCCAACCTCAACATCATTGGGGGCTGTCTCACTAAGGTTGATATAATTGAAAAGTGATCCCAGTATCTTCAGAAACTTGTTGAGATCAAACAGAGGACACAACATCTGGATAAGTTGGACCAGATTACCAAGAAGCTAGAGCTGCTGGTCAGCACCATCAGCGCATGCCAGTCGGCAACACCATCCACGTAAACTCCGGTTGAGCAGAAGGAAGAGATAACACTGCAGCAGCAGCCTGGGCCGAGTACCTAGCAGCCGACCGTCCAACACATATACTATGTGCAGACTCCCGAGCAAGCCCCGTCGCCGCAGTAGATGGTTGTCTATCAACTAGAATTCCAATATTCTTGTGAGCCAACTTTCCCTCCACCAACCCTGATTAAGGAAGTTAATGGTGTTTGGAGCATTGACATGCAACTTGCCTATTCTAGAGGACACCACCAGGGTCATTCCTCGACCAACCGACCTTATCACCATCCCCATGGTGGGAGATTCATGCAGCCCTCACACCCTCTGCCGCCATTCCATTAGTCTCCATCATATCAGCAACCTTGGAGATAAAACTGACAGTATCATCATCAGCCGTAGTACTGTCAGTATCAGCGCATCATTCATACACAACTGCACCTCATCAGCAGTACCCTCCTCTCCCCATCATCAATTTCAGCTTCCTCTGCCTCCGCATCATCAGTATCAGAACCATCACCACCAGCCTCCGCATCATCAGGCTCAGTAGCATTCTGCACCTTTCGAGGTGGTTCCTATGAACCCATCCCTCAATTGTCTGGCCCAGGTGTTAAATGGCCTAACTGAAATGATTGAGAAGCTAAATGACATGTTGGCCACGAAACTGCCAATTCTGGCTTAGGTCGAAGCCAAGCCTAATAATTTTAAGCGTAAAGAGCATGTAGAAAGTAGAGTCTCGTCTATGCATGTAGAGCCATATAACTATGATTTTATCTTATATGATGTTGTCACTCTCTGGAGCAGCATGACTTTGACTCCGTCTTCCACATCTAAAGGGAAAATAAAGCTTCATCTGGTGAATCATCATCTTCTGCATCAGTTGTGCCAGCTTCATGTCCTAGTGAGGATAAAGTAGAAGGAGGAACCATACCATTAGTAGCTAGCTTCCATCATCATGTAGAAAAAGATAAAAGAAATCAACAAAAAGAAAAGGCCTAAAAAGAAGATCGCAGTCGAAGCAAAGTTGTGCTAGCAATGGAGGAGCCAACACCTGCATCCAATCTAGAGTCAGTCGATGGAGTCGAGACCACATCTTTTGGCCATCCACCTAGCACTAGAATCTATACCTCTTTTTGTGATCCAATTTTACATAATATTATGGATAAGAATTTTGTTGTAAATAAGAATAATTCTTTTGATTTCAGTTCTGTAAATATTCTGTTTCCAGATGCAATTGAAAAATCCAAAAAAAATTGCAAATAAAAAAAATGCATTATCTGATTAGGGAGTTGTGGATATTCTAAAAAACTTGACTGTTGAATTATCATTGATGCAAGCAATGGAGTATATGCCTGCAGTGAATAAAGGCTTGAAAGAAGCCTGTATAAACAAGTGTCGTTCAAAACACAGTACCAAATGCTAACAGGTTGAAAAGCATGTCCTCTCCATGGCTACTATTGCAGCAATCACCAACCTCCCATAGAAGAAGACTGACAAAGGAGCACCACTCATCAGATGCAAGATTTTCAACCAGTTTTTTGAGTGAACTCTGTTTGATAGTGATTCCTGCATCAACCTCATGCCCTCCTCATTACTTTAAGAATTCGGGTTGGGTCCACTGAAAGCTACAAGGATGATCCTTTAGTTTGCGGATCGATCAATCAAGCGACCCCGAGGTCTGTTGGAGGACGTTATCATTATGGTTCAGGGAATGAAATTTCCAATTGATTTTGTAGTCCTTGATATGGACTCACATGCTCCATTACTCCATACCCCTATTATCTTGGATCGACCTTTCCTACTGACTGTAGAGGCTCAGGTCGATTATGGGTCTAGAAAGATCTCGTTCAACTTAAACAATGGCAAGGTTACAATAGACATGGTCAGTGAGCCCAAGGTCATATCAGATGAAGGGAGGGTAGAACCGTCTCCACCAGAATGCGACCATATTACAGATATCAGAGATGCTGAATTATCATTGTATGATCCATGGACACGGGAATACCTCATCTCTGAGGAGGACCCTGAAAGCACAGTCTACAACCGCTCCGATGTTACATGGGAGACTGATCCCGCTTAGCTACCCAGTTTGCATCTACAAGATTTATGCTATTCTAAACACACAAAATCAGAAGAAGATATGTTCGACACTCTATTTTCTGAAACTCAACTAGCCTATGTGTGCAGAACCCTCAAAATTCTAGAAGAGTTTCCATCTACCAGTGCAATCCTAGAAGTGATCGAGAAGCCAGTTAGAACTGAACCTGAATTAAAGCCACTTCCAGCATGCCTCAAGTATGCCTTCCTTGCAGGTGCAGAAAACATGTTTTCAGTTATATTAGCAGTAGGCTAACCTTAGATCAAGAATCTCGACTTCTCGAGGTTCTAGAGAAAAACCGCAAGGTATTTGGTTGGCACATATCAGATCTCCACGGGATAAGTCCAGCTCTGTGTTCACACCATATCTTTTTGGAAGATGACGCTAAGTTGTCCTGAGAGTTCCAGTGCAAATTAAATCCAAATTTGTGGGACATCATCATGAAAGAGATCACCAAGTGATACAACGCATGCTTTATTTATCCAATCTCCGACTCAAAATGGGAGAGCCCTCTACATGTAGTTCCAAAGAATTCAGGACTCATCTTGGTTACTAATGATAAAGGAGAGGAAATTTCTACTCAGATACCAACATCCTGGCATATATATGTCGATTACCGACATCTGAATTCAACGATAAAGAAGGACTAATTCCCCTAGCCGTTCATTGATCAAGTGTTGGAAAGACTAGCAGGTAAGGAGTTCTTCTGCTTTATGGATGGGTACTTGATGAATCTCCATTTCATCACCTTTATTATATCATTTTGGCCTTAAAAACCCCAACAAATGCATGTATATAACGTCAATTTATGCATAATAGCATTCATTATTTATTGTATTATGTGTATACAAAATAAGGTTTTTCATGCCAAAATTATAGATAAAAAGAAGAAAAGAAAAAGGAATAAAATATTGAAAATATTTTATGACATTAACCCCGAGACTAAGTCCAGAATGGACTTGGTCGACAAGGAATAATGTAGGGGGAGATAAGGTCCAAAATACAATAAATACCTCATTTTATTTATTCATTAATTATACATTTTAGCACCTTTTTATTCTTTATTATTTATTCATCAAATAAAGAAACTTTGTACAAGAAATATGTAGATTATAATGTAAATAAAAATAAAAAATTAAGCTTTTACAAAAATAATATACAGTGTTCATTGTATACACAAAATAAAAAGCCAGAAATCAAATTCACAGACCCATATCTTTCAAATAAAAACTCAAAATATAGCAAAACCACACTATAATTGTATATAACTTTTCAAGAGCTATTTAATGGTGGTGGTTTTATATTTTTTAGAGTTACTGCGTAGAAGTTAAGTTTTGGGCCCCTATTGTACATTCTACCGATTTAAATATTCAATTTATTCATTATTCATTATTTTTACAAATTCATATTTTTATAGTTTCCTAAATATTATTTATAACATATGTACATATTAAAATTAAAATAAAATCAAAAGAAAATAAAAAATAAGTCTATGTAATTATATAGGCAAAATACCTATGTATATAAATAAAAGGGGAATATATTCTTTTATTCTTTATTTCTTTTATATTTTCCTAATATTGTAAATATTATACATATTCCATTAAAAATATAAAAATAAAATAAAACTCAATAAAATACATTAATATAAAATAGTATATATAAAACATAGGTAAAACACTTATAAATATACCTACATAATACACAAATCTATTTATTTAAGTGTATAAATAATATCATAAAAATCAAATAAAAATATATTTACAATCCCAAAAATAAGTTATAAATATGAAAAATAATAGAATAAAATAATAAAATAAAATATACAAAATAAAGATAAAAATGTACAAAATATGGGTAAATGTACCTATAAATAAGCCATTAAAAATAAATTTGTAATAAAATACATCAAAAAAATAAATAAAAATCATAATAAAATACTACATAAAATAATAAACATTTTTTATTTTATACTCAAAAATTAATAAAATCAATTTTTTAATTATTTATTCTTTAATAAAATTGATGTTTTGTCTTGTAGCGGGCCGACGTAGCCCAATCGTGGCGCGTCTAATGTTGACCATGGTCAACTCCCCCTCCAGCCGTCTGAAGTGACACCGCCCATCTTTTCCCTGCTTTTCCGCCATTTTTCGCGGCCGATCTATCCATCAATCAGTGTTACGTTCTTCAAACGAAGTGCTCCTGAATCATTGTACATCCACGCCCACACCTTGGATCCATTGTACATAATTCGATTTCTTTGCCATCACCTTGTCAATAAGGGTGCCCGCTTATGAACATAAATAAGAACCTCCTCTTCCATTTCAAAATTTGGTCAATTTTCTGAGTCTTTCTGCCCCCGCCTTCGGCCTAGCGAGCTCCTTCGTGACAGGGAGGAGCCCTTGGAGGGTCCGAGCGGGTGGAATGAGGAGGAGGTTGCACCCAGGCCGCCGAGCACCGCTGACCTCTGCTCCTTGGCTCCGACCTGGTAAGAGCTGTGCCCTTTTACTTGTTTTAGATAGAATTTCATTTCAACATTTCATTTATGAAATTAGATTATCATGTAACCCCTAGGATTAGCGTAAATTCTACGATTCGAAATTCGTCAGAGCGAACGATTCCACTGTGATTCTGCCTTTGACGGACCCTTGACCACCCCCATTTCGTTTTCCCGCCAGTTCTCCACGTCCGCCCATCTTGTAGCCAATCTTATCAGGTCCCAGTCAGCGAAACCCCACTCCACCTCCGCCGCTCGCAGGAGCGGGTCCATCTCGCCTCAAATTGCCTCGATTTTCCGCTAATAAAAGCCTGGACCCCCTGCCTATTCCTTGCAATGCTTTTGCGTTTGTTTGCAGGTCCAGAAGGCTCCATATGAGGAGCTTCGACCGTTGGAAGCAAGGCCCAAGTCGAGCTTCTTTGTTGGATCTTCCACGACAACCTGGGCCTCGATTGAAGCCATCTATGGATGCGAGAGACTCCCAAGAACCTAAAGAGGCCCTCGATGGAGGGAATGGAGGTCGGAGGAGCTCGCGAGATCATATCCAAACTCGCCTTAGGCGAGTTCATCCCCAGTTCTTCAAGCCGTCTTCTCAGTCGTCCGATCAAGAAGGGAGCTCCAGATGCAGCAGTAGTAGCCATCGGATCATGCCCTATCCCAACCGTTGATCACTGCCTAGCGATCTAATCTCTACCATCGATCGCCCTCCATCATCGATCGTCGGATGAGCGCTACAGGGATAAGTGAAACACATCTCACCGTATGATCCAACCTATTATGGGGTAAATTGCACTTTTCCCCTACCTATTTTGTATTTAATAATTAGTTCTGTAAATAAAATATTACGTGTAAATAAAATAGGGCATTTTGCATATATGCCCTTGAACTTTGTATATTTGTACTTTGGTCCCTATCAGCATCACGTACATTCCTCACGTGACCCTGGAAATTTTTTCAAAGAAAACCCTGACGGTTTTGTATATTATGAAATAGTCTAGAAAAACTAAACAAATTTTTTATTATGCTGGGAAAATTGCATCCAGGCCCCTGAAGTTTTTTTATTTACAGTTATGCCCCTGCTAGGACTTGTATTTTTGTGACTTTTATCTAATTATTAAAAATAGCTACATAGCTCCTAAAAATCCCAAAAAATGGGATTAGATGCCCCATGCATTGTACTTATACACCGCATGTCAACTTTGCACTTTTTACATCTAACCTATTTATTAAAATTAAAAACGAGCCTAAATAACCCCTATCTAATTTATAAAATACCAAAAAATATAAAAACATTTTAAAAAATTCTAAAAAAATTATATATGGCATATTTTTATATTTATTGAGTCCATAAAATAAAAACCCCTAAAAATAAGAAAAAGAAAATTAAAAAATCAGAAAGCTCCAAAATCTAACAAAAAATATAAAAATTCCACAAAAAATACCAAAAATATTTTTTTATGATTTTAAAATTACTTATATATTATTATTTATATATTAAAATTAATTTGGGTAATATTGAGACTTATTTTTATTTTTAAAACCTAAATCAATCTCAGATAATGTATTAATCCCATATTTGGGATATTTTTGACTTTAAAAATACATAAAAATTAGAAATTTTTTTTGAAAAAATATAAAAACATTATAAAAATATTGAAAACTCAAAAAAATTTATTTTCTGAATTTTATTTATATTTAGTAGCCTTTATAAATAAATTTCTATGTATGGTGTTAATAAAGCCTTATAGAGGCTATATTGTTTTATAAAAGAAAAAGAAAACAGAAAAAGAAAATACAAAATCAGAAAATTAAAAATCAAAATATAAAAATATAAAATAAAAAATAAAATTAAAAAATTAAAATTTTAAAACCCACAAAAATAATAACATGGACAAGAAAAGAATTGAATAATTTTGTGCGCATATTTCTGCCCCCAACCGTTTGCTCCTAGTGTTCGACCTCTACACTTGCTTACACGCTATACACATTTGCATGTAAAGTTATATTAAATTTTAACTCCACATTTTTGAAATTTAATTGCTCTATTCATATTGCAGGTTATCTGTTGATTAATCGGGATTTATTGAGTGGTCAATGCATCGACTATTGATCCGCCTTGTAGATTAATACGACCCTCGATTTATCCTCGTGTTTATCAGTACTCTAGGTACAACCAAGTGGAAATTGTCCCTGAGGACTAAGAGAAGACTATCTTCACTTTCCCGTTCAACACCTATGCTTTTCGAAGAATGCCCTTTGGATTGTGCAGTGCACCTGCCACATTCCATAGATACATGCTTGTCGTCTTCGCCGATATGGTTGGCGGTTTTCTCGAGGTGTTTATTGATGACTTCTCAGTCTACGATGACAATTTCAATGCTTATCTTCAACACCAAGACCGGGTACTTCAGAAGTATCGTGAAGTTAATCTTGTGCTCTCATGGGAAAAGAGCCACTTCATGGTCACCAAATGGATTTTGTTGAGCCATGTCGTTTCCAAACGTGGCATGCAAGTTGACCCATCGAAGGTGGACATTATCAACAACCTTCAACCACCTCAGAATGTCATACAAGTGAGGTCATTTCTGTGGCATGTGTTATTTTACAGAAGGTTCATCAAGGATTTGGGTCACATCACCCGACCTCTTACTGAGTTACTGTACAAGGAGAACAAGTTTACGGTTGATTAGCAGGTTCTCATTTCTTTTAATCAGTTGGAGGAGATAGTCGCTCAAGCTCCAGTCCTGCAGCCGCCTGACTGGTCATTACCATTTGAGATCATGACCGATGCATCAGACTTTACAGTTGGGGCAGTGTTGTGATAGAGGAAAGATAAAGCACCCTATGCCATTCACTACACCAGCAAGACACCAGGTGAAGCCCAGAGAAATTATACTGTTATAGAAAAAGACTTGTTGGTCGTTGTTTTCTCCCTAGAGAAGTTCAGATCCTATCTACTTGGATCAAAAGTCACCATTTTTACCGACCACTCTGCTATCTGATACTTACAACAGAAGAAAGATGCCAAGCCAAGACTAATAAGATGGATCCTTCTCCTCTAGGAATTTGATCTAGAAATCAAGGGCAAACCTGGAGTTCAGAATGTGGTGGCAGATCATCTCTCCAGACTTGAACGTCAAGAGCCTCCAACAGACAACAAGCCCATCATAGACACCTTCCTAGATGAATCAATTTTGGCAGTGACGTATCTCCTGTGGTATGCTGATATTGTGAGCTACATCATCTATGGTGTAGTCCCACAAGATTGGATAAAGAACAAAAAGGACAAATTCTTGTCCCTGATCCACTTCTATCATTGGGAAGACCCACTCTTATTCAGGAAAGGAGCGGATTGTATTTGGCAGCATTGCATTCTGCATGAGCAGCAGAAAAGTGTCCTCGAGCACTATCATTCGCTCGAATCAGGTGGACACCACTATGGAGACAAAATGACAGCGAAAGTACTGCAGTGTGGCCTTTGGTAGCCTACACTATTCAAGGTCACCGCAAACTATGTAAAAATTTTCATAGATTGTCAGAAGATGGGAGGAATTCTCACAACAAAAGACTCCATGCTCCTAAAATTTATTCAGATTTCGGATGCATTCGATGCGTGGGGTATTGATTTCATGGTCCCTTTCCCAACAACCAAGGCTATGAGCATATACTTCTTGTCATTGATTATGTGAGACATTGGGTTGAAGCTTTTCCCACCCATTCCGCAGACAGTTGTACAGTATGTCAGTTTCTGAATAAACATCATATCGTGGTTTGGGATTCTGAAGGTACTGATATCAGATGGGGGTAGTCACTTTATTAATAGAGAGGTCAAGAAATTAATGAAGGAGTATGACATCAAGCACCGTGTCACTTTTCCTTATCATCCTCAGACCAATGGCATGGCTGAATTATCAAACAGAGAAATCAAGATGATCCTACAGAAGCTTGTAAAGCCGAGTAGAAAGAATTGATCCCAACTCTTGGCCTATGTCCTTTGGGCATACATAACCTCTTAGAAGTCTCCTTTGGGCATGTCGTCCTACCGTCTTGTATGTGGAAAACCATGCCATCTTCTCGTGGAACTGATTGATAAATCATTATGGGCAGTCAATATATGCAACTTGGACTCACAAAAAGGTGGTCAGAAAAGAAAAGAGAATCTAAACAAGCTCTTGGAATTTCGAGACCGTGCATATGATAACGCACAAGGAGAAGGTTAAACACTGGCATGACTGGCACATCATACGAAAGACCTTCGAGATTGGACATAAAGTGTGGCTATTTGATGTAAAGATGAAGATATTCCTGGCAAATTATAGAGTAAATAGTCAGGGTTGTTCAGAGTGCAGTAAATGTGTGATAATGAAAGCATTGTAATATCAAAATTGTCGTCTGATGCACAACTATTTGTCGCCAACGGTCAGTTATTGAATCCTTACCTTGAGCATGAGACTTTCATGGTCGTTGTCGACTCAGTCCAAGTGATATGCAAGGAAGAAGCATCCACAACCTTAGCAGCATCAAAAGATTCAGATATTGTTACTCAAAAACTCTTCCTTTAAGTTTTCTTATGTTCTTATTTTCTTCTTTTCGATTGTATTCTCTATATTCTGCTTTGTTTTCCTCATTCATTGCTTCTATACTTAGGATATGCTTCATCCTAAGTATAGGGGGGATGAATGATGTAACTTGTTCATTATTTGTCTCACCACCTATCTCTTCTCTTGTTGATATTGCTGTCTATACTTAGGGATATCTTACCCTAAGTATAGGGGGGAGACAGGGCAAACTATGAGTTGTTCATTCCCACCCTTTATATGCAAAGGAGGGCATCATGTTGGGGCATATCTTTTACAAGAAAGGAATGGAAGTTGACCCAACTAAGGTGTATGTGATCAAGAAGCTCGAACCACCAACCAACTTCAAGAAAGTGTAGTCTTTTCTAGGGCATGTTGGATTTTATCGAAGATTTATTAAGGATTTTCAAAAATCCCCAGACAATTGGCTGAGCCCTTAGGGAAAGACATCGAGTTCATTGTAGATCATAAATGTCTTGAGTCCTTTGAGCCACTCAGAATGAAGATCATGGAATATCCCATCCTGCAAGCCCCCGACTGATCTCTTCCCTTCGAGATCATGACCGATGCCTCTGATTTTGCAGTTGGGGCTGTGCTAGGATAGAGGAGAGATGGAGTCCCTTATTCTATTCACTACGTAAGAAAATTTTTGGATCCATCTCAGAATAATTATACTATTATAGAAAAGGAAATGCGTGTTGTAGTCTTTGCCTTAGAAAATTTCAGATCTCTACTTCTAGGATCTAAGGTGATATACATCCGATACTTAATGGCAAAGAATGACACAAAAGCACATCTTCTCTGATGGATACTTCTACTTCAGGAATTTGATTTAGAGATTAAGGATAAACCTGGAGTGAAGAACATGGTGGCTGACCATCTACCTCGGATCGAACGAGATAAACTCCCTGTTTCAGAGTCGATTTGTGAAGCCTTCCCAGATGAGTCAATTTCTGTTATTGACTCCCTCCCATGGTATCCGACATGGTTAACTATCTTGTCTCTAAGAAAGTTCCCCACGGTTTGCCCAAGAGCATAATTGATCGACTTATGTCAGAATCTAGACAATACCATTCGGAGGATCTGTTTCTTTTCTTTAAAGGATTAGATTGTATATGGAGAAGATGTATTCCTCAGAAGGAATACCAAAGTGTCCTCAATCTATGCCACACCTTGGAGGTAGGAGGACACCACTCCAGGAAGAAGACCGCTGAGAAGATATTACAATGTGGATTTTACTGGTCGACCTTATCTAAGGATGCCTACAATTTTGTCAAGTCGTGCTCGATCTGTTAGAGAATGGGAGGGACAATTGATCCCAAAGATACCATGACCATGCAACCAGTGATCACATGAGGTGTATTCGATGCATGGGGCATTGACTTTATAGGACCATTCCCTAACAACCATGGATTTGAATATATTCTCTCGTGATATACTATTTATTAAGGTGGGTGGAGGCAATCCCTACTAAAGGCGCAGACAACAGAACCATCTGTAAACTTTTTAAAAATCATATTATTTTGAGGTTCAGGATTATCAAGGTTCTGATATCTGAGGCGGGTAGACACTTTGTCATCAGGGAGGTGAAGAAGCTGACTAAGGACTACGACATTGAGCACCAGGACGCTAGCTCTTACCACCCATAATCTAATGGTATGGCGAGGTGTTGGATAGGGAGGTCAAAGGAATTTTACAGAAACTAGTCTGCCCTGACAGGAAGAATTGGTCCCAACTCCTGGATCAAGTTCTATGGGCTTACAAGATGACTTATAGGAACCCATTGGGCACCTCCCTATTTAGAATGGTATTTAGAAAACCATGACTTTTGCCCGTAAAATTAGTGCATAAATCATAATTGGCAATCAAAACGATCAACTGGAACTGTCACCAAGGAAAGAAGAACAAAAATATAGATTTAAATTAGCTTTCAGATATCAGAAACCATGCATATGAGAACAACACCATCTATAAGGACAAAGTAAATAAATGGCATGACAAGAACATTAGAACAAAGAACTTCATCCTTGGGCAGAAAGTATGGTTGTTTAATGCAAGGTTGAAAATTTTCCTAGGCAAACTGAAATCGAAATGGAAGGAACCTTTCATCATTAGGGAAGTACATAATAACGGCAGCGTCACAATCTCTGAGATTGTAGAGAGTACACAAACTTCCCTAGTCAATGGATAGCCGCTTAAGCACTTCGTCAAACCACATGAGAAATTGGCACAGGTTGAGCATATCTCCTTCAAACAGGGCATAGAATCAGATGAAAGACCCCCTTAGCACATACAAAACCTTGATAAATGAAGATATCCTCTTCATTGCAGATAGAAGATTCAACCGATCACTTGTATGTCAACTATTGATCTACTCAATCCTCACATGTGATTGCTCAATCATACGTAGGCTGACCTGAGCCTAGGTATAGGGGGAGCGATATCATTGTGTATACCTCACTTATATTCTTTTCTTCTCACCCTCGACGACCCCATTTCGTGCTCTTCTGCTATGCTTAGGCCCTCAAAGGCTTAAGTATAGGGGGATGAGTTGGCTTCTTTTCTTTTCACTTCAATTATGCTTGGTACAAGATATGTATACATTTCACTTTATGCCATGAGTACATAGCACAAGCTAAGTATGGGGGGGGACGTTTGTATATATATATATTCTAGGTACTTTATCCATATCTCATACTTTAGTTATTTTCATCACAAATCAGGTATGGGTACAAGTTGTATATATTATGTATACTTTACTAAATTCTTTGTGTAAATAATACATGTTTTCAAAATTAAGGGGTATAAAAAAACAAAACTAACTTAAGGTTTTATCCATGAAATTTTCACTATCACTCAAGACTTGAGGAATGAAAGAAACTCAGGTTTTTAAGGTCCTTTGATTCAGAGTTAATCGATCTTACTCATTAGGGTTTGAAACTTAATAATCCACACTTCTCTAGTTTGAAAGATATAAGCACTATATTGCAATCTCAATCTCTACCTTTTAAGAATATTATTAGCACATCACATACACAACTGTATGAATGATGAAACGAGTTGATATTTCACTTGAGGGACTGAGACTTGAGATTTGAGTCTAAACCTAATTTTATGATACTAGAAGATGGGATGAAGTCGATGAAAGCTTCATGAAGTGTCAACAAAACCTTAGGCAGTATGCAAACAAGTTCACATGCTATCATTTGATATTAACCTATGTGCCAGGGTGTGATGAAACTAATAATTTGTTGATTAGTGTGTGCCAACTCTTGGTAAAAGTAGTGGATCTAGGAAAAAGAAAAGAAAAAGAAAGAAATGTTGAAAGAAAAGCTATCTCTCAATACAAAGTCAAATATCAAGATCTTCAATCAAAGGCAAGCACTCCCAACCATTTCAAAGTGTCCAATTAGACCAAATCTAATTAAGACCAATGAGTCAGGCTAGTGCCTTAAAAAGATCTCTACATCGCAAGCAATACAAGTCTGGTTGTAAGTATATTAGATACTTAAAGAAGACACAACACGATGTACTCCTAGGAAAACAAGTATAAACAACTCAACAACTTTTGACGGGAACACTGGTCCACACCCAAAAAATACATGTGTTGAGTAATAAGGCACTCGAGAGGACCCTTATTCCAATAAGAAGAAGAGAAGAAAATACACAAACCTAAATCCTCCATCATCAGGCATGTCATATACACTTTCAAGTCTGACAAGCTAATGAGACGGTAGATTGTATGCAAGAACGGATTCATTCCCTAGTGTTGAGGACAAGGTCTTGAGAAAAGTCTCTTGGATCAAGATTTTGAGTGACATTATGACTCGACTCTCATGATCGCAGTACACATTAAATGTCATATCTCTCATTCTATATGTACAAACATGGAGTTTGATAATTAGAGAAGTTGGATTCCTTTTGACTAGAGCCTGGATTGAGCTTAGAATTTTAGGACCTTTAAAACCCATGATTTTTAATGAGAGAAGTCTTGAAATTGGCACTTGCACGGTCAGGGATTCAACCTTCTAACTCACTAAAATTTGCTTGGGGACAAGCAAAGAGCTAAGTATAGGGGTGTGATGAATCCATGATTCATCTACTTTATATGGACATCTTGGTAAATCATCTTAATAATTCACTAATTAAACTCCTTAAAATTAATTAATTAACTTTAACTAATTGTACTAAAATTATGGATAAAATTTGTAATTAAATAACTCTGGTTGTTGCCCTAAATTGAGCTTATTATTTTATGTGTAAAAATCATCATTTTAACCTAATTCTTTCTCTATCATATTCTTTGAATAATTAACTAACTCGATATTAAGAATTAAAATTCATAAAAAGAATAAAATTTAAAGAAATAAAAAATACCTGACATTGTATATTTTATGCATATTTTATCTTTATTATTTTTCAAACCTGTAAATCCATAAAAAATAGAATAATTATGTATATATTGTATAAATTAATCCACTAATTAAAATCAAATTAAAAATACAAAAAACTATAAAATACAAAAATGCAGTATTTTATTATATAGAGTACCTCCAAAAATACTTTTTTTGTACATATGATTTCTTTTGCTTTTTGACTTACGAAAGTTGTAGATCTCGTCGAGACGAACAACTTTTGTATTGACCACTTTTAATTTGAATTCATTACTATTTCTCTTTTCTTTTTCCTTTTCCTTTTCCTTTTTATTTTATTTTTATCTTTATTAAGTTTTTATGTTTTATATTTTTCTTATTTTATTATATTTCAATTTTTATATTTTTCCTTTCTCTTTTCTCTCTCTCTCTCTCTCTCCCTTTTCTACTCTAAAACTGTCTCTCCACCCCTTCACTCCATCCCAGGTCACGTGCAAAGCATGTGGCTTCGTCTCCCTTTCCCCTAGCACGTGCACCGCACGTGCCATCTCCCTCCTCCCAGGCACGTGCTGCGCACGTGACCCCCGTTCCTCCCCCTTCCTACGACTGCCGCCTCCTCACCTCCTCACCACCTAACGAATCTCCATTTCATTACCTTTATTATATCATTTTGGCCTTAAAAACTCTAGCTAATGCATGTATATATCATTATTTTGTACAAATTAACATTAATTATTTATTCTATTTATTGTATATAAAATACTATTTCAATGCTAAAATTATAGAATAAAGGAAAGAAAAGAAAAAAGAATAAAATATCAAAGGTATTTTATGACCCTAAACCTCGAGACCAAGTCAAGAATTGAATTAGTTGACCATAAATAAAGTAGGGAGAGATAAGGACCAAATATACATAAAAACCCCATTCTTTTATTCTTCTATAATCCAATTTTGGGACATGTTTTATACTTTATTATTTATTCATCAAATCAATAAAGTTTGTACATAAATTGTAGATAATAATACATAAAAAAATACAAAATTGAGTTTGTACAAAATAATAAATAGTGTACAATTTATAGTCAGAATAAAAAGCCAAAACCCAAACTTCCCAGAACTATATCTCCTTAAAAAAATCAAAATGCATCAAAATCACCTATAATTGCATATAACTTTTAATAAGCTATTTAATGAAGGTGGTCTTGTATTGTTTTGAGTTAATGTGTAAAAGTTAGGTTCTGGACCCTTATTGTATAGTTTATCTATATAAAATATTCATTTTATTTATTCTGTATTATTCTTATAATTTTATAATTTTATAATTTTATAATTATGTAAATATTATTTATAATATATGCATAAATTTATAATGCAATAAATGATGATTAAAATACAAAAATAAAATAACATACAAAAATACATAGACGAATATACAACAGTTATACATATACTTATACATATATATTTTATACCCCTATTTATGTTAGTGTACATAATATATCAAAAAATATAATAAAAATATATTTGTGTACCTAAAAATAAGTTATCAATATATCAAATTATAAAAGCAAATAATAAAATCAAAAATACAAAATAAAAATTAAATATACAAACATATAGATGAATATACCTATAAATATACCCTTAAAACTAACTTGTAAAAAATAAACCCAAAAAATAAATAAAAATCATATTAAAAACTTCATTAAATAATAAACATGTTTTATTTTATAATAAAAATTAATAAAATCGTATGTTTAATTAGTTATTTTCGAATAAAATATGCTATTGTGTCTTGTAGTCTCACCCATGGGCTAATCAGAATGTAGGGAATGTTGACCCCGGTAAACTCCCTGTCTTCTCTCTGACTTCCATTAGATGCCTTGAGCGGATCACCTTCTCTGATTTTCCCTCGTCGCTCTGATGCTCCATTGACCTTGAGCCCTTCACAATTTTGATCCCTAATCTTCCATCATTCACGTCTTATCACCAGATCCTCTGTACATAGCATCGATTCGCCCCAAACCCTAGGTCAATAAGGGTGCCTTCCTTGTGTATAAATAAAAATCTCTGACATCCTCTTCGAATTTTGTCCCTTTTTCAATCCTACAACCCCTATCCTCGATCAAGTGAGTCCCCATGTGACAGATGGAGCACCCTGAGGTGTTAGCGTGGTTGGAGGAGGAGGAGAGGCGCACCCACGATGGACCATTGACCGCCCTGCTCCCTTCCCTCACGAGAAGGAATAAGAGCCGCACCCTTTACTTTTTCTAGGTAGATTTCTTTCCTGTATTTTGTTTTATGCATTTAATTTTGATTTTTTGTTAATGATTTAGCGTAACCAGGTAGATTCGTTGTTCGTCGGAGGCTAGCTCCGACGAACCCTCTACCGTGTTCCACTTGTTCTCCAACCTCCCTGACTGTCTCAGTTTCTTCCCCTGCGCTTCTACTTTGCCCCACATCACTCCACTCAACCAGATCCACTGTGGATCTGGAAGTTAGGCGCTCCACCTCCTCACTTCACTGGAGCGGCCTTCGCCCCCGTCATTCCTCCTCCATTTCACCAAGCAGAATCCCAGCCCCCCTTTTTCTTGTGAGTGCTTTTCTTGCAGGTCTGGAGGCTAAGGACCCCTTAGGGGGGTTGATTTTGAAGATGCCGGAGGTACCTGGAGCCCCTCTCCTTCCCCGAGCTCGTTGGCCATCACTTGGGCTCCAGGAGATCTTCTAAACTGCCAACAGGAGCGGAGTATCTTGGGTAACATTTTAATCCTATTGGATCATCGTCAGGTGGTCGGAGTGAGCCAGCATCGTTGGACGAAGCTCATCCTCTACCTTGTTCCTCCCTGTTCTTCCAAGGGGTTCAAGACCATTGGATCGAACCTCGCTCCCAGACTCTCCTGAACTATTGTATGTGCCCCACGTCAGCCTTCAGATCAAGATCTGGGATTTAATCCCAGCCATTCGTGCGAAGCATCATCGTACTCCCAAAGCAGACATGTTGATTAGTGAAGAAATCAGAGCCGTCCATCTCCACACCTTTGGGAGTAAATTGCATATCTCACCCTCGCAATTTTTGTATTTATTTAATTGCCCAATAAATAAATTGTGCAATTTCAATAAATTATATATTTTGCATAGAGGCCCCTGATGTTATTGTATATTGCAAATATATCCTATCCAGCTCAGCTCACGTATCCTCGTATGAGAGCTAGGTAAATTGCATGTATACCCATGCAGGTTTTTATATTTTTATTTAGTCCAAAAAAATTTAAATATACATTGTATATTTCGAGGAAAATTGCACACATGCCTTTGACTTTAATTTATTTGCAAATATACCCTTCCTAGTTCATGTATTTTTGGTGCTTGAATTTCATTTATTTAAAATATCATCTGTGCTCTAACAATTATGCAAAAATAGGTTAGGTGATTGCCAATACGTAATTTCACATATATTTATTTTTACATTTTAGGCATTTCATCTATTATTAAAAATCAAATGAGCATGTTTTTGTCCTTGTTTAACTTAAAAATTCCAAAATAATTAGAAAAATATTTTGAAAAATTCGCAAAAAAATATCTTTTGCTTGTTATTATATTTTATAGATCTAGAACAAACACCCCTACAAATAGAAAAAGGAAAAACATAAAAATTAAAAAGCTCAAAAATCCAGAAAAAATATTAAAAGTCCCCAACAATCTCAAAAATATTTATTTTTATCTCTGATTTTTATTTATGTTATTATCTATATATGAAAATTGATTTGAAGAATTTTGGATACTGTTTGCTATTTTTAATCTTCATTTTAGTTCAACCTATTTATTTAATCCCTTACTTGAGATATTTTTTTATTTTAAAAACACATAAAAATATGTAAAAAATACAAAAAAATCATAAAAATAATAGGAAAATATATATAATCCAAAAACATTTTATTCCATGTATTTTGATTATTTTAGTTCTATTTATAATTCTTTTATCCTATATCGTATATATAACCTTATATATCTTATATTAAATAATTAAAAAAATAAAAAATATAAAAAATATAAAAAGAAAATAAAAATTATAAAATTAAAAACGATTAGAATATAAAAATTAAATAACCAAAAAAGAATAAAAACCACGCAAAAATAATAAATGGATAAGATAAAAGAACAAGTTTTGAGCTTCATTGCACAATCTACCGTTTGCTCTTTGAGTTTGACCTCTACACATGCTTACACACTATACACATTTGTTGTAGAGTTATAATAAATTTTAACTCCACATTTTTTCTATTCATTGATTACTTGATATTGTGGGTTAATTATTGATTGAGTTGAGGTTTGGTGAGTGGTCACCTCAGCAACATATTATCTTCGCTTTTCTTGGGTAAGGATTATTTCAAACCCTCGTCAGATCTCAGTCATCAAATGGCATCGTTGTTGGGAGCAACGCTGCATAGATTGATTGATTTATTTATTTCTCTACTCTTGTCTATACAAGATTCTTTATTTATTTATTTTCATAATTATTTGTTATTATTTGTGACTTGTCTAATCTCTCTCCTAGTTTGAATTTTATGCGAGGGACCTCTACACGAGGGAGAACTTTTTAGGAGGACCTATGCACCCATGCATGGAAGAGCGGTCTTTTTGACTTAGCCGGCTAGAGAGAGCACCAAATGAAGACTTGGAGTGATTTTTGAAAATAGTCTCTTTTCATTATTTTTATTTCTATTCCCTTTTATTTTTATTTATTTATTTTGTAATTTTAAGTGAGAGAGAGAGAGATTAATTTGTAATAACTTGCACTCTCCTGACACTTCACACTTCCGAGGTCCATTGCCCGATGGATTGTTTCCTTTGAGGCTCATCGTATTTTTCACGTTTTCATTGTTTTCTTTTTATTTGTTTTTTGATTTTATTTTTATTTGTTTTGTGTGATTGAGACCTAGTTTTAGTATGTGCTTGTTCGATAGATTAAGGTCCAAAGGCCTAATATATTTGCATGTACATATAGATTTGCTTTTGGACTTAGTCAAATCGTAATTATAGGCTATTTAGAGTTGAGACCGCATGCCGAGAGAGGTCACATACATTGCTTGCAGGACCCGTTATGGTAGGCACCGAGTGGCATCGAAGACCAGACTTAGGACTCATATCTAGATAGTTAGTATATGGTGCTTCATGATAATAGAATATTCTATCTAGGGCGACTTCGTCGGACTTGCATCTCATGTAGTGTAGTTTTCAATTCGATTATGCAACCCGCATGGAGAGAGTTGGGAAGCACTGTAAGTCTTTTGACTTTGCATGCATCATCGATTTTCAACTTGCATGACTTTTCCGACCTTCTCCCTCTGATTTTGATTATCTAGGATGTTAATAATTTTGTTAGACGATTGCATTGAAAATAACAAAGAAAAGCGATAACCCAAAAAATAAAAGCAGGACTGCTAACTCTATCGCATTTGTAAAAATAAACGTAATGAATTCATTGTCTTGAGGAGAGCAACCCCTTCCTTGTATATGCATTTTATTCTCACGTACACACTAAGGATTATTGCCCCAATCCCAGGACTATCTACGTATTTGTACAACTTTTTGAGGCTCACCTAACTGTAAAATAGAAAACATAAAAGACCACCATCTTTGGTCTTCACTGTGTTGAGTAGGCAAACCTGGGGTTTGCTTTGTACATTGATTGTGATTTTTGGGTCCATTCACGTTCATCATTCTTTGAGTTGGTAGATCCATGAGTTCTTTAGTCCTTTTTATTGAGTCCTTCTCTCCCTTTATTTGTCCATATTATTTACCTTCTTCGTTAAGTCGTGATACCGAGTCTTGATCTTCCCTTTCGTAGTTGGATTTTACGGCTATCTCCTTGCCCATATCACCCTATTTTTGGTCCGGTTCAAGAAGACTCCTTTCTTGAACTACAATTTTGTATATATTTCGCCATTCTCGCCCACCCTCCTCGTACCCCTCTATATCATCTCTTCTTCAAATCAGTATTGTTGTGTTGTTAGATTAGGCCCGCATCGAGGTTTTGATTTCATGAATTATTTGAGTAAGCCAGGTAGATTTGAGGATGTTGAGATTGGCGTGCTATTTTTGATGGATTTGATATTGATATGTGCATGGTTATTCTTAAGGATCCTGATTGTGGCACGACCACGTTTGTGATTCTTCATTAAAGATTTTTGACCTCGCACAATGGATTGAGGATATGATTGATTCTTATGATTCCATGCGTTGTGACTGTATGATATCTTATTCGGTTCCACCCATCTTGTTTCAGATGTTTGATGTACTATCTCTTTATGTGCTTCAAAACGACGTTGCTCAGAACCCACATGATTTCATTCATCTTCTTGACTGATTCATCCTCCATCTCCTGACTCTTCCATCCCCATGTAGCATTTTGAGGATCTCTTTCTGACATCTTGATCCATCTAAGCTGATTTGGTTGATTTGAGGGACCGCACTGCGACCACACATATGATCTCTTATCCCTCCCATAGCCTTATACCCTCCTACTAATAATTGATCGATTATTTTAGAGGACCTGATACTTGATGCCATCACTTCCCTGATTCCATTGACATAGTTTGCATTACTCTCCAAGGACTATCTGCGAGAGAATGTATCATTTTATTTACGACCAGTTTCACTCGCTGCTTGTGTGTCTACCTTGGTGGAGACAAAACCAAGTCGTCTGATATGAGTTGTCGGTCTCACTGTCTGATTGTGTGTCTGATCTGTCAGAGCATGAGACTGCGTATGCGAACTCCTTTGAGTCTTCTCCTTGACAGTCTTTGCAAGGATGAGTCACACTCTTTTGACAATTCACCGCCTAGTTTACAGTGCTCTCCGAGGGTTATCTGCAAGAGACTGTGACATTTTCTAGATCTTTCGGTCTCTTTTGTTGGGTAGCTAATCTGTCGCTTACCGAGATCGCTTCTGTTGATCTGTCTGATGGATTTGACTCTTTTGATTATTCTCACCTCGACGATCCTCTCAAGGATGAGTTTCGTTCTGACTATTCATTACTTTGCATGCATTACTCCCTAAGGTTATCTAGGGGAGGATACATCATTTTATGGGTGCTCAGCTTCAATTCTGGTGTCTCTGATCTTGTGGAGCACGAAGTCGAGTCTTCTGATTTGTGTACTCGATCTCCTCTCTGGTTGTGTATACTAGTTGGTGGATCACGAGACCGAGTCTTATGATTATTCTGAGATCTTTGAACCATCTGAGTCCTCTCACCTTGACGACTCTTGCAGGATTGAGCCATGTCTTGTGATATTTGGTGCACTCTTGATCTTTAAACCTTATGTCCATCGGATATCGGGATGCATAGAGAGTCTCTTGATCTTCATTCTCTATATCTTCTTGAGACTAATATGTACCGATCCTTCCTCCTCCATGTCTCATGATATCGGCTTTGATCTTTCACTCCTTTATTAAGAGCCGATGTTCTGCTTCCCGCAACTGGATCCTAGCTTAGTTTTCGATCTTTTACTCCCGACAGCTGATACCCACTTGAGTGCATATCATGGTGTCTTTCATCATTCTGACCGTGTCACTGTTCTCATAGGGAGACGATGACAAGAGAACGATATTCAATTGTCAGATTTCATCCCGCACTTCACCAGTCTTTCCTGTTTGTATATATGTTTTGTATTTTCATTCATTCTCATGTATGTGTACCCCAGATCATCTGCCATATCATTGTATCTATAATTAGTACATATTTTGTCCTAATTTTAGTGGTGTGCACCTCTTATGTTGTTCTTTCTTTGTTCCGTTTCATCACTTCTGTTGTTGCCTATACTTAGGACTCTTTTACCCAAAGTATAGGTTGAGTGATGTGTCCATTCTCCTAGTGATTTTTATCTTTTTATCAATTATTTTATTAATGTCCTCCATTGTCTTCTCTCTTGTTGATGTTCTCTGTTATACTTAGGGATATCTTACCCTAAGTTTAGGTGGAGACATACCGAGCTGTGATTTGTTTATTCCCATCGTCGACCCTCCCTGAATATAGATACAACCTGTTATACCTAGATTATTTCATCCTAAGTATATGGGGGACAGTCGACTTGTCATTCATTTATCTCTTCATTCTTTCATTCCTTATTTACTCGTTGTAGTATAGGCTTTTCTATATTCAGTAATAGTTATATTTTATCTTTTTCTTTTCGATCTATGAGGACATAGCTCAAGCTAAGTATAGGGGGTTCATATATACTTTGAATATACTTTAGCCATAACTCGTACTTTCGTAGTTTTGAATAATAAGGCTAAATAGTATATATACTATATTTATATTCATATAATATTCATGAAATAATTAATAAAAAGATGCATATTATTCCTCAAATTATTTTTTATATACTGATTTCATGACAAAAATATTTTGCAACATGTTTGGAAAATAGTTCAAAAATCTATTTGAAAAATATTTTGTAAAATATTTTCAACCTTTGTAAAATTATTTTGATTTATAAGACTTCCTTTTTTTGTGTGAAAAAATGTTTTGAAAACCTATTTGCAAATGGTTTTGAAAATGGTTGCAAAAATATTTGAAATATATATATATATATATATAGTTTAAAAAAACTTTTCAGAATGATGTAAAATTGCTGTAAATATTGTATAACTTATTTGCAAAACAAATTATTTTGGACTATAGTTTTCAAATTGTTTGTAAAATGATTTTCTAATAAATTAGAGGAATATATACATCATACAAACAAATCAACATTTTTCTCACCAACTATATATATATATGTATGTATCTATAAAAACAAATAATAACATATCCCATGTGTAAATCCATAAAAACCCTAATTCTTGTAAATAAGTGTTGCATGCTCGTGTAAATAGTTGTACATATCTTTTCCCTTTATTTTTTGTAAAAATCTTTTTGTTTTGAAAAAATTCCAAAAATATTTGCAAAACCTCTTTGAAAATTGCGTAAAATTTGCAAAATCTTTTCAAAAAAACCACAAAATTTTCAAAATTTGAAAATTGCATCACAAAAAAATTTCTGCATTGTACATATCATTTGCATTTTTTGGATTGAGTTCGATAATTGAACTAGTCTGAGTAAAATCAAAGATTGGAGAGTGGTTGACCTTAATGCACCTAACTTCACTAGAACCTTATGCAAACTAGATTTGAGCTACTTCAGGTCTGTTTGGACTTAGTTCTTTAAGACTAAGGGCTGGTGGTGAATCTCCATTTCATTACCTTTATTCTACCATTTTGGCCTAAAAACCTTAGCTAATGCATGTAAATACCCTTTATTTATACAAATTAACATCCATTCTTTGTTGTATAAAAACTATATAAAATACTATTTAATGTCAAAATTATAGAATAAAGAAAAGAAAAGAAAAAGAATAAAATACCAAAGGTATTTTATGAACCTAAACCCCGAGACCTAGGCATCTTGATGAATTGGTCGACAGAGAATAAAGTAGAGGGAGATAAGGGCCTATAAATACAATAAATTCCCACTTTAATTCATAAATAATGCATTTTTGGGACCCATTTATTTTTTACTCATACCTCAAATAAAGAAACTATGTACATGAAAGTTGTAGATAATAATGTATTGAAAAATACAAAATTGAGTTCAAGCAAAAATATTACTCGATGTACTTTTTATACTCTAAATAAAAAGCCAAAATCCTAACTTCCCAGAACCATATCTCTCAAATAAAAACTCAAAAATGTATCAAAATCACCTTTAATTGTATATAACTTTTAATATATTATTTAATGAAGGCCGATTCATTTTTTTCGAGATAAGGTGTGAAAGTTAGGTTTTGGACCCCTATTGTACAATATACATGAATAAAATAATCATTTATTTATTCTTTATTATTTTATAATTTAATTTTTTTATAATTTTGTAAATATTATTTATAATATATGTACGTATTAAACCTAAATAAAACCATGAATAAAACATTAAAATAAAATAATATATAAAGATACATAGATGAAGTACCTATACATATACCTATATTTAATCTACCTATTTATTTAAATGTAAATATTACATCAAAAAAACAAAAATATATTTATATATATAAAATTAAGATGTAAATATATAAAATAATAAAATCAAAAATACAAAATAAAAATAGAAGATTCAAAATATAGGTAAATATACATATAATGGAACCCTAAAAATAAATGTGTAATTAGATACCTCGAAAAAATAAATAAAAATCATAATAAAAAACTTAATAAAATAATAAACATTTTTTTAATTTATAAGCTAAAATTAATACATTCATTTAATAATTATTATAGATTTTACATTAACTTCTCAGGCTGGTTTTTCCTTGTCGGTCCATGTGGACCAACCGGGTCGTTCCACTAGTTGACCTTGTTAACAACCTGACCAACGTATGTGTTCTTGTCAGAAATATCTTATGTTATCTTTTCTCCTTTTTTTCTCTGATCGATGTATTCATCGATTCGGGTTGGTTCCTTCACCAAATTTCCTCCTCGATCTTCCCTCATGCACGCCTGCATGATTTATTGAGCAGAGGATCATTGAATCACCTTGACCACCTCGATCATTGGCCCGCTCCAGTTATCCTATACATAACCCCATCCAAGCTCCTCCGTCCCACTTAGAACCCCTTTTTGGCCGATTTTTGGCTTCCTTCCTTAGTGTTCTAGATCGAGGTGGGTGACAAACACCTCTCCAGCTCCTTGGAGGCATAATCAGGCGTGTCTAAGGTGTGTTCCACACCTCCGGCGGATCATCGCCGTGAGGTCTGATCTTGTTGGCCTCTCGGTTGACTTGAGGTTTGTTTACTTGTTTTTCTATCTTAGTTTAACCCCTAGGTTTTATTCTCGCTTTAGTTCTATCGATTAATCGCATGATTTAGCTGTAAGCCACCTCTTCGTAGTTTGCCGGAGCTGTGAGATCCGGCGAACCTTCCATAGTGCACCCTGCCGTTTGCTAACCTGCCAGCCACTACCACCTTCTTCCCCTTCTTTTCTTCTATGCTCCACCCCTCTCCGCTCACCCAGATCCTCTTCAGATCTGGAGTTCAGTTCCTACTCCTCTGCCGCTCACTAGAGGGACTCCACCTGCATCACCCAATGCCCATTCCACCCCTAGGAGCACCCTCCACAATTTATTTTACATTGATTTATTTAATTGTTGTTGAAGTTGGGTTTCTCGTGGGATAACACAAGGACTATGCCTCTGCCTTGTGTGAGACATATCTTGACCCGCGCAAAATCCTCTTCAACAAATGCCGTCGTTGTCGGGGAGAAACTGCACATAGAGTGGTTTTATTCGGTTGTGTCTTCTTTGTCTCTTGTATACATATTTTTGCTTTATTTATTTTATGATTTATTTGAAATAATTGTTGAATTGACTAATCACATCCCCTTGTTGATCTTGATGTGAGGTACTGCGGATCGAGGGAGGCACTCTACTTGGAGTGCCTGCGCACCCACGAAGCCAAGCCGACATTTTGACCTAGATATTAGAAGGAAGCATCAAAGGATACTTGGAGGATTTTTGAAGATATTTTTACTTAGCATTTTATTTAATTTATTTATTTGTACTTTGAAGTGAGAGAGAGAGACTACATTAATTGTAATAATTCAGGACACTCTCAGGAGACTATGACACTTCACAAGGTCCACTGCTTGAGGGATTCTTTCCTTGGGGGCCTCATTAGTTTCCTCTCATTTTTATCGCCTTTCTTTTATTTGTTTCATGATTTTATTTTCTTTATTTTGTGTGATTGAGCCCTAGTATAGGATTGCTTGTCGATAGTCTTAAGGCCAAACACCTAATATCATTGCATGTAGCTATTGTCTCATTTGCACTGAGACATATTTAATTATTAATTATTTGGATTCGAGATTGCATGTCGAGAGGTTGTATAAAACACTTACAAGACCCGTTGTGACGGGCACCGATCGACATCGAAGACCGAACCTTGGTCTCATTTCTCAGTAGTTGACATTTTGTGCTTCACGTTAATAACAATTCTTGTACTTAGGGCAATTTCATAAGCTTGCATTTGCATCTAGATAGGTTTCAATTCTATTTAGCATCCTTGCATGTAGAGAGATGGAGGAAAGGTGAGCATTTACGCTTTAGCTTGCATCATTGATTTTGCCTCGCATTGCTTTTCTAACTCTCTCTCCATCTGATTTTGATCACCTAGGGTGCTAAAGGAATTGATTCCTCAATAGGATCCGTGTATTTCTTATTAAAAATCCAAAAAAAGTGATAACCATAAAATTGGGACTACTAAAATTACTTGACCCTAAAATAAATCAAAAAGAAGAATTGTTTTCTTGTGGCGAGTAATCCCCTCATTGTCTTCGCATTTACTTGCTCACGTACACACTAAGGTTAGTGCCCAAATCCCATAAGCCTTCCTAAGTGTTTATACAACTTTGTCTTATCACCTAACCCTAAAAATTGACAAGATAAAAAGACCACACTTTGTTTTGTGTGAGTTTGTTTGTGATTGTTTGTATGCATACTCGATCATCACTGCACATTTCTGCCTTTCTTCTCACACCTCTTGATTTGACACCATGCTCTCCTGATCATTTCCCTTTTGTTTCGGAGATGGTCAAGTGGAGCAAATTTTATCCGGACTTTGCGGATCCCTCGTACCCACCAGCCGATCCCTCTCCATTTTTCTAGGAGGACTTTGCTCCTGATTTTTCTTTGTCTACATATCTGCCTCAGCCACAGTTTCAGACCTCGGATTTTTACCCACCACCATCACCCTCACACTGCCCTCCATCTCACCCACCCGAGACTGATTTGTTGGAGTCACCTTTCATGATGTCTACACTTGAAACCTTGAACCAGATGATGGAGCATATGAATTCGAGGATTAACAATCTATTTAGCATAAATAAGAGCCAGAATGATGTTCCACTATTTGAGGATATGGATTCACCTGAGGATGATCATGAGAGCTTGCAATCGCCCAAAATACAAAAAAATGAACAAAATTTAAAAATAAAAAAAATCAGAAGACACACTGTTGATTTAGACTGTGAGGAGAGGGCCCACCTGCCAGATCCTATAGCCACACATTCATTCACCTCTTGTTCCACCTTTGACCCCAAGGACGACACTGTACAGACTTCTCTTAGTCGTCCTTGTGTAGATGATGATCCCGATCCCCTCCCTTGTACGGAGGATGTCCAAAAATTCAAAAAAATGTTGACTGAACCTGAAGTGGTGGTCGCTATTCATCAGATCATTGATGCCCCACTTCACCAGGACATGACCTATTTATCTACTCCTCAACCCAAGAAGAGAAAGCGAAGGAGCAGATCTTAGCATCATATTTTAACCATGACCATTGCCCACACCATCACCCACCATCCTTCTAGGAAAAGGAACACTGCTACACTCTTCATTAGATGCACTATTTCTGACTATTCATGTGATCACACTCTCCTTGACGGTGGTGCTTCAATTAGCACCATACCCTTCCCGTTGGTACAGTCTCCTCATTTAGGGCCTCTCAAGAAATCTAGGATGATCATTCAGTTTGCTGATGGATCTATCAAGAGGACGCAGGGTATTCTAGAGAACATTATCATTTGGATTCACAACATTAGCTATACTATCGATTTTATCATATTGTCCATGGAGACCTCCACTGGGGAGCACTCTCCAATCATCCTGGGATGACCCTTTCTCACCTCTGTGAGAGTCGTCATTGATTATGGATCAGGAGAGGTTCTCTTCTGTCCTGATGACGTGAGCGATGAGGTCATCACTGCACCCACTGCCAACCAGAGACCTGCATCTGATGCGACTGTACCTATCTTGCCTTGATGAGGCTATCAGATATTTTTGTTGTATGTTGGATTCTAATGATATCCGAGAATTCCTCTCCAAGGAGGAAGACTCGGAAAGCATAGACATTGGAGTTCCCTCTTCTGGTAATTGGTGATGCGTTGATGACATTCATGGGATTTACACAATTGAAACTTTTGAGAGGAGAGTAAATGATACTAATGAGGCTGAATTTCATTTGATTGCTTTTATAAATGATTTGGACCTTTTGATGAGGATGATGATCCGGTTGAGACCTCAGAGGACGAACATGACCTTACTACTTCCATAGATAAGTTCGTTCCCTTTTGTTTTACCTAGCTGAGACTCGTTAGCCTGGTTTTGACTTGACTACTTCCATTGATGAGTTCGAGCCTTTTTACTTTGATATTTGCGAGACACCCAAGGTCGGACCTAGCCACACTCCTTCCATTGACCTGTCTATGACTCTCACCTTAGGACCACTGAGGACAATCCCCAAGTCGATCTTGATCGGTCGGTTTCTGAAGACCCCGATATCGATCTACACCTTGTCAAATCCATTCCTTAGCGTTCTCGCAAGAGGTTCACTTTCTACCTTCTTAACATTTGTATATCCATCCTCTTATATATTCATTTTCGTTTACCTCCCATCGCCCGTATCACCCATCCACCCCATTTTCGTGAGTGCCTTGCTTAGGATGTACTTTGTCCTAAGTATGGGGGGAGGGTGGGGGGGGGATGGATGAGCCGAGTGTTCTTTCTTCGTTCCGTTTCATATCTCTTGTTGTTGCATATACTTAGGCTCTTTTACCCTAAGTATAGGGGGAATGATGTGTACATTCTCTTTGATCTCTTCTTCTATCTTCATCTATCTTTTATTATTTTCTTCTTTTCATTTTTATTTTTCTTTTTCTACAGAAAAGGTGTCGTCCCTTTTTGTCATTGTTCTGTACTTAGGACGTACTTTGTCCTAAGTACAGGGGGTGCGTACCCCTAGTTCTTCCATTCTTTGATCCTCTCCACTGTCTTCTCTTCTTGTCTATACTAAGGGATATCTTACCCTAAGTATAGGGGGAGAAAGTCTGAGTACGATCTGTTCATTCCCACCTTTGACCCTCCATGCCTTTTGTACAATCCGCTATACTTAGGACTATTTGATCCTAAGTATAGGGAGGATGGTCTAATTCTTATTCATTTATTTCTTTGTTCGTTCATTTATTCTTTAGGCTTTTCTATACTCAATATGAGCTATGTCTTGTCTTTTTCTCTCTGATCTATGAGGACATAGCTCAAGCTAAGTATATGGGGTCATATATACTGTGTATAAACTTCATCCATAGCACGTACTTTTGTATTATCAATAAGTATGGCTAAAATATGGTATAAAATACTATATATACGATAAAATTCATTAAATCACCTAATAAAAGGCGTGTGTTATACCTCAAAAATATTTTTATATTTACTGATTAATAAATCAAGTAAAAATATTTTTTTGCAAAATGTTTGAAAAATAGTTTGAAAATCTTTTTGAAAAAGCTTTTGAAAACTATTTGGAAAATATTTTGTTAAATATTTTTAACCTTTGTAAAATATTTTGTTTGTAAAAATTCCTTTTCTTTATGTGAAATAAAAACGTCTGAAAAACTATTTGCATATGTTTGAAAAATGGTTGCAAAAATATTTTTAAAAATCTATATAGACTGTTTGAAAAACCTCTGCAAAATGATTTTCAAATGTTTGTAAATATTTGTGAAAATTCTTTTTAAAATTATTTTGGACTACAATTTCAAAATTGTTTGTCAAATAATTTTCAAATAAGTTTGAGGAATGTACACATCACACCAAAATTCTTTATTAATTGTATAAATATAGCTACAAAATTAACTAACATATCCCTTGTAATTTCTTAATACCCCAATATCTTGTAAATAATAAGATGCACCTCCGTGTAAATATTTGTACCGATTTTATCCAACATCTTTTGTTTTCAAAAATAACAAAAATATTTGCAAAACCAAAAATCCAAAAACATTTGCAAAATCTTTTTGAAAAATACCAAAAACATTTGTAAAACCTTTTTTTTTCAAAAAATTCATAAAAAGTTCAAAATTTTGAAAATTGCATCACAAAATATTTTTCATTGCATTGTACATGCCCTTTGCATAGCATTCGCATTTTTCAGGTTGAGTTTGATAATTGAACTAATCTAAGCAAAATCTTAAGATTGGAGCTTGGTTGGACCTTAAATCAACCTAATCACAAGAACCTTATAGGAACTGGAATTGAGGTACTTCAAGTCTATTTGACGTAATTCTTTGAGAATTACGAGACTTGATTGAATGTATTCTTAACTACCTAAGTAATATATTTCAGAGCACACACACGACTCTTGTTGATAATGACCTAACTTGGACACCCGCACCTTTCACTTGGCTCAACTCAGTTGGAGTGGTGAGGGGATTGGATTTTCCGGTATGAGACACACAAAAGTGGAAACGTTTGTCCTCATCTAGGGAGGGAAGTGCACCCCAACTCATCCAGTAGTAGAGACGTCTAAAGACATGAGAGTGTAGGTTGCAATAATGCTTCAAAAGAGGCATAACCTACTGGCTCGAGAGGAAAAACTCCTTATGTAAATGTTGTTGTATATAATATTTCAAAAAAAAAAAAAACAACAAGCAAAAACTTCAAAAAAGTGGATAGGCTTGATTGAAAATAAAATTCCTTCCATAGTGTACATATTTTGTATAGTCAATAAGAAAGCTTAAGCTTCAATGTCATACCTTTCGAGCCTGTAGCTGGAAGACTTGACTACACTGGTCATGCATCATAGGATAGGTAGCTACACTGGCTACCATCCAATCTTCTCTTCAACACATCCTCTTGAGCTGGTTATCACTTGAACTTAGAAGGAAATACCCCGCTCCTCAGGGAAAGAGTTCTTGGATTGGGGAATCATTGGGTTGTCACGCTGGAGAAGTCAATCTCTTTGTCATTTCAGTTGGGAAAAGTCACTATCACATATACTGTACAAGTGAGACACCGAGTTCTGAGATTCTCGAAGGCTGTTGTGTTTCAAATTCGATTCCCAATAAGGTTCCGATCGTATTAAAACTCCAAACATCCAACTTAAGCTCCAAACTTTGATTTTATAAAGACAAGTATGAGAATTGAACTTAATCCACTTTCTTTCATTTTGTTTTCTTTGTTTTTATTTTCTGCACTTATTGTGTTTGCTAGGGACTAGCAAAGGCACATAAAAGAGGGTGATGAATCTCCATTTCATCACCTTTATTCTAATATTTTGGCCTTAAAAACCCTAGCTAATGCATGTAAATAACCTTTATTTGTACAAATAAACATCCATTCTTTGTTGTATAAAAAACTATGTAAAATATTGCTTTTATTGCCAAAACTATAGAATAAAGAAAACAAAAGAAAAGAAAAGAAAAGAAAAAGAATAAAATACCAATGGTATTTTATGACTCTAAACCCTGAGACCTAGGCATCTTGATGACTAGAAGGATAAGGAATAAAGTAGGGGGAGATAAGGGCCAATAAATCTAATAAATTCCCATTCTTTAATTCATCAATAATGCATTTTTGGGACCCATTTTATTTTTTAATTTTTACACCTCAAATAAAAGAACTTTGTACATGAAAGATATAGATATCAATGTATAGAGAAATATAAAATTTAGTTCATACAAAAATATTACACAATGTACTTTTTATACTCTAAATAAAAACCCAAGATCCCAACTTCCCAACCCATATCTCTCAAATAAAAACTTAAAATGTACCAAAATCACTTTTAATTGTATACAAATTTTAATAAGATATTTAATGAAGGTGGATTCATATTTTTTGGAGTTAAGGTGTGAAAGTTAGGTATTAGACCCCTATTGTATAATATACCCGAATAAAATAATCATTTTATTTATTTTTTTGTTATTTTTATAATTTTATATTTTTATAATTTTATAAATATTTTTTTTATAATATATGTACATATTAAAACTAAAATAAAACCATAAATAAAAAAATAAAATAAAATAATATATAAATATACACAAATTAAATACCTATACATATAACTATTTATATAATTATAAATATTACATAAGAAAAATAAAATAAAAATATATTTATTATATAAAAATAAGTTGTAAATAAAATAATGAAATAAAATAAAAAATAAAAAATAAAAATAAAAGATTCAAAATATAGGTAAATATACCTATAAATGGAACCCTAAAAATAAACTTGTAATTAGATACCTTGAAAAAATAAATAAAAATCATAATAAAATACTTTATAAAATAATCAACATTTTTTTATTTTAAAAACTTAAAATTAATAAAGTCATTTAGTAATTATTATAGATTTTAAAATAATTTCCTAGGCTAGTTTTTCCTGGTTGGTCCACGTGGAACAACCAGGTCGTTCCGCTGATTGACCTTGGTCAACAAGCTGACCTACACCTGTGTTATTGTCATATCTAGCTTCTGACCTCTTTTCTCCTTTTACCCGATCGATGTATTCATTGATTTGGGGTTCCTTCACCAAATTTCCTCCTCAATCTTCCCTCATGCATGCCCGCATGATCTCTTGGGCCGATGATCACTGAATCACCTTGACCACCTCGATCTTTGGCCTGCTCCAATCATCTTGTACATAACCCCATCAGAGCTCCTCCTTCCCATTTAGAACCCCTTTTTGGCCGATTTTTGGTTTCTTTCCTTAGTTCTCTGGATCGAGGTGGACGACAACAACCTCTCCAGCTCCTTGAAGGCATAGTCAGGTACGTCTAGGGTGTGTTCCACACCTCTGACGGAGCACTGTCGTCAGGTCCAATCTAATTGGCCTCCCGACCGACTTGAGGTTTGTTTTCTTATTTTTTTCTAGCTTAATTTAACCCATATGGTTTATTCTAGCTTTAGTTTTATCTTTTAATCACATGATTTAGCTGTAAACCACATCTTCGTAATTTGCTGGAGCTCAGCTCCGGCGAACCTTCCACGATGCAACACACCGTTTGCTGACCCGCCAACCACTGCCACCTTCTTCCCCTTTGTTTCTTCTACACTCCACCCCCTCCGCACACCCAAATCCTTATCGGATCTGGAGTTCAGTTCCTCCTCCTCTACCGCCGCTCGTCAGAGAGACTCCACCTGCGTCACCTAACGCCCATTCCACCCCCAGGAGCTCCCATGAGCTCTGTGTTTTTGGGCTAACAAACCCCCTCTAGGAAACATACAGGAAGAATATCTTTCCAAGGGCCCTCGAGGATAGAAGTAGCTTCCGGGTCAGAGGCCTCGTCCGAGCTCCTGACGAGGTCCTCGGTGTTCTTGTGGAGGTCTATTGCTGCTGGGGAAGAAGACGGGGCTTCTGGACCTCTTAGTGGAGCAACAAGAGGTCAGAGACTCGTTCCAAAGCCGATCAAAGCTCGGAGGAATGGGAGTTCTTCCCTGTTCCTCCAAGCAATCTCATAGCCGTCGGATCCAGGCCGTCTCCCAGTTTTAATGCATGTCATTAGATGCAGCAAGCCAGAGCAATTAGATTGCCTTGGGTGATCTAATCTGATCCGTCCAAGGCTGAACTGTCATCATGCTAGCAGGAGTCGACACATGGCTTGACTGAATCATCTCAGTCGTCTGTCTCTGCAAACATTGGGTAATTTGCACCTTAAACCCAATGTATTTTTGTATTTACTATTTAGTCTATAAACATTCCTCGGTCATTATCTCATTTTTGGATTTTCTATATTTGTAAATGAGTCCATGCTAGCTCACCTCATGTGCGATCCCACATGAGGTGGGCATTTTTCAGGTAGGCCCTTGGAATTTATTGTATTTCATTTTTACCCATAAACTTTTTATTCCCGCTATGAAAATTGCAGCAAGTTCCCTCTACTTTATCTTAATTATGTTCATGCCCCTACTAGTACATGCAGTTTTATTGCTTTTCTCTATTTATTTAATATAGCTATCGTGCTCCAAAAATCACAAACAAATATGTTTAGAATCTTGATTGCACACACTTCCACATCACATTTTTTTGCAAATTACGACTTTTATCTATTTATTAAAAACAAAAAAGAACACAAAAAGCCCTTGTTTGACTTTGAAAATTCCAAAAAATATAAAATCATTTTGAAAAAGTCCAAAAAATGTATTTTGTTTATAAAAATCTATAAAATTCCTAAAAATTCAAAAAATATATATTTTTATTTTATAATTTTCTATATATTATTATCTTTATAATAAAATTGATTTTAAGAATTTGGATATCATATTTTTTTAATATTTATTTCAATTTGAGTTATATATTAAATCCCTAATTTGAGATATTTTTACTTTTAAAATATATAGAAATTAGAAAAATTCCCTAAAAATTAACAAAAATAGTAAAAAATATTTAATTCTATAAATTTTTAATTATCTTTAGTTATATTCATATCTATATTATCTATTATTATATATAGTCTTATATATCCTTTATTATATACTTAAAAGAAAAAGAAATACAAAATCTAAAAATATAAAAAAATTTTAAAAAAAATACAAAAAAAACTAGAAAAAGTTAAAAAAAATATAAAATAAAAACCCACATAAAAATAGACAAGGGAGCTCACACATCATTTTTTGTGCATTTCATTGATCGATCTATCCTTTGTGCTCCATGTGTTCGACACTCTACACTACTTGCACTATACACATCTTTTGTAGAGTTAAATAAAATAAAATTTTAACTCCACACTTTTATTTCATTACTTGATTTATTTGTGGGTTAATTGTTGATTGATTTGGGTTTTGTGAGCGGTTGCTTCAGCGACACTGTAATTCTCACATTGCCTAGACTTCTTTAGACCCTCGCAGAATCTGATCACCAGCTGGGTTCAAGTCATCTCATTTGCCTAACTAGAACATTTTGAGATGCACACATGACTCTTGTCGGCCGTGACCTAACTTGCACACTTCCACCTTTCACTTGGCTCAACTCAATTGGAGTGGTGAGGGGATTGGATTTGCCGATTTGAGACGCACGTGAGTGGAAATACCCTGCTCCTCGAGGAAAGCTTGAGCTAGAAAGTCAATAAGAAAGCTTGAGCTAGAAAGTCAGAAATTATGTGAGCATGTAGCTGGATGACTTGACTACACTGGTCATGCATCCCCGGATAGGTAGCTACACTAGCTACCGTCCATTCTTCTCTTCACCCCTCTTCTTGCGTCAGATGCTCTTGAACTTAGAATGGAATACCCCACTCCTCAAGGAAAAAGTTACTGGATTGAGCAATCATTGGGTTGTCATACTGGAGAAGTCAATTTTTTTGTCATTTCAGTTTGGAAGAGCCACTATCATTTATACCATATAAGTCAACTTCATAGTCATAAGGGTTTGTGTATGATGTAGGCTGGTTCTGACATGGCTATTGAGGTGTTTTGAACCGAGTTCTGTGATTCTCAAAGGTTATTGTGTTTTAAATCCGGTTCTCGATCAGGGTCCACATACATTCTCACACCAAGGTCTGATTTGAGCTCCAAACTTTGATTTTGTGAAAGACAAGTTTGAGAATTAAAATTCATCCAATTTATTTATTTTTCTTTTCTCTATTTTTATTTTCTGCACTCATTGCATAATTGTTTACTAGGGACTAGCAAAGGCAAGCATAGGGGAGTAATGAACCTCCATTTCATCACCTTTATTCTATCATTTTGGCCTTAAAACCCTAGCTAATGCATGTATATAGCATTATTTTGTAGAATTAACATTCATTATTTATTCTATTTATTGTATATAATGCATGTATATAACATTATTTTGTACAAATTAGCATTCATTATTTATTCTATTTATTGTATATAAATGACATTTTTAATGCTAAAATTATAGATTAAAGGAAAGAAAAGAAAATGAATAAAACACCAAAGATATTTTATGACCCTAAACCCTGAGACCAAGTCAAGAATTGAATTGGTCGACCAAGAATAAAGTAGGGGGAGATAAGGGCCAAATATACAATAAAAAGCACATTCTTTTATTCTTCTATAATTCATTTTTGAGACCCATTTTATTCTTTATTATTATTCATCAAATCAATAAACTTACACAAAATCGTAGATAATACATAGAAAAATATAAAATTGAGTTTGTACAAAAATATTATACAATGTACAAATTATACTCAGAATAAAAATCCAAAGCCCAAACTTCCCAGTCCCATATCTTCTAAATAAAAATTCAAAATGCATCAAAATCACCTTTAATTTTATACAACTTTTAATAAGCTATTTAATGAATGTGGTTTCATATTTTCTGGGGTTAAGGTGTAAAAGTTAGGTTTTGGTTCATTTTATTTATTCTTTATTCTCTTTATAATTTTATATTTTTAGAATTTTGTAAATATTATTTATAATATATGTATGTATTTATAATACAATAAACCATGAATAAAATACAAAAATAAAATTATATACAAGAATACATAGATGAATATACAACACTTATACGCATACTTATACCTATATATTTTATACCCCTATTTATTTAAGTATACACAATATATTAGAAAATATAATAAAACTATATTTGTGTACCTAAAAAAAGTTGTAAATATACAAAATAATAAAATAAAAATACAAAATAAAAATTAAATATAAAATACATAGATGAATATACCTATAAATATACCCTTACAAATTAACTTGTAATAAATAAACCCAAAAAATAAATAAAAATCATATTAAAATACTACATTATATAATAAACACTTTTATTTTATAATAAAAAATTATAAAATCATTTTATATTTTAGTTAATTATTTTCAAATAAAATATGCTATTTTATCCTGTAGCATCCCCGGTGGACCAATTAGAATGCATGGAATGTTAACCCGATCAACTCCCTCTCTTCTCTCTGACTTCTGTCAGATGCCTTGAGCGGCCCACATTCTCTGATTTTCCATGCTGCTCTGATGCTCCAATGCCCTCGAGCCCTTTACAATTTTTTTATCCCTAATCTTCCATCATTCCCACCGTATCATCAAATCCTTTGTACATAGCTTCGATTCGCCCCAAACCCTAGCTTAATAAGGGTGCCTTCCTTGTGTATAAATAAAAACCTTCGACCTCCTCTTCGAATTTGGTCCCTTTTTGAATCCTGCAACCCCTATTCTTAGTCAAGTGAGTCCCCAAGTTACAGATGGAGCACCCTTGAGGTGTTGGCGTGGTTGGAGGAGGAGGCGAAACGCATCCATGGTAGACCTCCGACCACCTTACTCCCTCCCCTTACGGGAAGGTATAAGAGGTGCGCCCTTTACTTTTTCTAGGTAGATTTCTTTCCTGTATTTTGGTTTCTGCATTTAATTTTGTTTTTTTGTTAATGATTTAGCATAACCAGGTAGATTTGTAGTTCGCTGGAGGCTAGCTCCGACGAACTCTGCACCGTGTTCCACTTGTTCTTCGGCCCACCTAACCGTCTCACTCTCTTCCCCTGCTCTTCTACTACACCCCACATCACTCTACTCAACTAGATACAATGTGGATCAGGAAGATAGGTGCTACACCTCCTTACTTCGTCAGAGTTGCCTCTGCCCCCGTCATTCCGCCTCCATTTCACCAAGCAGAACCCCCAGGACCCCCTTTTTCTTGCTAGTGCTTTTCTTGCAGGTCCTGGAGGCTAAGGACCCTTTGAGGGTTGATTTTGAAGATGCCAGAGGTACCTGGATCCCCTTCTTATTCCATGAACTCGTTGGCCGTCATTAGGGCTCCAGGAGACCTTCTGACACTACCAGCAAGCGTAGAGGAGCTTGGGCAACATGTTGTGCCTCTTGGATCATCGTCAGGTGGTCAGAGCGAGCTAACATCCCCGGACAAAGCTCGTCCTCTGCCTTGTTCTTCCATGTTCTTCTAGGGGATCCAAGACCGTTGGATCGAACCTCATTCCCAGACTCTCCATAAACAGTTGGATGCGCCTCGCCTCAGCCTTGAGATCAATATCTGGGATTTAATCTCATCCATCCATGCGAAGCATCATCGCACAGCTGGAGCGCGACACGTTAATTAGTGAAGAAATCAAAGCCGTCCATCTTCATACCTTTAGGGGTAAATAGCATATCTCACTCCCACAATTTTTTATTTATTTAATAGCCCTATAAATAATTTTTGTAGTATAAATAAATTGGACATTTTGCATAGAGGCCCCTAAAATTATTGTATATTGCAAATGGGTCCTGTCCAGCTCAGCTCATGTGTCATCCCACGTGAGCTGGGTAAATTGCATGTATACCATTGTGAATTTTTGTATTTATATTTAGTCCAATAAATTTAAATATATGTTGTATACTTCTAGGAAAATACACACAAGCCATTGACTTTAATATTTTTTGCAAATATGCCTTTCTCAGTTCATGTATTTTTGGTACTTGAATTTCATTTATTTGAAATAGCACATGTACTCTAACAATTACGCAAAATTGGGCTAGGTGTATGCCAATATGTAATTTCTTGCTATAAATTTATTTTGGAATTTTAGGGATTTTATTTATTTGCTAAAAAATCAAATGAGCATTTCTTTATCCCTGTTTAACTTAAAAATTCCAAGATATTTAGCGAAATGTTTTTGAAAATTATCCCAACAAATATATTTTGATTATTATTATATTTTATATCTCTAAAATAAACCCCCTAAAAATTAGAAAAGAAAAGGCATAAAAATTAAAAAGCTCCAAAATCCAACAAAAATATTAAAAATATGCAAAAATCCCAAAAAAATTTATTTTTATATCTTAATTTTATTTATATATTATCTATATATGAAAATTGATTTGAAGAATTTTGGATATTGTTTGGTATTTTTAATCTTTATTTTAATTCGGACTATTTATTTAGTGCCTGATTCAGGATATTTTTGATTTTAAAAACACACAAAAATATGCAAAAATTGCAGGAAAAATAAAAAACATTAGAAAAAAATATAAAACCCAAAAACATTTTATTACCTGTATTTTATTATTTTTAGTTCTATTTATTATTGTATTATTCTATATTGTATATATAACCTTATATATCTTATATTATAATGAAAAGAAAAAGAAAATTAAAAATCAGAAAATATAAAAGAAAATAGAAATTATAAAATTTCAAACAATTAAAAATATAAAAATAAAAAAAATACAAAAATACAAAAATTAAAACCCACACAAAAACAATAAATGGACAAGAGAAAAGAACAAGTTTTGAACTTCATTGCACAATCTACCTTTTGCTCCCTGAGTTCGATCTCTATACATGCTTACGCACTATACATATTTATTGTAGAGTAATAATAAATTTTAACTTCAAATTTTGATATTCATTGATTAATTGATATTGTGGGTTTATTATTGATTGACTTGAGGTTTGGTGGGCGGTCGCCTCAACGACATGTTATCTTTGATTTTCATGAGTGAGGATTATTTCAGACCCTCACCAGATCTCAATCATCACCACCCATGATCACCGACATTACCCGCCGCCCCACCTCATCATCTGCTCCCTTTCCCCCTTGCTCATGACCACCGTCAGTATGCCCCCTCCTATAAAGATCCTCCTCACACCATCGTCCAAGCCATCCATCGTTCTTCAAGCTACTTCCAGCAAGAGGGAGAGACCCCGCGCTGGCCGATGACTACGCCCCACTGCACCCTTTCTGACACTGGCGTGATCCAACCGCTTGTGCGGTTGCCGTGAGCCTCAAGGCTCGCTTGAGCTTGGCCTTATCGAGGCCTTGAGAGAAGACTCTCCCCTAGGTATCTCCTTCTTATCCTCCATGTCTTTCTTCTTCCTCCACTACCTTCAACCGCTTAGCCCTTAATTCTTTCCTGCATGCCACCTTCACTCCGCCACCACTACATCGCACCACAACTCCACCTCACTTCTACGACCCCCATTCACCTCTGACTTTGTGAAGGTCAAAGCTCCACTCCCCTTTCATGCTTTTCGTCCACACACCTCCCCTTTCACCTCTCCTCTTTGCTCTCCACCACCTATCTACGCCCGTCAACGCACTTCATCTTCACCTTCATTATCAATTGCTCCTCCACGCTGGAGCACAACGCCATCAACCACACCATAGATCACGAAAGAGCCCCTGCTCCTTTACATGCTTCACCGACCCCAGTCGCCCCTTCTCCTTGTGCATTGCCTTGTCACTGCCCACTACCGGTACCCGAGCCTCTGCCCCGTCGCTCGGCCAGCTCCACTAGCTATTAGATCGGGCCCAAGCCCTTGATCCAATGGTCAGCCCACGTTCACGTGGGCGTTTCGAGCCTCAACCCAAGCCTCTAGGCTTGGGTCGGCCCAAGCCTCGCCAAGTTCGTCATGTCACCACTGTCGAACTAGCTCGCCATACCTTCAGACTCGGGTATCAGAGCCTCGCATCGTGTGCCACGGGAGGCTCGGTACCCGAGCCTTAGCCCCACCGATGAACCTCCAGAGCTCGTGCGAAGCACGTGCAAGGCGGGGCTAATTACACTCTCAGCCTTCCAAGAAATCGCAAAAGTGCCCCCGCCAACCGAGGCTCGTGCAAGACATGTGCCTCAAAAAATTACACCCGACCTCCTCTGAATTCTAGAAATTACGAAAAGGTCGCCGCCATCCAAAGATCACGTCCCCGCATGAGCTATTGTGGACAAATTATAGGAAGCCCCTTGGAAGTTTCGATTTTTGCAGATAAGTCCTCCAGGGGCAACTTTGAGAAGAAGTTATTTACTTTTATTGCATTTTAGTCCCTGACATTTCAATTTATCATAACTTTCTCATGCAAACTCTAATGTATGCCATTTTAAAGCTTTTCAATAATCAATCATTTTATTTATCCTGTGAATTGATCTGAAGCTTATTATGATGATTATTATTAAATGATATATGAAAGTTTATATAGGTTGATTTCTTGATATTTTATACTCTTTTATTTTGAAAAGATCATTGATTTATTTTGCAGGGATTTGATTAAGGATAGTTAAATTGCTTAATATTTTTGTGATGATTGGAAATTATTATTTGAAGATATAATATGTGTAGGGGCGTATCCAAGGGAAAAATTTATTGATCATATTCTTTGAGGAGTTATTTTTGACATGATCTTAATTGAGGAGGAGGTATTTGTTTCTGTGTTAATTTTATGCGGTTACAATTCAATTAGTTTGAGGATTAATTCATAGGGGATTCCGAGGTCAAATTAATCCTAGATAAAAATCATCGTGTGATCTTGTTATTTGCAGGATTATTCATTGATTAACTTCCATGCTTGCAACTTGAATTTGATTGGATAATTATTATCTAAATTTCTTTTGATTTGTGATTAACTTTGAGGATTTATTGATCATATCATTGAGGATTGAAAATATAAATCACAGATCATGTGCTTCATCATTATCCTCTCTATTTTATTTTATTCGCATTGTATCTCTTTCATCTCTTTTCATTTTCATTTTATTCTCTGACACAAAAGTTAACTTCATAATTAATTAATCATTTAAATTAATTTGAAATCACACAACTAAAATCATTGTTCCCTATGTTCGACCTTGGTAGACATGCCAAGTAAAGATCCTCCATAACATTCAAATATTGTGATTTTTGTCAGATCGAAATCCGTCTCCTATACTACGACCATCAACTATTAAAGAGAGATTTGTGCTCATCACACTGATCATTTGGGAGCCTATTGCTTTTACTACTATACAATTAGAGGGGTTCTTCCCATCTTCCCTTATTCCTTGTTATCCACTAACTTATATCCCTTATTCTTTCTTCGTTATGTGCCAACCGAATGGAGAATATCACTTACCTACACTTATTCCACTTTATTTCCCATATTCTTATCCATCCAGCTAAACATGAATAGTGCTTATTCCTACATTCTTATGTGTGTTGCATTGATCAACATGCTTTCTAGTGAAATAAGAAGGTGGTTCTAAATACAATGTCCAATTCTTCATGGTGAAAACAATAATGATTTTTTGAACAACAATACTATATCCTTAGGGGTTTGTTTGGTAGTGGTGGGGATCGAAATAAGCCATTATTTTCTTCTTCCATTATTTCCCTTTATCCACTACTTTATACCACTCCGTTATTCCGCATCTTTTATTTCCCCTTATTCCTCCTCCTTTCAGGACTTTAAAAAAAGAGGGCTTATTTTACTATATTCCTTCCTAGGTTTGTAAAGAACATCACACGATGTGGGTTCATGGTGCTATATGCGTCACTTCCATGGGTTCTGGAAGGTAGGGGCACAATAAAATGGACCCGATGGGCTGACGTAAGATGTTTGCATGGTCGTCAGATCTGATGGGTGGGATGATCTTTGGGCATGGAGTTTGGGATATGTGATTGTGCTCATTGCCTAAAATTAACACATCCCGATATGCTACCACGTGAGAGAGGATAACGAGTAGAAAGATTTATGCCTTTTGAAGTTGAAATCAATCTGGGTCATATCTACCATAGTTTCTTTTAGTATGTTCCTAATTAGCTAGGTAATTTCGGTAAATTTGGATATTGTAGTAATATATGGGTATGAGAATTGTGTTGAGACTGGTCGGTCTGACCCATCCCACGAACCTGACCCACGAACTCGACCCAAAACCCAACCCAATGGACTCAAATCGAAAATACCATGCGGAGAAGCTAGAGGAATACTGTGTGGAGAAGCTGGAGGAAACTGAATGCCTACATTGCATGAAGGACCAACTTATTGTACATCAGACCGATAAATTGATATCAACACATGACGTTATCGATGCACCAATGTGTGATAAGCATGTTATGATGTAGAGTTCATACTCAACCTTGTACATTCACCTTTCTTATATGCATAAACTTACGAAGTCTTAAATTTTTGTAAAAAAGGAGGATTTTTTTGATAAAACATGAGAAATGTGCTTCTAATGGGGAATGATTATCAGTGTCAATTGTTGGGAAATCAAGGTTCCCTTAACCTTTCCTACAAAGGATGGCAGGAAGTGGAACGTTCCCCACACGAGAATCAAGTACAATAATTGAGGCATAATAGTCGTAGGAAACACAAAGAAATGAGAAGTTTTAAATGGGAAAACCCTCGTCTATTTAAGAGAGGGGGAAAACCTACGGGGAATGATGACCTGCAACAAATCCACTAGGTCAAAAATTAGAGGGCATAATGTCTTCTCAGTTTTGCTACCCAACAAAACTGAGTCTCAGTTACAAGAACAAAATCAGATAATTGTCACCTTATACTTGGAGAACACGATACCGATGCTTCTTCTCATCACGAGTTGTCCCTCCTCAAGAACGAACCCCCCCTTATGGCTTCTCCTCACACCTTCAGTGCAGACGCTCCTCACAGATGTGGCTGCTCTTCATGCCCCTACGTGCTATTCTTCGTGCCATGGGATGCTTCTCTCCTTGCGTGAGGAGAGAGAACTAAGAGAGGAAGAGAGAGAGAGAGATGTATGAGCGAGACATGATCTCCTTTTCCTTGCATGGGGTCCTTATTTATATCATCTCCCACCACCTATCTCTCTCCTAATCCTATTTGGAATATGTCCCCAAGGGGACAATTGCTCAACAACCCTCCTCTTTTAGCACTGGATAATAACTACCCAACAACCTCCCCCCGATCCCAATGGGGAGGTATCACCAAGAAGATGATCATTAAAAGGTGGCACCATTCAACTCTCTACAAAGTTGCAGCTTGTCATGAGTCACAACCTTCATCAGCATATCTGATAGATTTTCATATGAGTGGGCCTTCTTCAGAATGAGACGATTCTTGTTAATAACATCTCTCAGCTAATGATATTGTACGTCTATATGCTTTGTGCAAGCATGATGCATCGTGCTCTTGCTCAAATTAATCGTTCTCTGGCTATCACACAAAATAATCAGCTTAATGTCTTTGCATCCAAGTTCACCAAGAAATCGTTGTAACCATAGGACTTCTTTCCCTGCTTTTGCTGCTGCAATGTACTAGGCTTCAGTCGTTGATAGTGCAATACATTTCTGCTACTTGGACTACCATGAAATTGCTCCCCCTGCAAAAGTGAAAATGTACCCGAAAGTTGATTTCCTTTGATCCACATTTCCTGCCATGTCAGCATATGTGTATCCACGGAGTTTGAGATCTGACATCCCAAACATCAAACACATTCTTGAGGTCCCTCTAAAGTTTCTCAGAAACCACTTAACTGCTTCCCAATGACCCTTCCCAGGATTCGACATGAATCTCCTCACTACGCCCACAACATGAGCAATACCGGGTCTAGTGCAAATCATGGCATACATAAGGCTGCCAACAACGCACTGGTAAGGAATCTTGATCATCTTAGATTTCTCCTCAGAAGTAGACGGACAAGTCTCTTTCATTAACTTGAAATGAGAAACATGGGATGTGCTGGCAAGCTTCGCATTCTTAATGTCAATCGCTCCAGAATGCGTTCAAAATACTTCTCTTATGACAACCACAAACCTGTGCTTCTTCCTGTTGCGAGTGATCTGCATCCCGAACATGTTGCTTTCCTTATCTAAATCCTTCATCTCAAATTCCCTAGAGAGTACCCTTTTGAGCTTTGCAATCAATCCTGGACTGTGACCAACTATCAACATGTCATCCACGTTGATCAATATAATAATGAACCTATCATTGGAAAGACGTCAAACATACACACATGGATCAGTTGTAGTCCTCTTGAAGTTTTGCTACATCATGAAAGAATCAAACTTGAAATACCACTATCTAGGTGCTTGCTTCAAGCCATAGAGACTCTTCCTCAACCTGAAAACCATGCACTCTTTCCCCTTCTCTTGGTATCCTTGTGGTTGCTCCATGTAAATCTCTTCCTTTATATCATCGTGAAGAAAAGACGTATTCACGTCCATCTGCTCTTGCTCAAAGTCTTGTCTTGCAACAAGGCCTAGTACTACTCTAATAGAATTTATCTTCATAAATAGTGAGAAGATCTCATCATAATCCACACCCTCTTTCTAGTTGAATCCCTTCCCAACCAATATGGCATTGTACTTCCTTGCTTGCCATCATCATCTGACTTCAACTTATAGACCAACTTATTCTTCAGTGCTCTCTTGCCTACAAGAAGCTCAACAAGATCATAGGTATGATTTTTCTTCAAAGACCGTATCTCTTCATTCATTACATTGCGCAAATGATCTCTCTCCTTATGCTCTTGTGCCTCCTCAAAAGTGCATGGCTCATCATGATCAGTTGTTTACTTAGCCTCAGCTACTCGGGTTAAGTAATAATCAAGGTCGTTGTGACCCGATACACAAAGCTAAGTCAATCAAGAAAATAAAAGACCACCAAAGATAAAAATCAATCAATCAAGAACAAATAGCGGTCTCGCTATTTTATTTTACCAGGTATAGCTACTAAGGTCGAACACAAGGAGCACGTGATGCTAACGCTACGAAGTAGTCGGGAATCCAAAAATAAAAAGAAATGGTGGTTTTTATGTTTTTCAAATTGTTTTTATGATTTTTAATGTTAGGAAAAAGGATAAAATTACTAAAAAAATTCACAATCAAGCAATTATTTAAAGCATAAAAAACACTTAGAAAATTCAAATAAAAATATTTTTTGGTTTTTAAAATATTCAAATGTTTTTGTTAATTTTCTTAGATTTTTCTGATTTTTAATTAATTTTCTAAAAATCAAACAATGGCAAAAATTACAAGCAGTATATAGCCAGAATCTAAAGGCAATTTAAAATTGCTTAAAATGCATATAAAATTCAAGCGGTAATTTTATGTGAAACTACATGTAAAAATCTAACTACTGAAGAAGAGAACTCATTTTTTGAATTTTTAATAATTTTTCTAAGGTTTTTAGTCTTTTTCAATTTTTATGGTTTTTATAAATGGAAATGAAACAAAAATTGGATAGAAAGACAAAACAACTCAAAACAAACAAACATGAATTTTTTTTTGAATTTTTCAAGGTTTTTTAATATTTTTAATTGATTTTAAAAACAAACATGGATAATTTTTAAGGTTTTTGAATTTTTAAAAATAGTAAATGAAAATAAAATAAAACCAAAAATTCACAGAAATTCCTACACCATAGCAAGGGCCATATGTCAAAATTTCATGAATTTTGGATGATTTTTGCTATTTATTAAATCAAAAATTAAACACACAACATACATGGACCAAAATGCAATGAAAACATGTTTCTGGACCAAACAAGAACATGCACAGAAAGTTAGGGTCCAAATCTGCAATTTTCACGTTAATTCTCGCACATGCCTGAAAACAATATGCACAGGGGTATATTTGCAAATAACAAAAATAATCACTCAATCCATAACAAACAATAAGTCCAGGGTTAGCGATGCAAATAACCCAAATAGCACGTGACGATGCTCGTAGGTCTACACGGACAGGACTAAAATGTAAATATAGAAAACTTCAGGGGCTAACATGCAAAAAAGTCCACTATATAACTTTTATTTTACAAACTAAACGACAAACTGAAACAAATGCAGGGGTGGCTGAGCAAATTACCCATGTAGCGCATGCACTGCGCGTGGGGTAGACAGGTGGCAGGCACGGAGTGGAGGCGAGGCGTGCAGGTCAAGTGCGTTCAGCTGGCAGATCCAACGATCCTCAGGTGTCAGCTATGTGTTTGGTACGGAGGCCGTTAAATCTGACATCTAAGGGCCTGACAACTGCAGGCACTGGACGGTTGTGATGGCGTCTAGGCGAGGGAGTCGATCCAACGTCGGAGAGAGGCACTGGAAAAACTCTTCATAGGCGAGGTTCACTGATGGGAGCTAAAAATCGATTTGCGGCTTTTTAAAAGAAAAGGTTGTTGGTGTAGAAAAACCGCAAAAAGGATCCTAGTCGATCAAACAAAGATCGGTTTTTTAGAAGAAAAATCTTACACTAATTATTTAACCAGGGAAGTGTTCCTGGGTCGAACACAAGGAGGTAGAATATGGTATTTTGAATTTTTTAAGAGAAAATATTTTTGTGATTACTTTATCTCTTCTTAAAGCGATCACGGAAAAAGCTACAATTTTTATGGAGTTTTTATTTTTCATTTTTTATTTGATTTTATATTTCCAATTTTTATTTATTTTTTAAAGTGTTATTTTCACACAATTTACCTACTATATAATAGGTGAAATATAGAAGAAATATAGATGATATTATATAATAGGTGAAACGGTCGAGCAATGGGCTCGAAGATCACACAAAAATAAATCAAAACGGAGACAATTTGCGATGAATCAAAACACGACGAAAACACGACAAAAATACACGAACCTTACTGAAAAACTTGTTGGGGTAGTTGTGTAACTACCCTAAAAAGAACTACAATAAATAATGTCAAAAAGACGTCCAAAACTCCCCTACAGGTCAGGGGTATAATTGCAAGAAAAAGAAACAAAAAATACTGCAAAAAGGTCATCGACAGGGACTGTTTTGAAATGAAAATAAGAAATTTACATTTAGGTCCCTGCGCGGGGAACTAAATGTAATATCTGGAAAGTTCTGGAGCACTTTGGAAATTCTGGAAGTCCTCTGGGTTCTTTGTGCAATTTTTCCAGCAGTTCAGATTCAACGGCTGAGATTATAACGTGCGATGCGGTCCAGACCGTCCGCTGATGCCACGTGACAATATCTTGTAGCTCGGGGCTGTTCTTGAGGATCTTCAGGTTCTTCGCGAGTGGCTGACGAGTCGTCTTCTCCGATTTATCAATGGCAATGGCGACGGACTGGGGTCTCCAGCGGGGCCAGAGGGTTAGCTCCTCTAACCCTCGAGCTCGCCCGTGGTGGACGTCAGGCGGCGATGGTTCAGAGCGGCAGTGGAAGCTCAACGAAGATGGTGGTTTTCGCTGCTTTGTCCTGGAGTTAGGTTGTTGCGCCTTCTTTGAGGATGATTTTCGTGTTGATTAAAGATTCCAGATGACTCAAAGTTGCTCCAAATGAAAGAAGAATCTGCAAAGATTCAATATACGCGCCGATTTGCGATGAAATCGGCCAATTGGTTATAATTTTTGCAAGATCAAATTAGGCTTCCAGACTTTGATGAAATGAGCGTGATATACAATGAAAAAGAAAATGCGATTTTGATTGATTTCTAAATGAAATGATTCGAATCGAAGGTAGGGCGTCTAAGAGGGAAGGTTAAGCTAATTAATGATGGGATTAGCCATGCTAATCGTGGCACGAGGATCGAGAAGAAATTTGATAAAGATGGACGAGCAGATATGGGGAAACAGAGGTGTATTACCTCAGATGGTTGCTGCGACGGCCGATCTTCGCCGGAGCTGGATGCACGCGTGGCGTCGATACAAGGCGGAGCTTCGCCTTGGAACTCCTCCCCGGAGGTCCTTCTTCCACGTGGGCACCGTATCTTGGACCTGTCGCCTCCTGGACGAGCGGAGCGAGGCGAGGAAGATTTGGGTTCAGCCACTGGAACTGGTGTTTCAGTTGGTTATGAGTGAGTTCGTTGCGAACTGCGATCTTTGGAGGTTTATATAAAGAGTTTTCGTGAGCTCCACGCTAGATCTAATGGTAGGCGATGAAGAAGGTTGTTAGGAGAAGCAAATCAAGGGTTTAGATCTTCAGAATGGGTTAGGATGCGTGCAGGAGAAATAGTTGAACGTGGCTGGTTGGAACAGAACTGCAGTACTGTCTTCTTGGAGAAGATGAACCAGGTGCTGACAACCAGATGCGTAAATTAGCTTATAAATTAAATATTAAATAGTAAATAGTGTTATTTTAAATAGATATAAAACAAGAAAGGTAAATAATTAAGTTATCTAAATTATGGAATAATTACTTTTTATAAATAATAAATATTATTCGAAATAGAAATATTATATTAATAAATATGTATAGATAAATAGGTTTTGGATTTTTAATTTAATAAATAAATAATTAAAAATTAATTTTATATTTTCTTAATTATTAGAATAATAAATAAGGGGTGTGTGAATTTTTAGGGATTTTAATAAATTAATTTACATATATTAATAAATATAGGTATAAGTTATCCAGTTCATTTTCATCTATAATTTAGGGTTTTTGATTTTATTAAAATAATAAATAAGCTCTAAATATTCTGAAATAAATTAGTGTTAAATTAAAAGATCATGAGAATAATTAAAAATTATAAAATTAATAAAAATATAAATAATGTGTCATTTGATCCCAAAACTGACTTTTTGTAAACCGACTTTTTCTACATAAAATAAATAGCCTAGAAACCCCGTTGTCATTTGATCCCAAAACCGACTTTTTGTAAACGGACTCTGAATTCGATGAAACCACCGCTAGTAATTAGAGAATATTATTTTATGAATTTTAAAGTGAGTAGAGTGAAATTGGAGTTCGTATGAAGAAGTTATGATGTTCGGAAGTTAAGATTTTGACAATTTTCAAGCTGGATTTCTTGGTATATGTACAGGGTAATATTTTTAACTTATTTTTATATTTTTATATACATTTTTAGAAATAATTAGGAAAAGAGTTTGGTGAAAAATATATATATGTGAATTAATTAAAAATCATTGAAGTTTTGTATTTATTTGATAAATAGTTGAAAGTACATGAAGTGTGTCTTAATTTATTTTTAGGGTTTTCTTTCCTTATCTCCCCCTACTTATTGGTTTATCGACCAATCCATGCTGACTTGGTCTCAGAGTTAGGCTATAAATATACCTTGCAGTTATATTTATATTTATAAGTCATATTGTACATATATACATATCTCCAATCTGCCTTTTTTCCTTTTCTTTATTCTTTATTTATTTACATGATTTTGATGCTTAAAAGTAAATATTTATTCAAGAATGAAGTTTGAATAAAAGATGGAAATTAATGAATATTTACATGCCTTTGTTAAGGTTTTTAAGACAAAATGCGACAGAAAAGTTTATGAATCATGGATTCATCATTCACCAGAGCACCGGCGATGATCCGGCGCTCCGATGTACGATCGGGCGATGGCGAAAAAACTCGTGGGGTCCCTCCGCGTCAGGTGAATGGGTCGGATGAGCTCGCTAACGGACGGATCTCCGAGAAGGTGGCTGGGACCTGGGCGAGCTCTGATGAAGCGGGTCGAAGGCGATATTGGGTGTTTCCACGTGCACAATGACCTATAGGGTAAAGCTCAGACTCGGAGCTAGGCTTCGGTCAGGGTTATTGGACTGAAATCAAAGAAAGCGATGGTGAATGGAAGGGGGGTTTTCGGCGAAGTGATGGAGGAAACCGATGGCCTAATCCTGGCAATCCAAGCCAGGCCTAGGATGATCAGGTTGCGTAATAAGGGTGACGATGAGCTGGGGTCATCAATCAGAACAGATGGGAGTGGATGATGAAGCCCTGATCGGCTGGTCGGAGTTGGCGGAGGTGCGACAGAAGTGAAACTAAAGATTGAACTGATACGGGAGCTAAGGACTATGGGATAGATACCTGAATGTCCTAGAGGAATCCTGAGCTCCAGGCGGTGCTGTCGATGGTGGTCTTTGCCTCGACCTCACTACGGAAGGTGGGGGAGGCTTGTCGTGGCGGTGCTCCGGTCACGAAGCTTGAGCGTCGGCTACAACGCTCCTCTCCGATCACCAAGGGTCTCCTCCGATTACTGTCACCAAGGCGAAGGATTATAGGGTCTCAAGTGAGTGTGCGAAACGAGCTCCTGAGCAGGGGAGGCGATGCAAGATTTTATAGCATGCTACAGGTGGTCGGAGCAATCGGGCAAGGGCGCGCAATCCGAGGTCGATCCGCGACTCCCTAGGTATTCGCGAGGATCACTGATCCACTGGGGAGACACGGGCGTTGAAATCAGGACATGAGTGAGCAGGATCCGATCGAGAAAAATGGGAGAAGACAGGGTGGGAATCGGATCCTCATGCAAGAGGGCTTGGGAGGGGTAGTTGATCAGGGTCAACATCCCTCCTGGACCAATCAGAAAATAACCCGGCCAAAAAGATTTGTAAAATAAATTAAAAATAGAAAATGATTTTAAATTAAAAAGTGTTCAAAATGAAAAATATTTATTATTTTCTAAACTATTTTTTGGATTTTTATTTATTTTTATGAAAAAATTTAATCTATATACAATATATTCTATTATATATAGGTATAAAATACCTATATATTTTATACAATTATTTTTATTTTCTTATTTTTGTACAAATACCCCCAATTTTATATTTTATTTATTTATGACATATTATTTGGAGTATAAAATAATTTTTATTTTATTTTTGTTAGTTATTTACAAGTGTAAAATAAATAGGTAGATGATATATACATGTATTATGTACAAGGTGAGAGAGAGAATTTTATTTTTATTTTTATTTTATTTTTCTAATTTTTGTTTTGATCTTAGAAATATATACAAGGGGATAGAAATACCTTTTTATTTTTATTTTTGTAAAAATAAATTATATACGTAAAAGAAGGTGTATGTACAAGGTAGAGTGGGCCTATCTCTCTCTACTTATTTTATTTAGCGATCAGGTCCATTTGGACCCTCTCTTGGGTTCAGGTCACTAAATATTTATTCTAAATATTTCCTTTTTTCTCTTTTATTCTTTATTCTTTTATTTTTGCACAAATACATGCTAATTATTAATTATTAACAAATGCATGCTTATTGCTAATTTATTGCATTTACAACTATATGCATGATGCTTTGTCAAGATAAGTAGCTAAAATAAAAGAATAAAGAGTGATGAATGGGGATTCATCACCCCCCTATACTTTACTTTTTCTAGTCCCTTAGCAAACACTTATTTGAAAAAGAAGTGAAAAGAGAAAGACAAAGAAAAAGAAAGTGAATCAAGGTTGATTATCAAACTAGTCTTCATTAAATTGAAGTATGGAGCTCAGACAGATCTTTCGATTATTAGTTTGTCGGAACCTTATTTGGACTTAGGTTTAAAACTCAACAGCCTCTAAGTTCCATCAATCTATGGTCAAGACTCCTTAACAATCCAGATCAGAACAAGTCTACATACACAAACTCTAATGACCATGAATCTTTTCTTGTACTATGTAAGTGATATGTAGCTCCCCACCTCAGAAATGGCAAAGTGACAACCCCCCCTCAACAAGGTAACTCTAATACCCTAGTCTGGAAACTCTTTCCTCGAGGAGCGGGGTATTCCCTTCTAAGTTCAAGTGCAACCAGCTCAAGAAGGGGAGGAAGAAGAGAATGGACCATGACCCGTGTAGCCATGTATCTTAGGGAGCCCAACCAGTGTAGCTAAGTCTCCCTGCTGCAAGCTTCATGAGATGGGCATGGGTAACATAACCTTTGCTTTGTTTGGCTATATACACTCCGATGGGTATTTCATTTTCTATAAGACCCATTGAAAAATGGGAATGCGAGAGCTGTTAAATAATGATCTGACAAATCAGACTCACTATCGCTGAAGCGACTACTCAAGCCTTCACATTGATCAACAATTAACCAACACAATTAATCAAGCAATCAAGAGCAAGGATTAAAATTTATTATACCCTACTAAAAATGTATAATGGCAAGTAAGTAGGGGTCGAACATAGGAAACAAGGGTGTAGAGCTAGCTAACAAGGGAAGCACACAGGTACAAGTACCACTTAGCCAAATTAGCAAATTTTTGTGGGTTTTTAATTTTATATATTTTTTTAATTTTTAATTTTATATTTTTGTATTTTGATTTTTAATTTTCTAATTTTATATTTCCTTTTTATGTTTTATATTTTTATATTTTTTTTAATAATAGAATATATGTAAAATAAAAGAGAGAGATGAATGGAGTATTATAAAAATAGAGAAAAATACCTAAAATTCAAAAAATAAAATGTTTTTTGTCTTTTTATATTTTTGTAATGTTTTTGTGATTTTTCTAGATTTTTCCTAATTTTGTGGTATTTTTAAAGTCAAAAATACTAAAAACAGTGAATAAAATTGCTGGTCGAAATTAAAATGGGAATGAAAAATAGTAAATAGTGACAAAACTTTCCTAAATTAATTTTAAATGAAAGACAATAAAACAAAGAAAATTCAAGAACAGAGTTTATAATTTTAGGATTTTTTATGGATTTTTAATATTTTTAGGAAGATTTTTGGGGTTTTTATATTTTTAGGAGTTTTCTTTTATATTCTTTAGTGATTTTTAGATAGAAGTTAAAACAAACTAAAATAAGCAAAAATATTTTTTGGGGAATTTTCTGAGATGCTTTATAATTTTTATGGGTTTTCTAATGCAAACAGTAGTAAAATTGCATGTTTTTTATTTTTTATAAATATTAAAATGCAATAAAAATAGGAAATAAAAATATGGTGTGAATGAGCAAGCAACCAGGGGCTTAACATAATTTTTGTGGATTTTTTAGGTATTTATAGATGCATGCAATATAAAGGAAACAAAGAGAAAACACATTGCTGGCAAGAGCATAAATGCAAACATATAAAGGTTACAGGGAAAACATTGCAATTTCACCAAAAAGTCACGCGCAAAGCACGTGTTCTGTTGTTCACAGGGGTATAAATGCAATATTAAAAATCGGCAGGGTCTGAGTGTAATGTACCCAAAACATATTATAATATCTACGCACAGGGGCATATCTGCATATAACAAAAAGCGCTGGATCTAAAGTGCAAAATTCCCAGGAAATAATCATGCAGCTGAGGGAGTCACTTATCCACGTGGTGCATCCAAGGGTCGAGGATGAGGCGCTTATGGACGACTGAGATGCACGGCGTTGGAGATCCAACGGTCCCGACCCAGCGAAGATCGGACGATAGCTGTATGCCTGGGGGAAACGTTCTTGATCTGACGGTAATGGATGGTGATGGAAGAACTTCGCCTGGGGGCTGCTTCAATCGCTGGTTGTGGCCGACACGGGGCCTCTCCTGGCCCAGGACCAAGGGCAAAAGGGTCCAGGTAGCAATCCGCGTCCAATGGAGGGCTCAGCCGACGCTGAGGAGGCGTGAAGTGGTTGGACGGAGGTGGACACCTGGGGGCTTTGTCCCTGGAGTTTCAATGCCCGATAGAGCCTTCTCTTGGGCTCTTTTCTGCAGGGTTAGAAGCGGAAACAAAAAGCGATGCGGTTGGCGTAAAAAGCGGAGGTGAATGAGTACGAAATGGAGGTCAGGTGACAAGCTCCAGCTTACGGTGGAGATGGGAGCTCGGGTGGCTCGATCCGAGCAAGATCGAGGTGGATGGAGGGATGGAACGGAGCGATGAGGAAGAAGATAGAGGTGAAAGGAGCGGGCTTCGTGCAGTGGTGTGGTCGGAAAGCGGAGGCGGAGCGGAGCTCCGCCGTGGATTCAAGCGAAGATTCACGGCAAGAGGGTGAATAAAAACTAGACCTGTTACGAACGTAAGCTAACTATTACTTAATCTAGGGAGAGAACAAAGAAATGGGGCGAAAGACTCACCGGGGAGATGAGCTCGAAGAGCTCGTGGCGGGTGTCCGGTGATGAGGGGCTTGGATCAACCTCGATTCTACTCCACGAAGATCGATCTCGGGCTCAAATTCTTCCTGCTGCCACCATGAATACAAAGGGCGAGGGGTTTAGGGCTAACAATGGAGGAAGAGGGATCAAATTCAAAATGAAGGTCAAAGGGGTTTTTGAAGAAGATGGCTTTGGCGGCTCCAAGAATGAGGCGCACGAGGCGGAGCAGTGATGCAATCCTCGAGGAGAGGCTCGGGCGTGTAAGACCATTCCACGAGGACAAAAAGTCGTAAAGATCATATCGCCAAAAGATGAAGGGAGTAGCCTCGAAAAATCCGAGAAGATGGGACAAAACATGTCCTGACAAGGCTGAAGAGGGAGAGTTAGACAGTTGACCCGCGGTCAACTGTCAGACTCACCTGGTTGGTCCACATGGACCAACCAGGAAAAACCTCTAAAAAAGTTTTGTAAACTCATTTTAAATTAGCAAACGATTTTATTATTTTTAGGTTATTAAATAAAAAATATTTATTATTTTATAAATTATTTTATAGTGATTTTTAATTATTTTTTAGAGGTGTCAAATAACAAGTTACCTTTTTGGGCTTATATAGGTCTATATATCTATATATTTTAAGATTTTATTTTTATTTTATGTATTTAATTCATTTATTTTTATTTATTATTTTAAAAATTTATTGCATATTTTTTATATATTTAAATCTATTTTTATTTTATTTTTCTGAAGTGTTTTATACACTTAATAAAATAAAAGTGTGAATTATGCAGGTATGTATACAGGTATTATACCTATGTATGCTCTATACAAGTATTTTATTTTATGTTTCTTTTGTGTTTTTATTCTGATTTTAATGCACACATAAATTGTAAATAATATTTACAAAATTATAAGAATATAAAATTATAAAAATAATGAATAAATAATAAAATGAATATTTAAATCTGTACAAGAATACAAAAGGGTCCAAAATTCAACTTTCAAACCGTAGCTCCGCCAAATGCGAAACCACTACCATTAAATAGTTTATTTTAAATTATTTACAATTAAAGGTGAGTTTGATGCATTTGGAGTTTTTATTTGCGAGATATATGTTTGGGAAGTTGAGATTCTAGATTCTTATTCAGACCATAACTTTTTATCTGTACATTATTTTTGAATGAAACCAATTTTGTAATTTTCTTTATTTAATCATCTACAACTTTCATGCACAAAGTTTCTTTATTTGAGGTATAAAAAGTGGAACCAAAAATAGGTCCCAAAATGAATAAAGAATGAAATAAAAACAGAGATATTCTTATTGTATTTTAGCCCTTATCTCCCCCTACTTTATTCCTTGTCGACCTAGTCACCGAGATGCCTAGGTCTCGGGGTTTCGGGTCATAAAATATTTACAATATTTTATTCTTTTTCTTTTCTTTTCTATATTCTATAATTTTGGCTTTAAAACCGCATTTTATACAATATTTACATAATGATGCATGAATGCTAAAATGCCTAAATTAACAGTACTTACATGCATTTACTAGGGTTTTTAAGGCCAAAATGATAGAATAAATATGATGAAACGTAGATTCATCATCCCCCTATGCTTGCCTTTGCTAGTCCCTAGCAAACACTTATGCAATAAGTGCAGAAAAGAAAAACAAAGAAAAGAAAAAGAAGAAATGTGGATTAAATTTAATTCTCAAACTTATCTTTGCAAAATCAAAGTTTGGAGCTTAAGTCGGACCTTTGGAATTTTAGTGCGGGCGGAACCTTAATGAGAACCGAATTTGAAATCTAACAGCCTTCGAGAATCCCAAAACTCTGCCCAAGTCTCCTCAATAGCAAGGTCAGAGATACTTCAACTCATACGCAAACCCGTACGACTATGGATATGACTCGTACAGTGTAGGTGATGGTGGCTCTCCCCAACTAGAATGACAAAGAGACTGACTTCTCCAGTGTGACAACCCAATGATTCCCCAATCCAATTACTCCTTCCTCGAAGAGCGGGGTATTCCCTTCTAAGTTCAAGTGGCAACCAGCTTAAGAGGAGGGGGTGAAGAGAAGAATGGACGGGAGCCACTGTAGCTACCTATCCTAGGATGCAAGACCAGTGTAGTCAAGTCCTCCAGCTGCAGGCTCACATGATTTTACTTTGGAACTCAAGCTTGCTTATTGACTTTACAACATATGTACACACTTTACATGCATTTTATTTTTGTACAGGCCTGTCCATTTTTTTTGAAATACTATATACATCAGCATTACATAGGGAGTTTTTCCTCTTGAGCCAGTAGACTATCCCTCTTTTGAAGCTTTATCGCAACCCACACTCTCCTGTCTTTAGAATTCCTCATCACCGGACGGGTTGGGGTGCACATCCCTCCCTAAAGGAGGACAAGCGTTTCCACCTGTGTGCATCTCATACCGGCAAATCCAATCCCCTCACCACTCCAACTGAGTTAAGCCATGTGAAAGGTGCAGGTGTCCAAGTTAGGGCATTATCAACAAGAGTCGTGTGTGTGCTCCGAAATACTCTACTTAGGTAGTCAAGAATCTTTTGAACCAAGTCTCGTGATCCTCAAAGAATTAAGTCAATTAAACCTGAAGTACCTCAAACCCAGTTCCTATAAGGTTCCTGTTATTAGGTAGATTTTAAGGTCAATCAAGCTCCAATCTTCGAATTTTATTTAGACTTGTTCAACTATCAAACTCAATCCGAAAAAATGCTAGTGATATGCAAATGCAGAAAATATTTTTGGGATGCAATTTTCAAAGATTTTGAACTTTTTATGGATTTTTTTTGAAAAGATGATGATGCATATGTAATTTTTGTAATTTCAAAAGGATTTTTCAAATGTTTTTGGTATTTTTAATTTTGCAAATGTTTTTGGGATTTTTGAAAACAAAAAGATTTTGGATAGAAACTAGGTGAAAAATATGTACACGGGGGTGCTTCTTATATTTACAAGAAGTGGATTTTAAGAATTTACAGGGTAAGTGATCAATTTTATACATATAATGGATTTTGGTGTGATGTAAATATTCCCCAAATTTATTTGAAAATTATTTTACAAATAATTTGAAAAACTATAGTCCAAAATAATTTTTACAAACATTTTACAAACATGTACACACATTTGAAAAACATTTTGCAAAGGTTTTCCAAACAGTATATATAGATTTTTCAAGATATTTTTGCAACCATTTGCAAATCATCACAAAGATTTTCAAACTATTTTTCAAACATTTTACAAAAAATATTTTCACCTAATTTATTAATCAGTACATACAAAAAGAATTTAAGGAATGATAACATCTTTCTATTAAGGTTTTTAATGAATTTTAAAGAATTATAAACCATATTATTAAGAAAATACGAAAGTACGAGTTATAGCTAAAGTATATACGTAGTATATACGACCTCCTATACTTAGCTTGAGCTATGTCCTCATAGATCGGAGAGAAAAGAGAAGACATAACTCATACTGAGTATAGAAAAGTCTACAGAATAAACGAATAAAGTGAGGAACGAATGAGAAGTTGACCGTCCCCCCTATACTTAGGATCAAATAATCCTAAGTATAGCCGATTGTACACAAAGGAGGGAGAGTCAAGGGTAGGAATGAACAGATCGTACTCAGGTTGTCTCCCCCTATACTTAGGGTAAGATAGCCCTAAGTATAGACAAGAAGAGGAGACAATGGAGAGGATCAAAGAATCGAGAAACTCGGGGTGCACACCCCCCTATACTTAGGACAAAGTACATCCTAAGTATAGAAGACTGTCTACAAGGGGCGACACCTTTTGATAGAGAAAGAGAATAGACAAGGAAAAGAAGAAAAGAATAAAGAAGAAAAGAGATGAAAGTGGATATGAACAACTTGGGATGCGCATCCCCCCTACACTTAGGATAGAGTACATCCTAAGTGTAGCAGTGATGAAAGGGATGACATCATGTCGGTAGAATAAAATAAAAGAGACTAAAAAGAAGAAAAGAAAAGTCATTCAAAAATATTTTGCTCTACTTGGCCTTCCTTTGCCTCTTTGGAGATATCTGGCTCATCCCTGTAGAATACTTGAATCGAGTCAACGACAACCATGAATGTGTCATGTTCAAGGTATGGCTTCAGAAGTTGTCCATTGACTACAAATGGTTGTGCGTCAGCTGATAGATTGGATATCAATACACATCCGTTGTCACGCACCTGCCTAACCATAAACGGCCCAGCCCATTTACTCTTCAATTTGCTTGGAAAGATCTTCAATTTCGCATCAAACAACCACACCTTCTGACCTGAATCGAATGACTTGCGGAGGATATGCTTGTCATGCCATGTTTTGACCTTCTCCTTGTACATCAGGCTGTTGTCATATGCATAATCTCTTAATTCCAATAATCTGTTCAGATCCAATTTTCTGTTCTTTCCTGCTTGCTTGGAATCCAAATTACAGATGTTAATGGCCCATAAAGATTTGTGAATTAGTTCAACGGGCAGATGACATGGATTGCCATACACAAGGCGGTAGGGAGACATTCCCAAGGATGACTTGTACGCTATTCTATAAGCCCAAAGAACGGAATCAAGCAGCTGAGATCAGTTCTTGCGATCCGGACGCATAAGCTTCTGTAAAATTGTCTTGATCTCCCTGTTTGAACATTCAGCTAAGCCGTTGGACTGCGGGTGGTAGGGTGAAGCAACACGATGTTCAATACAGAATTCCTGAGTCAGCTTCTTAACCTCTCTGTTTATGAAATGACTACCCCCGTCAGATATGAGAATCTTGGGAATCCCGAACTGTGCTATGATGTGATCTCTCAAGAATCGACATACAGTCTTACTGTCGGCGATTCGGGCGGGAATAGCCTCCACCCAGCGACTTACATAGTCGACAGCAAGTAGAATATATTCATAGCCCTGGCTGTTGGGAAACGGGGCCATAAAGTCGATGCCCCATGCATCGAAGACGTCTGATATCTAAATGAATTTCAGAGGCATCGTGTCTCTCATTCCTATGATTCCGCCCATCTTCTGATAGTCAGTGCAGCATTTGACATAATCATCTGCATCTTTGAATAGTGAAGGCCACCAGAGGCCACTCTGAAGAACTTTTGCTGTCGTTCGTTCGCCTGAATGATGTCCTCCAGAATCTTGGTCTTGACATAAGGCGAGGACACTTGAAACTTCCTCCAGAGGAATGCACCTTCTCCAGATACAATCTGCCCCCTCATGAAATAAATACAGATCCTCCCACTGGTAGAATTGAATTTTAGATAAGAATCTGTCTATTTTCAACTTCGGCCAATCCTGTGGGATTCTCTTGGTCACCAGATAATTCACGATCTCTGCATACCAAGGAAGCGAGGTAACTGAAAGAATTGCCTCGTCTGGAAAGGTCTATGTGATTGTTGTAGGCTCAGCTCAGGAGATTCCGATTCAGGAAGCCTTGATAGATGATCAGCCACCACATTCTTTACCCCAGGTTTATCTTTAATTTCCAAGTCAAATTCCTGGAGGAGAAGGATCCACTGGATAAGACGGGGTTTGGCGTCCTTCTTCTGCAGTAAGTATCGAATGGCCAAATGATCAGTGTAAACGATTACTTTAAATCCAAGGAGATAGGATCTGAACTTTTCCAGGGCAAAGACCACCGCTAGCAGCTCCTTTTCAGTGATAGTTTAGTTTCGATGGGCTTCATCGAGCATTCGGCTAGCGTATTGAATCGCAAATGGTACATTAACTTTCATCTGTCCAAGTACATCACCAATGGCATAATCTGACGTGTTGGTCATTATCTCGAAAGGCTGAGTCCAAATCGGTGGCTGCAAGATAGGGGCCTGTGTGATGAGTTCTTTCAACTGATGAAAGGCAAGGAGCACACGGTCATCCAGAATGAATTCATTCTCCTTGCCGAGAATTTCAGTCAACGGTCTGGCCAGCTTGCTGAAATCTTTGGTGAATTGTCGGTAAAAACCAACATGGCCTAAAAATGACCTGACTTGTTTGATTGTTGTAGGTGGCTCAAGTTTGGAAATTACCTCCACCTTGGTTGGGTCAACCTCCATGCCACGTTTAGAACAACGTGACCCAGCACGATTCCTTCGGTCACCATGAAGATGCTCTTTTCCCACGAGAGCACAAGATTTACTTCGCAGCACCTCCACAAAACTCAGTCTAAATAATGTAGACATTGATCGAATGAATCCCTGTAGACCGAAAAATCATCCATAAAGACTTCGAGAAAGTTGCCCACCATATCAGTAAAAACTGCAAGCATACACCTCTGAAATGTGGATGGGGCATTGCAATGCCCGAACGACATCCGTCTGAAGGCATATGTACCAAAAGGACAGGTGAACGTGGTCTTCTCTTGATCTTCAGGAGCAATAGCAACTTGATTGTATCAAGAGTAGCCATCCAGGAAGCAGAAGTATTCCTTCGCGGCCAATCTCTCCAAGATCTGGTCGATGAAGGGTAAAGGGAAGTGGTCCTTCTTGGTGGCGAGGTTAAGTCTTCTGTAGTCTACACACACTCGCCATGAAGTGGGTACTCTGGTTGCGATCTCCTCTCCTTTGTCATTCTTCACAATGGTGATCCCTGATTTCTTTGGCACAACATGTAGAGGGCTCACCCATTTGCTGTCGGAGATGGGATACATGAATCCCGCATCACACCTTTTCTGAATCTCTTTCATAACAACCTCCCGCAGATTAGGATTTAATCTTCTCTGAAGTTCTCGAGAGGGGCTGCAATCTTCTTCCAAAAAAATGCGATGCGAGCACAGTGATGGATTGATCCCATGGAGGTCCGAAGTTCGCCAGCCTATTGCCTTGTAGTTGCGTTCAAGAAACTCCATCAAACGAGATTCTCGGTCTTCGGTCAGGTGTGCATTAATAATGACCGAGTACATGTCTGGTTCTCCCGCAAGGAAGGCATATTTCATGTTGGAGGGCAAGGGTTTCAACTCTGGCGGGGTCTGAGCTAATTAAGAAGTGACCTCAGCTATTAATGCAGGTGGAGATTCTTTCATCTATTCGGTGTCCACCATACTATGTTCTGCCTCTTCACTCAGATTTTGACAGAATGCTTCAATGATTTCCTCTTCATCACAAGAATGTGCAACAACTTGCTCTTGATTTTAAAGGCACATAACCTCCACAACAGTCTCATTCAGCACATGAGCGAGCTCCTCATCCTGATCGATAAGGAGAAATTCGGCTGCGGTCTCCATTCCCTCCTCGGGGCAGAGGAGTTCATGGATCTCATTGTCATCCAAGAATAAGTTGGTATCTTGAATTTCTGCTAGAAAGTCGCAGTCATCAGAATTCTCAATCACCCGTGCACATGATGCAAATGGTCATTCTGCTGGTGCTTCCTCAGGCAGGGTCTCTACTCTGATTGTTTCGTTGACTGCACCAAAAGTGATTTCTCCCATCCCATAGTTCACTACTGCATTTGACGTCTGCAGGAATGGTCTTCCAAGTATGATTGGGGTAAGGAGCAATGGAGCGGGGTCGTCCATATCTAGCACCACAAAATCGGCCGGGAACTGCTTTCCCTGAACCGTAACTATCACGTCCTCCAACAGGCCCCTAGGCCGCTTAACTGACTTGTCTACGACCTGCAGAATCATCTTTGTAGGCTTGAGCGGTCCTAGCCCGAATTCCGTAAGTAACGAAGCTGGCATCAAGTTGACAGACGACCTGCTGTCGAGAAGTGTTCGTTCAAACTCCTGATTGAACATCTGACAACGCACAAGAGGTGCTACCATATCTGGCTTTTTATTCGAGAGGTTGCAGATGGCATTAACTGTGGCCATTGTGAGGATATGCTTTTCGGACTTGCCAACCTTGCTTCTGGAGTTGTGAGGGTGAGGCCTGTGCTTGGTTGTACATGCCTATTTCAATACTTTCTTTACAGCAGGCATGTACTCAAGAGCTTTCATTAAAGGCATGTTCAATACTAAATTCTGAATGATTTCAATGATAGCAGGATCAGACAAAGCATTTTTCAAAATTTTCATTTATTTTGTTTTTTCATTGCTTCTGGAAAAGGAATATTTACAAACTCTTCACTGATGTCATTCAAAATATTGTCTGTATTGTTGTTTACAAGTAGATGACAAAAAGGAATGGATTCAACTACAATTTGTGGACCAAAAATGATGGGCTCGGCTTCAGGTGCTGGCGTTGGACTCGCTGCAGGTGCAATGCTCCTCTCTTCAGGAACTGGCTCTGAGGCAGGTGCAGACGTCTCCAATGCTGGCCTATCTCCACCGAGGTTGCTGTTATCTTTTTGTGTTTTGCTATTTTCTTCATTTTTTGTGATTTTCTGAATGATGGTGCTGCTCCCAAAATGCTTCGTGGCCCTAATGTTGGCTTGGCTGACGATTCCCCGTCAGATGCATGATTCTTCCCCTTCGCGGTTGCTGATGGCTTCAGTGTCCTACCGCTCCTGAGAGTAACAACATTAGATAAAAAGCAATTTAATTCACCTGATTTTGGTTGGACACTACCGGCTACCTGCTCCTTGCATCAGAAATTGTTCGGATTTGCCTCGACTTGAGTAGGGATGGTTGTTTTTGCAACCATCAAGTCGTCGATCTTTTGGTTCATCTCAGCCATATTCTTCATTAACTGTTCAAGGCATGCCAGGGCCAGATTAACTGGTACAATCTCAGAAGAATCCCCCTGTTGGGGCCTAGAGTGCTGGTTTGACGGTTGAGACTACGACTGGTAACCCTACGAAAATTGATGAGGAGGAGGGTTGGAGGAATACTGTGAGTTCTGCTGATGATACTGGGCGGCCGGTTGCTGATGATATCCTTGTCCGCGGTATCCGGACTGCTGAGGACCATGATGGTATTTCTGCATCCAGGTGTTACTGTGAGACGGAGGCTGGTACTGATATGATGGCTGGAAGGGTCTCCCACCCTGCTGCTGCTGGTGATAGGGCATGTTGCCCATGTTCTGACCCTGAGAGTGTCCCTGAGGACAGGTCAGCTGCGCTTCATTGTTCCATACACCATTGATCTCCTGAATCAGTGGCGGTGGTGGAGAGAACTGCTCGGAGTAGGCTGGCTGGGACTCAGGTTGATATACAACCATCTGTGTCTAAGGCTACGGGGCCGCTCCAGAACTTGCACGTAATACACGTGCTGAACAGGTTGGGGCTGCGGTGGAGTCGGCTGAGGGTTGTGCTGCATTGTAGGCTCCTTCTTCTCAGCATTCGGCTCAGCAGAAGTAGACACAATGTTGCACATGTTAGCATTCAACGCACGAACGAGCTACTCCAGCTGCTGGGAAATCATATCGAGCTTTTCCAAGCCCTGGGTCCTTTTTTCTATCACAGATAATTGAAAAACGATAAGACGAGAGCCGCTAAATAACAGTCTGACAAATCAGACTCATTGTCGTTGAGGCGACTACTCAAGCATTCACGTTGATCAACAATTAACACACACAATTAATTAAACAATCAAGAGCAAGGATAAAAATTTAGTATACCCTACTAAAAATGTACAGTAGCAAGCAAGTAGGGGTCGAACACAGGAAGCACAAGTGTAAAGCAGACAAAATAAAAGTCAAGAGCCTTGTATCTGATATAATACTTAGCCAAATAGAAATTTTTGTGGGTTTTTAATATTATATTTTTTTATTTAATTTTTAATTTTATATTTTTGTATTTTGATTTTTAATTTGCTGATTTTATATTTTCTTTTTATATTTTATATTTTTTTATTTTCTTTTCAATAAATAGAATTTATACAAAGTATAATAAAAGAGAGGATAATGTATTTATAAAAATAGGTAAAAATACTCGAAAAATAGGAAATAAAATATTTTTAGGTTTTTTATTTTTTTTCTAATGTTTTTATTATTTTTCTAGATTTTTCTTAATTTTTTGGAATTTTTAAAGTAAAAAATACTGAAAACAGAGAACAAATTAAAAAGCTGAAGATAAATGGGAGAATTAAAATAGTAAACAGTAATAAAAATTCTCCAAATTAATTTTCAATAAAAGATAATAAAACAAGGAAAATTCAAGGGCAAAAATTGGATTTTTAGGAATTTTATAGAATTTTTAGGATTTTTAGGAAGGTTTTTGGGCTTTTCTAATTTTTTGGAGTTTTGTATTTTTTAGTGATTTCTGGTCTGAAATTAAAAGACACTAAAACAAGCAAAATATATTTTTTGGTAATTTTCTGAGATGTTTTTATAATTTTTATGGGTTTTCTAATGTAAACTGTAGCAAAAATGCATGTTTTTGAATTTTTATAAATATTAAGATGCAAGGAAATGCAAAATAAAAATGTTGGTGTGAAACTACAATCAGCAGGAGTTTAACGTGATTTTTAGGGAATTTTGGGGATTTTATAAAGACATGCAATAAATAGAAACAACAAAAAGAAACTACATGTAGGCAAGGGCATTTTTGTAAATAGAGCAAAGTTCAGGGGCCAAAGTGAAAGTTTCCACAAAATTTATAACGAGATATGAAAATTTCTGGACCAAAAATAAATAGAACAAGCCGCGAGGGCTTCTCAACAAAAACGCCAAACCCACACATACAAACACGTGACCTGGCAAGGGTATCGTAGCAATATTACAATAATCCAGGGGCTTTCATGCAAAATATCCCAAATATATTATACTGCAAGCAAATATTTTGGGACTAAAATGAAATAGGCTAAACCACAAGGGTCCCTTTGCAAAATGCCCATCCCCTCAGGCACACAAGCACGTGAGGTGACATAGCGAGGGACCTAACTGCAATAAAGAATAGTTTGGGGACTTATATCTAAATATTACAAAAGTTTTTGACTGCTAGAGAAAGTTCTAGAACTATAAACTAAATACAAAAAGGACTTGGGTTAAAATGCAAAATACCCAAGCCTTGCGCACCAGCGGACGGCGGTGATGATTTCACTTGACACGTGTCGACGCCAGGAAGCGCGATGACGTTTCTCCTCTGAACAGCCTGGATTAGATGCTTGAAGAGAGATCGACGGTGAGGAGGCGATGAAATCCAACAGCTGGACGCGGAACTAGAGCTTGGCCTTGATCGAACGGCAGAGACGTTGAGAGGAGGAACAGGGAAGAACACCGACGAGGGTGAGCTTCCCCGAGCTCGCTCTCGTGTCTCCGGCGCGCTGAAGGCTTCAAAATGGCTGAGACGTGGTCCTGCGGGTACCCTCTTGCTGCTGGTGGCTCCAAAAGACCTCGGCGACAGTCGAGGCTCTCGCCCAAATTTGGCGGAGCTAATGAACTCTGAGTACCTCCAGTGAGAACCAAAACGAGTCCCAGACGCGAGTCTTCGCTTCAAACCTGCAGGAGAAGTGTGAAGGGGTCAAGGGCAAGTTGCCTCGACCCCACGAAGGGTGGAAAAACACAAGCTGCGGTGGAGAAATAAGTCAAGGTTGGCCGACGAAACTCGGAGCCGGCCAACGCGATGTCCGAGCGATGTGGGGATGATTAAATGAGATAAGGTGAATGGGTAAATGCGGAGGAACTTCTGAGCTACTTTAAAAGCTAATAGATAATAGAACAAGAGAGGAAGGAACCTCACCGAGGTGGCGCTAGAGCTGAGCTCCGAACTTTCGGCGAAGTGGATTGGCCTCAATTCAACACCCCCGAGATCCCCGAAGGTCCCAAGGTGTTTCTGCTGTCACCAGGAACGTCTACGAGGGTCTTGGTTAGGGTTAAGGTGGCGGAAGAGTGATCAAAAGAGGGAGTAAGGTCGGAGGAAAATATTTAAAGGTTTGACCACCGAGTGGGGAGGTCCCAAAGATCGAGAGAAATCTTTGCGAATCGATGACGCCCGGCCCAATAAATCCTAGGGCGTGATTTCTTGATAAATGGGGCACAAAAGTCCTTAAGAGACCATCACGAAATGATGCAAGATGGATCCTCAAGAAAATCGCAAAGATGGGGGAACACCAAGGTTTCTGACAGAGCTACAGGAGGAGGTCAGACAGTTGACCTCGGGTCAACTGTCAGAGCCACCAGGTTGGTCCACGTGGACCAACCAGGAAAAATCCTGCAAAAACTATTTTATTAAATCATTTTAAAATATTAAATGAATTTATTGATTTTTTATTATAAAATAAAAAATGTTTATTATTTTATGATATATTTTTTATGATTTTTATTTATTTTTTAGAGGTATAAAAATATAAGTTACCTTTTATACTCTTTATAGGTCTATATATCTATAGACTTTAATATTTTATTTTTATTTTGTGAATTTAATTTATTTATTTTTGTTTATTATTTTATAAATTTATAGAATATTTTTATATACTTAAATATATTTTTATTTTATTTTTCTGATATTTTTTGTACACTTAATAAAATATAACTATACTATGTGTAGGTATATGTATAGGTATTATACCTATGTATTATAGACAAGTATTTTATTTTTATGTTTTCTTTAGGTTTTTATTCATATTTTAATATACACATATATTATAAATAACATTTACAAAATTATAAAAATATAGAATTATAAAAATAATGCATAAATAATAAAATTATTATTTTAATCTGTATAAGTATACAATAGGGGTCCAAAACTCAACTTTCAAACCGTAGCTCCGCCAAATACGAAACCACCGCCATTAAATAGCTTATTTTAAACTATATACAATTAAAGGTGAGTTTGACGCATTTCGAGCTTTTATTTGGGAGATACAAGTCTGGGAAGTTGGGATTCTGGGATTTTATTCATATCATAACTTTTTATCTGTATATTATTTTTTAGTAAAATCAATTTTGTATTTTTCTTTATTTAATTATCTACAACTTTCATGTACAAAGTTTCTTTATTTGTGGTCTAAAAAGTGGAATCAAAAATAGGTCCCAAAATGAATAAAGAATAAATAAAATGAAAGGGATTTTATTGGTATTTTGGCCCTTATCTCCCCCTACTTTATTCCTTATCGACCTAGCCATCGAGAAGCCTAGGTCTCGGAGTTTCGGGTCTAAAATATTTACAATATTTTATTCTATTTCTTTTCTTTTCTTTATTCTATAATTTTGGCTTTAAAAACCGCATTTTATACAATATTTACACAATGATGCATGAATTCTAAAATGCCTAAATTAAGCCTATTTACACGCATTTACTAGGGCTTTTAAGGCCAAAATGATAGAATAAAGATAATGAAATGTAGATTCATCATCCCCTTATACTTGCCTTTGCTAGTCCCTAGCAAACACTTATGCAATAAGTGCAGAAAAAGATAAATAAAGAAAAGAAAAAGAAGAAAGATGGATGAAGTTTAATGATCAAACTTGTCCTCACAAAATCAAAGTTTGGAGCTTAAGTCGGACCTTTGGAATTTTAGTGCGGGCGGAACCTTAATGAGAACCAGATTTAAAATCCAACAGTCCTTGATAATCCCAAAACTCTATTCAAGTCTCCTCAATAGCCAGGTCAAAAATATCTCAACTCATACGCAAACCCTTACGACTATGATTCCGACTCGTACAGTGTAAGTGATAGTGGCTCTCCCCAACTAGAATGACAAAGAGACTGACTTCTCCAGCATGATAACCCAATGATTCCCCAATCCAATAACTCCTTCCTCGAGGAGCGGGGTATTCCCTTCTAAGTTCAAGTGGAAACCAGCTCAAGAAGAGGAGGTGAAGAGAAGAATGGATGGTAGCCAGTGTAGCTACCTATCCTAGGATGCAAGACAAGTGTAGTCAAGTCATCCAGCTGCAGGCTCACATGATTTGACTTTGATGCTCAAGCTTGCTTATTGACTTCACAACATATGTACATACTTTACAGGCATTTTTATTTTTGTACAAGCCTGTCTTCCTCTTTTTTTTTGAAATGCTATTTACAGCAGCATTTACATAAGGAGTTTTTCCTCTTGAGCCAGTAGACTATCCCTCTTTTGAAGCTTTATTGCAACCCACACTCTCCTGTCATTAGAATTCCTCATCACTGGACGGGTTGGGGTGCACTTCCCTCCCTAGAGGAGGACAAATGTTTCCACTTGTGTGTGTCTCATACTAGCAAATCCAACCCCCTCACCACTCCAACTGAGTTGAGCCATGTGAAAGGTGCAGGTGTCCAAGTTAGGTCATTATCAACAAGAGTCATGCATGCGCTCCGAGATACTCTACTTAGGCAGTCAAGAATCCATTGAACCAAGTCTCGTGATCCTCAAAGAATTAAGTCAACTAGACCTGAAGTACCTCAATCCCAGTTCCTATAAGGTTCCTGTTATTTAGGTAGATTTTAAGGTCCAATCAAGCTCCAATCTCCGGATTTTACTTAGACTTGTTCAACTATCAAACTTAATCCGAAAAATGCGAATGCTATGCAAATGACATGTAGAATGCAGAAAATACTTTTGTGATGCAATTTTCAAGATTTTGAACTTTTTATGGGTTTTTTAAAAGATGATGATGCACATGCATTTTTTTGTATTTTTCAAAAAGATTTTTCAAATGTTTTCGGATTTTAGTTTTGCAAATGTTTTTGGGATTGTTGAAAACAAAAGATTTTGGCTCAAAGCTAGGTTAAAATATTTACACGGGAGTGCTTCTTATTTTTACAAGAAGTGGATTTTAAGAATTTACAGGGGTAAGTGGTCAATTATATATATATATATATATATTGGATTTTAGGTGTGATGTATATATTCCTTAAATTTATTTGAAAATCATTTTACAAACAATTTTGAAAACTATAGTCCAAAATAATTTTTACAAACAATTTTACAAACATGTACACACATTTGAAAATAATTTTGCAAAAATTTTTCAAACAGTATAGATAGATTTTTCAAATATTTTTGCAACCATTTTTCAAACCATTTGCAAATCATTTTTCAAACATTTTATTTCACACAAAGAAAATAAATTATTCAAACAAAAATGTTTTTACAAAGGTTGAAAACATGTAACAAAATTTTTTTCAAAATAGTTTTCAAAAGATTTTCACAAAGATTTTCAAACTATTTTTCAAACATTTTGCAAAAAACATTTTCACCTGATTTATTAATCAGTAAATATAAAAAGAATTTGAAAAATAATCAACTTCTTGTTATTAAGGTTTTTAATGAATTTTAAAGAACTATTAGCCATATTTATTAAGAAAATACGAAAGTACGAGTTATGGCTAAAGTATATACGTAGTATATACGACTCCCCTATACTTAGCTTGAGCTATGTCCTCATAGATCAGAGAGAAAAGAGAAGACATAACTCGTACTGAGTATAGGAAAATCTAAAGAATAAATGAATAAAGAAAGGAATGAACAAATGAGAAGTTGACCGTCCCCCCTATACTTAGGATCAAATAATCCTAAGTATAGCAGACCGTACACAAAGCAGGGAGGGTCAAGGGTGGGAATGAACATGTCGTACTCATATTGTCTCCCCCTATACTTAGGGTAAGATATCCCTAAGTATAGACAAGAAGAGTAGACAATGGAGAGGATCGCAGAATAGAGCAACTCGGGGTGCACACCCCCTATACTTAGGACAAAGTACGTCCTAAGTATAGAATACTGTCTACAAGAGGCGACACCTTTTGATAGATAAAGAGAATAGACAAGGAAAGGAAGAAAATAAGAAAAGAAGAAAAGAGATGAAAGTGGATATGAACAACTCGGGATGCACATCTCCCCTATACTTAGGATAAAGTACATCCTAAGTGTAGCAGTGATGAAAGGGATGACATCATGCCGGTAGAATAAGATAAAAGAGACTGAAAAGAAGAAAAGAAGAAAAGAAGAAAGGTCATTAAAAAATGTTTTGCTCTGCTTGGCCTTCCTCTGCCTCTTTGAAGATATCCGGCTCATCCCTGTATATTACTTGAATCGAGTCAACGACATCCATGAATGTATTATGTTCAAGGTATGGCTTCAGAAGATGTCCATTGACTACAAATGGTTGTGTGTCAGCTGATAGATTGGATATCAATACACTTCTGTTGTCACGCACCTACCTAACCATAAACGGCCCAGTCCATTTACTCTTCAATTTTCCTGGAAAGATCTTTAATTTCGCATCAAACAACCACACCTTCTGACCTGGCTCGAAGGACTTGCGGCGGATATGCTTGTCATGACACGTTTTGACCTTCTCCTTGTACATCAGGCTGTTGTCATATGCATAATCTCTAAATTCCAATAATCTGTTCAAATCCATATTTCTGTTCTTACCTGCTTGCTCGGAATCCAAATTACAAATGTTGATGGCCCATAAAGATTTGTGAATTAATTCGACGGGCAGATGACTTGGCTTGCCATACACAAGGCGGTAGGGAGACATTCCCAAGGGTAACTTGTACGATAATCTATAAGCCTAAAGAACGAAATCAAGCAGTTGAGACCAGTTCTTGTGATCCGGACGCACAAGCTTCTGTAGAATTGTCTTGATCTCCCTGTTTGAACATTCAGCTAAGCCATTGGACTGCGGGTGGTAGGGTGAAGCAACACGATGTTCAATGCAGAATTATCGAGTCAGCTTCTTCACCTCTCTGTTTATGAAATGACTACCCCCGTCAGATATGAGAATCTTGGGAATCTCGAACCGTGTTATGATGTGATCTCTCAAGAATCGACAGACAGTCCTACTATCAGCGGTTCAGGTGGGGATAGCCTCCACCAAGCGACTTACATAGTCGACAATGAGCAGAATATATTCATAGCCCTGGCTGTTGGGAAATGGGCCCATAAAGTCGATGCCCCATGCGTCGAAGACGTCTGATATCTGAATGAATTTCAGAGGCATCGTATCTCTCATTCCTATGGTTCCACCCATCTTCTGATAGTCAGTGCAGCATTTGACATAATCATCTGCATCTTTTAATAATGAAGGCCACCAAAGGCCACTTTGAAGAACTTTTGCTGTCATTCGTCTGCCTGAATGATGTCCTCCAGAATCTTGGTCATGACATAAGGCGAGGACACTTGGAACTTCCTTCTGAGGAATGCACCTTCTCTAGAAATAATATGCCCCCTCACTAAATAAATACGGGTCCTCCCACTGGTAGAAATGGATTTTAGACAAGAATCTATCTATTTTCAACTTCGGCCAATGTGGGATTCTCTTGGTCACCAGATAATTCTCGATGTCTATGTACCAAGGAAGCGAGGTGACTGAAAGAATTGCCTCGTCTGGAAAGGTCTCTGTGATTGGTTGCAGGTTCAGCTCAGGAGATTCTGGCTCAGGAAGCCTTGATAGATGATCGACCACCACATTCTTTACCCCAGGTTTATCTTTAATTTCCAAGACAAATTCCTGGAGGAGAAGGATCCACCGAATGAGACATGGTTTGGCGTCCTTCTTCTGCTGTACGTACCGAATGGCCGAATGATCAGTGTAAACGATTACTTTGGATCCAAGGAGGTATGATCTGAATTTTTCCAAGGCAAAAACTACCGCTAGCAGCTCCTTTTCAGTGACAGTGTAGTTTCACTGGGCTTCATCAAGCGTCCGGCTAGCGTAGTGAATCGTAAATGGTACATTATCTTTCCTCTGTCCAAGTACAGGACCAATGGCATAATCTGACGCATCGGTCATTATCTCGAAAGGCTGAGTCCAAATCGGTGGCTGCAAGACAGGGGCCTATGTGATGAATTCTTTCAGCTGATGAAAGGCAAGGAGCACACGATTATCCACAATAAATTCATTCTCCTTGCCAAGCAATTCAGTCAACGGTCTGGCCAATTTGCTGAAATCTTTGATGAATCGTCGGTAAAAACTGACATGGCCTAAAAATGACCTGACTTGTTTGATTGTTGTAGGTGGCTCAAGTTTGGAAATTACCTCCACCTTGGCTGGGTCAACCTCCATGCCACGTTTAGAAACAACGTGACCCAGCACGATTCCTTCGGTCACCATGAAGATGCTCTTTTCCCACGAGAGCACAAGATTTACTTCGCAGCACCTCCGTAAAACTCGGTCTAAATAACCCAGACATTGATTAAATGAATTCTCGTAGATCGAAAAATTGTCCATAAAGACCTCGAGAAAGTTGCCCACCATATCGACAAAAACTGCAAGCATACACCTCTGAAATGTGGCTGGGGCGTTGCAAAGCCCGAACGGCATCCGTCTGAAGGCATATGTACCAAAAGGGCAGGTGAACGTGGTCTTCTCTTGATCTTCAGGAGCAATAACAACTTGATTGTATCCAGAGTATCCATCCAAGCAACAGAAGTATTCCTTCGCGGCCAATCTCCCCAAGATCTGGTCGATGAAGGGTAAAGGAAAGTGGTCCTTCTTGGTGGAGAGGTTAAGTCTTCTGTCGTCCACACATTCTCGCCACGATGTGGGTACTCTGGTTGTGATCTCCTCTCCTTTGTCATTCTTCACAATGGTGATCCCTGATTTCTTTGGCACAACATGCAGAGGGCTCACCCATTTGCTGTCGGAGATGGGATAAATAAATCCCGCATCACACCATTTCTGGATCTCTTTCATAACAACCTCCTGCAGATTAGGATTTAATTTTCTCTTGAGTTCTCAAGATGGCCTGCAATCTTCTTCCAGAAAAATGCGATGCAAGCACAGTGACGGATTGATCCCATGGAGATCTGAAGTTCGCCAGCCTATCGCCTTGCGGTTGCATTCAAGAACCTCCATCAGACGAGATTCTTGGTCTTCGGTCAGATGTGCATTGATAATAACTGGGTACATGTTAGGTTCTCCTGCAAGGAAGGCATATTTCATGTTGGAGGGCAAGGGTTTCAACTCTGGCGGGGTATGATCTGCTTCAGAGGTGACATCAGCTATTAATGCAGGTGGTGATTCTTTCATCTGTTCGGTGTCCACCATAATCTGTTCTGCCTCTTCTCTCAAATCTTGACAGAATGCTTCAATGATTTCCTCTTCATCACAAGATTCATCAATAATTCGCTCTTGATTTTGAAGGCACATCACCTCCATGGCAGTCTCATTCAGCACATCAGCGGGTTCCTCATCCTGATCGATAAGGGGAAATTCGACTGCGGTCTCCACTCCCTCCTCGGGGCAGAGGAGTTCATGGATCATATTGTCATCTAAGAATAAGCTGGTGTCTTGAATTTCTGCTAGAAAGTCGCAGTCATCAGAATACTCAATCACCCTTGCGCATGATGCAGATGTTCGTTCGATTGGTGCTCCCTCAGGCAGGGTCTCCACTCTGATTGTTTCATTGCAAGCACCAAAAGTGATTTCTCCTGTCCCATAGTTCACTACTGCATTTGACGTCTGCAGGAATGGTCTTCCAAGTATGATTGAGGTACCGAGCAATGGAGCGGCGACGTCCATATCTAGTACCACAAAATCGGCCGGGAACTGCTTTCCCTGAACTGTGACTATTACGTCCTCCAACAGGCCCCTAGGCCGCTTAACTGACTTGTTTGCGAACTGCAGAATCATCTTTGTAGGCTTGAGCGGTCCTAGCCTGAATTCCATAAGTAGCGAAGCTTGCATCAAGTTGACAGAAGACCCGCTGTCGAGAAGTGTTCACTCAAACTCCTGATTAAACATCTGACAACGCACAAGAGCTGCTCCCATATCTGGCTTTTTATCCAGTAGGTTGCTGATGGCATTAACTGTGGCCATTATAAGGATATACTTTTCGGGTTTGCCACCTTTGTTCCTGGAGTTATAAGGGTGAGGCCTACGCTTGGTTGTACATGCATCTTTCAATCCCTTCTTTACAGCTGGCATGTACTCAAGAGCCTTCATCAATGGCATGTTCAATACTAAATTCTGGATAATTTCTATGATAGCATGATCAGACAAAGCATTTTTCAAATTTTTCATTTTTTTGTACTTTTTCATTGATTCTGGAAAAGGAATATTTACAAACTCTTCACCAATGTCATTCAAAATATTGTCCATATTGTTGTTTATAGGTAGATGACAAAAAGGAATGGATTCATCTATAGTTTGTGGACCAAAAATGACTGGCTCGGCTTCAGGTACTATCGTTGGACTCGCTGCAGGTGCAATGCTCCTCCCGTCAGGAACTGGCTCTGAGGCAGGTGCAGACGTCTCCAATGTTGACCTATCTCCACCGAGGGTGCTGCTATCTTTTTGTGTTTTGCTGTTTTCTTCTTTTTTTGTGATTTTCTGAATGATGGTGCTGCTCCCGAAATGCTTCGTGGCCCTGGTCTCGGATGGACTGACGATTCCCAATCAGATGCAAGATGCTTTCTTATCGCTGTCGCTGATGGCTGGAGTGTCCTACCGCTCCTGAGAGTAACAACATTAGATAAAAAATAATTTAAGTCACCTGAATCGGGTTGGACACTACCGGCTACCTGCTCCTTGCAGTCGAAGTTATTCGTATTGGCTTCGACCTGGGCTGGTATGACGGTCTTTGTAGCCGTCAGGTCGTCGATCTTCGGGGTCATCTAAGACATGTTCTTTATTAATTGTTCAAGGTAGGCTAGGGCTAGATTAACCGACACAATCTCAGAAGAATCCCCCTGCTGGGGCCTAGAGTGCTGGTATGACGGCTGAGACTGCGACTGGTAACCCTGAGAAAATTGGTGAGGAGGAGGGTTGGAGGAATACTGTGAGTTCTGTTGGTTGTATGGGGCAGCCGGTTGCTGATGGCATCCTTGTCCGTGATATCCGGACTGCTGAGGACCATGCTGGTAGCTCTGCCTCCATATGTTGCCATGAGACGGAGGCTGGTACTGATATGAGGGCTGGAATGGCCTCCCACCCTGCTGCTGCTGGTGATAGGGCATGTTGCCCATGTTCTGACCCTGAGGATGTCCCTGAGGACGGGTCAGCGGTGCTTCGTTGTTCCATACACCATTGATCTCCTATATAAGTGGTGGGGTGGCGAGAGCTGCTCATAGTAAGCAGGCTGGGCCTCTGGTTGATATACAACCATCTGTGTCTGGGTCTGCGGGGGCTGCTCCGGAATCTGCTCGTAGTACACGTGCTGAACAGGCTAGGGCTGCGGTGGAGTCGGATGAGAGTTTTGATGCAATACGGATTCCTTCTTCTCAACGGCCGGCTCGGCAGGGGTAGACACAACGTTGCACATGTTGGCATTCAACGCACGAACGAGCTGCTCCAGCTGCTGGAAAATCAAATCGAGCTTTTCCAAGCCCTGGGTCCTTTTCTCTATCACAGATAGTTTTTTGTGGTCATGCGACCTCTTCTCAATGATATCCACCTTAGACAGGTGGCTCCCAATGATACTTAAGTTGGAGCTCTCATCCATGTCTTCGGTGTGAAAAGCCATGTTTACAGGCTTGCTGATGGCGGTTGGTATCTTCATGTATGCTCTAGACGAGGATTGAGCAGCTTCTCCTTCTGCCATTTCCTCGAAGACGTTCCATACCACATCCTCGTCCTTGTTGAAATGCGAACCGTCGCAAGCGGTATAGAAAAGATTTTGGCTCTCAAGTGTGAGGCCACCAAAGAAGTGCTGCACCAGGCTGGTCTTTGGAATTTCATGGTGGGGACACTTCTCCTGAAGATCCTTGAATCGCTCCCACGCTTCATGGACAGTCTCGTGGGGTTGCTGGCAAAAACTGGAAATACGGGCACGCATCTGATTCAATCGCCCGAGAGGATAGAACTTATGTAGGAATGCGGACTTTAGCTCCTCTCAGGTCGTGACTACCTTCCCTAGGTGGTCGACCCAATATAGGGCCTTATCTTGCAGGCTGAAGGGAAAGGCGGTCATCTTGACTACCCCCAAAGGAATTCCAGGGTAGTGAGCGGTAGCACAAATGTGGCCAAACTTCTTAAGAAAGATATATGGTTCCTCAGTGGGATTCCCATGGAATGTGGGAAGCAGAGAAAGAAACTACGGCTTCAGCTCGAAGTGGGCATGAATACGTGGAATCTGGATCCACTCAGTGATGCGACCCGCTCCTGGATTGTATGTCTCCTTCAGCGTAGGCTTCGGCTGCGGTGGGTCTGCGCCTGCTACATCAAATTCTGGTCCTCCCACTGAGAACTCATCTCTAACCTCTTCAAAGTTTAACTCTTGATTTGGATCATCCTCCCTGTGTCCGTCTCTGGTGTCTGCCCTCCTCCTCAGATCATTCAGCATTTCTTGGAAGGCAATCTGGGCCAAGGCTTGGTTTGTCAACTATTGCTGGATGGTTTGAATGGATGCCAGCAACTGACTATTGACCTCATTCTGCGTGGTGTGCTGCCCTTCCCCCTGATTGGCTTCAGCTTCAATTTGGGGTTGTGGTTCCTTTCCTCTTCCAGTTGGAGCCATTCCGGAATGAACTTGAATTTCTGGCTCGTGATCGAGTGGGGAATCTGCGTGACGGAGTAAACCCTGATCAGTATCTTCCTGAGCACCCACTGCTGAGATGAATCTGGAATTAAGGTTAATCCCAGAATATTGTGAACGGAGCATAGGATATTGACTGAAATCGATCTCCATCCACAGAGGTTTGACTCGGGGACAAGAGTAATCCCGGTTTATTTGAAGGGGAAGAGCTAATTCGGGTTGCGAGCCCATACCGAACAACGAATTTATTGGATAAAGGAAAGTGTTGAAAGAAGAGAGAATAGGAGAGTCCAAGGAGAAATTCGCAAGATCCGAACTAACTTCTTGGAGATCACCCCTCTTTATGGAAGACGTTGACAACACAGAATCGATGTGGGCGTTGGCAAGATCCAGACTAAACCATTTGTGTGACGACATCTTGAGAAGGTCAAAACGGAAAGATGATGGATGAAGAGCACAAAGGTAAACAAGAAATAAAAGGAATTTAAAACAGTAGAAGGCTCACAATGAGCAAGGGTCAAATGGAAGGAGAGCAAAAATGGCGTGAAGGCGCAATGTTTTTGATCTTGACCTTAACTCGACTAATCAATCAAACCAAAAGCAATGGATTCACCAACTCGACCCGTGAAGCCGTGAAGGTTCAGTAATTATCCTTGTGAGTTTTAGGTTTGATTTTCAGGCAATTATCTTTTCATGAGTCCTTAGAGCGCTACGCCTATAGGAGCGAGAATACTGCCGGAAAAGTATCTCGTACTTCTCCTCCTCCTATGTAACCTGTAGTCTGCACTATTTGAGGTCCTTGTAACCATTCCTGGATCACTACTCAGCCAAAGTAATAGAGGGAGGAAGCCGATATGCGAAACCAATACTTCAGATCTCGCTCACAACGGAATCACCCGTGAGCGTGCGAGAACCTACTCGGACGCAAAATGATGCGACAGACACCCCCGTGAAGGTGTGGCCTATGCTCGATACTTCTGACAAGGTCAATGCTCTACACAATCGAGAGTCATCAATGTCAACCAAGCTCTACTAGTCTACGTACGATAGAAGCACCAATACTTCGGAAATCCAAGTGATACACAAGGAAACCACAGACTGGGTTATGGGCTCTAATCCTTACGACGGCGCTCACCTCACTGGGAAGGAAACCTTCCTATGCAACCTGAAAACAAATGAGTACTTTGCTCACCCCAAGGCAATGAGTTCAATTAATCGGTTTTATTTTGGTCAAGTATTTTTAGAAGTCCCTTTTTTAAATTTTTTGTGTTATCACTTGTTTTGAGTAGATTCAATACAAGCGCCTAAAGTTTTTGGTATTTTCTTGATTCCTATTGATCCAAAAATAGGGGAAGAGAGTCGAAAAAGCAATGCAAGGCGGCACCAAGATGAAAAACTCACCTTTGTGCCTAGATGATGAATGCAAAGATAGAAGACTTACAGTGCCTCCCAGCTCTCTCCATGCAGGATGCAAAACAGGAATTTATAAACCTAATCTATATGCCGATATGCACACGGAAATCATCCTAAGCAGGCAATTGCTAGCATGAAGCACCACAAGTCAGTCATCGATCTTCAATCCAAGAGTCCGGTCTAGGCTCACCCCTCCTCCTCTCGACACATCGAGTTCAGGAGCAGTGCTTGGCAGGGTGGGCTCGTGGCACGAAGGCTCGAAGATGGTGAGGCGACTGTTTAAAGTTTAAACTAAGTCCAAAGTGCACTATAGGTACATGCAAGATATTAAGGTATTTGGACCTAGTTTACTCGATCAAGAAAGCCTAAAAACTAAGGGCTCATTCCACGAAAGTAATGAAAAAGAAAACAAAATCGGAAAATGACAAGCGAGAAAACGCGTCAAAAACGACGGTGAGCCCCGAAGTGAACAAACACTTGGAAATTGGGCTCGAATGTCCAAAGTCCAGGGAATATGTATTATTACAAATAATCAAATGTCTCTCTCTAAAAAAAGAACTAACTATCTCTATCTCTCTCAAGTTCTCCTGCTCTCTCCTGCCGGCTAGGGTAAAATAACCAGCTCCTCCTCCCAAGGCTGCTAAGGATCCCCTTGGCAATCCTCTTCGGTCAGTGGTCCCTCGCAAGAAAACAATAAAGAGATGTCAGACAGTTCAAAAACAATTATACAATAAAATCAAACAATCAAAAACAACTAAGCAAGTAAGAAGACACAGGTCTACTCTACAAGCTGATGCTCCCCGGCAACGGCGCCATTAAAAAACGATAAGACGAGAGCCGCTAAATAATGGTCTGACAAATCAGACTTACTGTCGCTAAGGCGACTACTCAAGCCTTCACGTTGATCAACAATTAACCCACACAATTAATTAAACAATCAAGAGCAAGGATCAAAATTTATTATACCCTACTAAAAATGTACAGTAGTAAGCAAGTAGGGGTCGAACACAGGAAACACAGGTGTAAAGCAGACAAAATAAAAGTCAAGAGCCTTGTATCTGATATACTACTTAGCCAAATAGAAACTTTTGTGGGTTTTAAATTATATATTTTTTATTTAATTTTTAATTTTATATTTTTGTATATTGATTTTTAATTTTCTGATTTTATATTTTCTTTTTATATTTTATATATTTTATATTTTTTTCAATAAATAGAATATATACAAAGTATAAGAAAAGAGAGGATAAGTATTTATAAAAATAGGTAAAAATACTCAAAAATTAGGAAATAAATATTTTTAAGTTTTTTATATTTTTTTTAATGTTTTTGTGATTTTTCTAGATTTTTCTTAATTTTTTGATATTTTTAAAGTTAAAAATACTGAAAACAGAGAACAAATTAAAAAGCTGAAACTAAAATGGAGAAATAAAATAAGAAACAAAAAAATCTCCAAATTAATTTTCAATAAAAGATAATAAAACAAGAAAAATTCAGAGGCAAAAATTGGATTTTTAGGATTTTTATAGAATTTTTAGGATTTTTAGGAAGGTTTTTGGGATTTTCTAATTTTTAGGAGTTTTGTTTTGTATTTTTTAGTGATTTTTGGTCTCAAATTAAAAGACACTAAAACAAGCAAAATATATTTTTTTGGGAATTTTATGAGATGTTTTTATAATTTTTATGGGTTTTCTAATGCAAACAGTAGCAAAAATGCATGTTTTGGATTTTTATAAATATTAAAATGCAATGAAATGCAAAATAAAAATGTTGGCATGAAACTACAATGCAGTAGGAGCTTAACGTGATTTTTGGGGAATTTTTTGGGATTTTATAAAGTTATGCAATAAATAAAAACAACAAAAAGGAACTACATGCATGCAAGGGGCATTTTTGTAAATAGAGAAAAGTTCAGGGGCCAAAGTGAAAGTTTCCACAAAATTTATAACGCTATATGAAAATTTCTGGACCAAAAAATAAATAGAACAAGCCGCGAGGGCTTCTCAGCAAAAACGCCAAACTCACGCGTATGAACACGTGACCTAGCAAGGGTATCGTAGCAATATTACAATGATCCAGGGGCTTTCACTCAAAATATCCCAAACATATTATATTGCAAGCAAATATTTCGGGTCTAAAATGAAATAGGCTAAACCACAAGGGTCCCTTTGCAAAATGCCCATCCCCTCACGCACACAGGCACGTGAGGTAACGTGGCGAGGGACCTAACTACAATAAGGAAAAGTTCGAGGACTTATATCTAAATATTACAAAAGTTTTTGACTCCAGAAGAAAGTTCTAGACCTATAAACTAAATACAAAAAGGACTTGGGTTAAAATGCAAAAGACCTCCGAACATCCTGGATTAGATGCTTGAAGAGAGATCGACGGTGGGGAGGCTATGAAATCCAACGGTTGGGCGCGGAACTGGAGCTTGGCCTTGATCGAACGACAGAGACGTTGAGAGGAGGAACAGGGAAGAACACTGGCGAGGGTGAGCTTCCCCGAGCTTGCTCTCGGGTCTCCTGCGCGCTGAAGATTTCAAAATGGCCGAGATGTGGTCCTGCGGGTACCCTCTTGCTGCTGGTGGATCCAAAAGACCTCGGCGACGGCCGAGGCTCTCGCCCAGAGACGGCGGAGCTAATGAACTCTGAGTACCTCCGGTGAGAACCAATACGAGTCCCAGACGCGAGTCTTCGTTCAAATCTGCAGGAGAAGTGTTCAGGGGTCGAGGGCAAGTTGCCTCGACCCTACAGAGGGTGGAAAAATACAAGCTGCGGTGAAGAAATAAGTCGAGGTCGGCCGACAAAACTCGGAGCCAGCCAACGCGATGTCCGAGCGATGTGGGGATGATCAAACGATATAAGGTGAACGGGTAAATGTGGAGGAACTTCTGAGCTACTTTAAAAGCTAATAGATAACAGAACAAGAGAGGAAGGAACCTCACTGAGGTGGCGTTGGAGCTTAGCTCCGACGTGTCTTTCGGCGAAGTGGATCGGCCTCAATTTAACACCCCCGAGATCCTCGAAGGTCCCAATGTGTTCCTGCTGTCACCAGGAACGTCTACGAGGATCTTGGCTAGGGTTTAGGTGGCGGAAGAGTGATCAAAAGAGGGAGGAAGGTCGGAGGAAAATATTTAAAGGTTTGACCACCGAGTTGGGAGGTCCCAAAGATCGAGAGAAATCTTTGCGAATCGATGACGCCCGACCCAATAAATCCTAGGGCGTGATTCCTTGATGAATGGGGCACAAAATTCTTCAGAGACCATCATGAAATGATGCAAGATGGATCCTGAAGAAAATTGAAAAGATGGGGGGAAAACCAAGGTTTCTGACAGAGCTACAGGAGGAGGTCAGACAGTTGACCTCGGGTCAACTGTCAGAGCCACCTAGTTGGTCCACGTGGACCAACCAAGAAAAATACTGCAAAAACTATTTTATTAAATCATTTTAAAATAGTAAATGAATTTATTAATTTTTTATTATAAAATAAAAAAATATTTATTATTTTATGATATATTTTATTATGATTTTTTTAAAGATATAAAAATATATGATACCTTTTATACCCTTTATAGGTATATATATTTATATACTTTAATATTTTATTTTTATTTTGTGAATTTCATTTATTTATTTTTGTTTATTATTTTATAAATTTATAAAATATTTTTATATACTTAAATATATTTTTATTTTATTTTTCTGATATAGTTTGTACACTTAATAAAATATAAGTATACTATGTGTAGGTATATGTATAGGTATTATACCTATGTATTATAGACAAGTATTTTATTTTTATGTTTCTTTAGGTTTTTATTCCTATTTTAATATACACATATATTATAAATAATATTTACAAAATTATAAAAATATAGAATTATAAAAATAATGAATAAATAATAAAATGATTATTTTAATCTGTACAAGTATACAATAGGGGTCCAAAACTCAACTTTCAAACCGTAGCTCCGTTAAATGCGAAACCACCGCCATTAAATAGCTTATTTTAAACTATATACAATTAAAGTGAGTTTGACGCATTTCGAGTTTTTATTTGGGAGATATAGGTATGGGAAGTTGGGATTCTGAGATTTTATTCAGATCATAACTTTTTATCTATTTTTTTAGTAAAATCAATTTTGTATTTTTCTTTATTTAATTAACTACAACTTTCATGTACAAAGTTTCTTTATTTGAGGTATAAAAGGTGGAACCAAAAATAGGTCCTAAAATGAATAAGAATAAATGAAATGAAATGGATTTTATTGGTATTTTGGCCCTTATCTCCCCCTACTTTATTCCTTGTCGACCTAGTCATCGAGATGCCTAGGTATCGAGGTTTCGGGTCATAAAATATTTACAATATTTTATTCTTTTTCTTTTCTTTATTCTATAATTTTGGCTTTAAAAACCGTATTTTATACAATATTTACTCAATGATGCATGAATGCTAAAATACCTAAATTAAGCCTATTTACACGCATTTACTAGGGGTTTTAAGGCCAAAATGATAGAATAAAGATGATGAAACGTAGATTCATCAATAATTTCTCGAGGTCCTACGACCTCTTCTCAATGATGTCCACCTTAGACAGGTGGCTCCCAATGATACTCAAGTTGGAGCTCTCATCCTTGTCTTCGGTGTGAGAAGCCATGTTCACTAGCTTGTTGATGGCAGTTGGCATCTTCATGTATGCCCGGGACGAGGATTGAGCGGCTTCTCCTTCAGCCATTTCCTCAAAGACGTTCCACACCATGTCCTCGTCCTTGTTAAAATGTGAACCGCCGCAAGCGGCATCTACAAGCTTTTGGCTCTCAAGTGTAAACCCACCAAAGAAGTGTTGCACAAGGCTGATCTTTGGAATCTCATGGTGGGGACACTTCTCCTGGATATCCTTGAATCTCTCCCATGCTTCATGGATGGTCTCGTGGGGTTGTTGGCAGAAACTGGAAATATGGGTACGCATCTGATTCAATCGCCCGAGAGGATAGAATTTATGTAGAAATGCGAACTTCATCTCCTCCCAGGTTGTGACTACCTTCCCAAGGTGATCGACCCAATATAGGGCCTTATCTTGCTGGCTGAAGGGAAAAGCAGTCATCTTAACTACCCCCAAAGGAATTCCCGGGTAGTGAACGGTAGCACAAATGCAGCCAAACTTCTTGAGATGAATATAGGGCTCCTCAGTGGTATTCCTGTGGAATGTGGGAAGCAGGGACAGAAACTGCGGCTTTAGCTCGAAGTGGGCATGAATCTGTGGAATCTGGATCCACTCAGTGATGCGACCCGCTCCTGGATTGTATGTCTCTTTCAGTGTAGGCTTTGGCTGCGGTGGGTCTGCGCCCGCTACCTCAAATTCTGGTCCTCCCACTGAGAACTCGTCTCGAACCTCTTTAAAATAGAACCCTTGATTTAGATCATCCTCCCGTCGGACATCTCTTGCATCGGCCCTCCTCCTCAGATCATTCAGCATATCTTGGAAGGCGGTCTGGGCCAGAGCTTGGTTAGTCAACTGCTACTGGATGGCTTGGATGGAAGCCAGCAATTGACTGTTGACATCATTCTACGTGGTGTATTGCCCTTCCCCCGGATTGGCTTCAGCTTCAGGTTGGGGATGTGGTCCCTTTCCTCTTCCACCGGCCATCTCATATTCTGCTTGGTTTGCTGGCTTGAAATCGGGCTCTAAGTCTGCACATGGAAGAATACCTCGATCAGTCTGAATTGCAACACCAGATGGATAGAAGTGTTCTATATTAAGGTCAACACGGAACTTTGTTAATGACGGTGATATGTAAGGCGTGAAATCAATTGCCATCCAAAACGGACAGAATTCGGGACAAGAGTGATCCCGGTTTATTGAAGAAGGCGGGGAGTCTAGAGATCGGTTCATGGAGTCTGAACCGGGTTCTCAGGAATCACCCCGAATTATTAGAGAGGGCGATCGGATGGAACTGATGTGGGGGTCGACAGAGTCTCAACTAAACTATCCATTCGTCGCCATCTCGAAGGTCAAGAGGAAGATCGATGCGGATGATGATACGGAGGTCAACGAGAAATAAATGGAGTGTAAAACAGTAGAAGGCTCATAATGAGCAAGGGTCAAATGGAAGGAGAACAAAATGGCGCAAAGGCGCGATGTTTTTGATCTTGACCTTAACTCGACTAATCAATCAACCCCAAAGCAATGGATTTACCAACACGACCCGTGAAGCTGTGAAGGTTCGTCAATTATCTTTGTAAGTTTTAGATTTGATTTTCAGGTAATTGTCTTTTCACGAGTCCTTAGAGCGCTAAGCCTATAGGAGCGAGAGTACTACTGAAAAAGTATCCCGTACTTGTCCTCCTCTTGTGTAACCTGTAGTCTGCACTATTTGATGTTCTTGTAACCCTTCCTGGATCCCTACTCAGCCAAAGAAATAGAGGGAGGAAGCCGATAGGCGAAACCAATACTTCGGATCTTACTCGCAACGGAATCACCCGTGAACGTGCGAGAACCTACTCGGATGCAAGATGATGAGACATACACCCCCATGAAGGCATGGCCTATGCTCGATACTTCGGACAAGGTCAATGCTCTACACAATAGAGAGTCATCAATGTCGACCAAGCCCTACTCTTCTACGTACGATAAAAGCGCCAATACTCCGGAAATCCAAGCGATACACAAGGCAGCCACAGACTGGGTTTTGGGCTCTAATCCTTACGATGGTGCTCACCTCACTGGGAAGGAAACCTTCCTATGCAACCTGAAAACAAATGAGGGCTTTGCTCACCCCAAGGCAATGAGTCCAATTAATCGGTTTTAGTTAGGTCAGATTTTCTTTAGCAGTCCCTTTTTTTAATTTTTTTGGTGTTATCACTTGCTTTGAGCCAATTCAATACAAGCGCCTAACGTTTTTATATTTTTCTTTGATTCCTATTTGATCCAAAAATAGGGGAAGAGAGTCAGAAAAGCCATGCATGGCGGCACCAAGATGGAAATCTCACCTTTGTGCCTAGATGATGAATGCAAAGACAGAAGACCTACAGTGCCTCCCAGCTCTCTCCATGCGGGATGCAAAACATGAATTTATAAACCTAATCTATATGCTGATATGCACACGAAAATCGTCCTAAGCAGGCAATTGCTAGCGTGAAGCACCACAAGTCGGTCACCAATCTTCAATCCAAGAGTCCGGTCTAGGCTCACCCCTCCTCCTCTCGACACATCAAGTTCAGGAGCAGCGCTTGTACGAAGGCTCAAAGATGATGAAGCGACTGTTTAAAGTTTTAAACTAAGTCCAAAGAGCACTATAGGCACATACAAGGTATTAAGGTGTTTGGACCTAATTTACTCGATCAAGCAAGCCTAAAAACTAAGGGCTCATTCCACAAAAGTAAAGAAAAGAAAACAAAACCGGAAAATAGCAAGCGATGAAAACGCGTCAAAGCTGCGGTAAGCCCCCAAGTGAACAAACACTTGGAAATTGGGCCCGAGTGTTCAAAGTCCAGGGTACCTGTATTATTACAAATTAATAGAATGACTCTCTCTCATAATAAAATAGTAAAAACCTAACTATCCTCTCTCTCTCACAAGTCCTCGTGCTCTTTCCTGCCGGCTGGGATAGAATAGCCGGCTCCACCTCCCAAGGCTGCTCAGGATCCTCGAGGTGATCCTCCTTGGTCAGTGGTCCCTCTCAAGAAGACAAGAAAGGGATGTCAGACAGTTCAAAACAATTATACAATGAAAACTGATAATCAAAAATGGCTAAGCAGATAAAGGACACAAGTCTACTCTACAAGCTGATGCTCCCCGGCAACGGCGCCATTTGAAAAATGGGAATGCGAGAGCCGCTAAATAATGGTCTGACAAATCAGACTCACTGTCGCTGAAGCGACTACTCAAGCCTTCACGTTGATAAACAATTAACCCACACAATTAATCAAGCAATCAAGAGCAAGGATTAAAATTTATTATACCCTACTAAAAATGTATAATGGCAAGTAAGTAGGGGTCGAACACAGGAAACAAGGGTGTAGAGCTAGCTAACAAGGGTAGCACACAGGTACAAGTACCACTTAGCCAAATTAGCAAATTTTTGTGGGTTTTTAATTTATTTTTTTTTAATTTTTAATTTTATATTTTTGTATTTTGACTTTTAATTTTTAATTTTTATATTTTCTTTTTATGTTTTATATTTTTATATTTTTTTTCAATAATAGAATATATGTACAATAGAAAAGAGAGATGAATGGAGTAATTATAAAAATAGAGAAAAATACCCAAAATTCAGAAAATAAAATGTTTTTGGTCTTTTTATATATTTCTAATATTTTTGTGATTTTTCTAGATTTTTCCTAATTTTTTGGTATTTTTAAAGCTAAAAATACGAAAAATAGTGAATAAAATTGCTGGCTGAAATTAAAATGGAAATGAAAAATAGTAAACAGTGACAAAATTTTCCCAAATTAATTTTAAATGAAAGACAATAAAACAAAGAAAATTCAGGAACAGAGTTTATAATTTTAGGATTTTTTTTATGGATTTTTAATATTTTAGGAAGATTTTTTGGGTTTTTATATTTTAGGAGTTTTCTTTTATATTCTTTAGTGATTTTTGGATAGAAGTTAAAACACACTAAGATAAGCAAAAATATATTTTTTGGGAATTTTCTGAGATGCTTTTATAATTTTTATGGGTTTTCTAATGCAAATAGTAGTAAAATTGCATGTTTTTTAATTTTTATAAATATTAAAATGCAATAAAAATGGGAAATAAAAATATGGTGTGAATGAGCAAGCAACTAGGAGCTTAATGTAATTTTGTGGATTTTTAGGTATTTATAGATGCATGCAATAAATAAAGGAAACAAAGAGAAAATACATTGTTGGCAGGGACATTAATGCAAACATATAAAGGTTACAAGGAAAACATTGCAATTTCACTAAAAAGTCACGCGCAAAGCACGCGTTCTGCTGTTCATAGGGGTATAAATGCAAATATTAAAAATTGACAGGGTCAGAGTGCAATTTACCCAAAACATATTATAATATCTACGCACAGGGGCATATCTGCAATTAACATAAAGCGATGGGTCTAAAGTGCAAAATACCCAGGAAATAATCGTGCGGCTGAGGGCGAGTCACTTATCCATGTGGCGCATCCAAGGGTCGAGGATGAGGCGCTGATGGACAGCTTAGATACGCGACGATGGAGATCCAATGGTCCCGACCCAGCGAAGATCGGACGATAGTTCTACGCCTGGGGGAAACGTTCTTGATCTGATGGTAATGGATGGTGCTGGAAGAACTTCACCTGGGGGCTGCTTCAATCGCTGGTTGTGGCCGGCACACGGCCTCTCCCTGCCCAGGACCAAGGGCAAAAGGGTCCAGGGAGCAATCCGCGTCCAATGGAGGGCTCAGCCGACGTTGAGGAGGCGTGAAGTGGCTGGACGGAGGTGGACACCTGGGGGCTTCGTCCCTAGAGTTTCGAGGCTCGATAGAACCTTTACTTGGGCTATTCTCTGTAGGGATAGAAGCAGAAACAAAAAGCAAAGCGGTTGGCGTAAAAAGCAGGGGCGAATGGGTACGAAATGGAGGTCCGGCGATAAGCTCCGGCGTATGGCGGAGATGGGAGCTCGGGTGGCTCGATCCGAGCAAGATCGAGGTGGATGGAGGGATGGAATGGAGCGACGGAGCGATGAGGAAGAAGATGGAGGTGAAAGGAGCGAGCTTAGTGAAGTGGTGTGGTCGGAAAGCGGAGCTCCGCCGTGGATTCGAGCAAAGATTCGCGGCGAGAGGGTGAATAAAAACTAAACTTGTTACGAACCTAAGTTAACTATTACTTAATCTAGGGAGAGAACTGTAAAGCCTTGAACTTGGCATATCTCGGATCCTATATAATAAGATCTGGCTCGTCAAGAGAAAACCAACGAAATTTGTTTCGTGTGAATCGGACTTCGTTTTGAAATGTTATGATTTTCCAAAGAAAGAGAAGTCATTAATCCATAATGACTGTCATTAAGACTAATTAAACATGATTAAAGAAATTAATGACGATCGAAAGCTGCTAATGATCATTAGTAGACACTAATCAATAGTTAACAAAAGATAAGCGTAAGCCGCAAAAGTTAAATCGCGACTAGTGAAAGTTAATCACGATTAGTGTTAATTAAGCGTCATTAGCGAATCTAGAATCCTCTAGAATACTCAACTTAAGCTCCAAGTTTGGGATAAGTTTTGGCTAAAACCATGGGCCAAAACCATGGGCCGCTAAACCATGGTTAAGGTCTAAACCATGGTTTTCTAACCATGGTTAGTGGTTTTCTGGGGCCTATAAATAGACCCCCCCTACCCATTCATTCTTCACAACTTCCACTACCACCACCACCCCAAGGGCTAGGGTCGAGAGGTTGGGAGGAGGAGTGGGAGGCGAGGGAGGAGCACTAGTGAAGCACTGCCGGGAGAACGAGGAGGAGAAAGGTATGATCCCCTCTTAGTTGCTTCGTAAGTAAGGCTTTCAATTCATACTCTTGTTCTTCCAAGTTTTGTTCTTGATTCATCTTTCTTTCCAATTCGTTTTCCTGTTGTGGTTCGAGGAGAAATCTGTGTAACACCCTACTTAGGTGCGGGCGGCTATGCGCGTCAGTGACCCTGAGATTCGTCACACGTTCACTTATCTAAGATGCGTGGTGTCTACCGATTCTCCATCGTTTATGTTTCTATTCTTTGCAATATGCTTTTATAGTTATTTTGATGGAGAAATCTGTGTAATACCCTACTTAGATGCGGGCGGCTATGCACGTCAGTGACCCTGTGATTCGTCACACGTTCACTCACCTAAGATGTGTGGTGTCCATCGGTTCTTCTTCTCTTGTTGTTGAGTATATTATTTCAGTTTCGTTGTTTTTTCCTCTCGATTGATTTTATAGAGGAAACTCTTTTCGTTTTTATTTTGAAATATGTCCCGATATAAGGGGAAACTCTGCCGAAATTTTCCGAGAAATTTGTCCCGATATAAGGGGAAACTCTGCTGAAATTTTAAGAGAAAATATGTTCTTGACATTCTTCGTGTTCTTCGCGTTCTTCGTTCGTTCTTCACATTCTTAACATGTTCTTAGCGTTTTGATACGAAAAATGAAATTCGATCTTTTCAGGAGCCTTAAAATAGCCTTTCTAAAAACGAAACTCGATAAAGCCTTGCATACACGAGAGAGAGCTCGATTAGGTAACGAAATCCTTCCTTTTGCTGTTGGATTTTCATACGAAGTTATTGAAATTATTGATTTTGTGTTCTTTGCTACGAAGAACCCTAATTTTGGCTATTTTTGAAAAAGTCTGAAGAATTGCTTTATGATTCCCACTAAAAAAGGTTTAAGCATCAAATTGATGCGGTGGCTTTGAAAGTTAGGGTTTGGGAGTTAAATTAGGCATAAATCCAAATATATATATGGTTATGAATAATATATATGTGAGTATATACAAAGTATTGTTGATTATGCAAATCAAGGACTTAACGAAAGAATTACATCATGGAAATTGATGTGGTTTGAGTTGAATCCTGAAAAGGATTGTATGTCACGATAAGGATGACTGGGAGTAGTACTACAGGTCGGGCATGCAACCTGTAGGTTTGTCGGAAGGAACCCGTATTGGCGTTTCCCTACCTAGGTGGTACATGGTTGCCCTATTATGATAAGTGCACACAAATTGAATGTTTTGCAACGCGTGGTACCAGGAGCCAATATATTCGGGTTGGAACGACGGAAGATGTGGTCGTGCCATGTGGAGGCACGGATGGTTCAATAGTGGCTGGTCACGATAATATGTATTTAAAGCTGCTAGGTTATATGATTAAATGTTAGCCTGAGGTTTTAAGTAACCGAGTCCTCGAGGACGGTGTGCTCATTTGATTTTCCAGGCTGAGAGTTGAGACCCTGTTTAATAAAAGAAAAGGAAATTGTCAGGGTAGTATTGGAGGATTGGTTGAGGCGACGTGTGGCGGCATAAGCTTACCAAGATCAACACAATCTCCAATCCCGAAGCATCCACAGCTTCGGAGTCCAAGAATGGTGGGGTTCCCCTGGAGTAATCCCTGATGTGGAATAGAAAGGAATAGGACTTAAATTAATGAAAAGGAATGAAATTTTTGTGATATCAAGTTTTGAAAAATTACACAATTTGTTTGCTTTTCTCTTCTTCGTCACTTAGCATTCGCTAATTTTTATCCTCTTATTTATGGAAACCCCGACATGTATCGGTGAGCCATCGCAAGGACTTTAAAAACTCATCCAGCTTACATACTAGACATCCAGCCAGCCACAGTAGCTTTACTCTTTAAGGTAGTTAGTAATCTTTTGTATATTTTCCTTTCAAGCTGATGTACATGTATGGTTATAGTGGGACAGTGTATCATCTGAACTTTAATTTGTGAATGGAAAAGTGTTGAAATACTTTCTTCCGAGTATTTTTATTTGCAGAATATTTCTGAATGTTAGTTGTGATTGCTGAATAAATTATTGCTAAGTAAACAGATCCCTATATGGGAGGATCCGACGGCCTGGGAAACGGGGTCGTGACAGATTGGTATCAGAGCCCGATTACTCCAGTAATTTATTTAGTAACTAACAACTAAGAGCGGTATTCAGAAACTAAGGTTGTATTAAGATCCTTTGATCTTAATAAATGACTGCAATACCATTCACAAGTCATTATCCCTTATGTACATCATGCTAAGACATATAGGATCTGACCTTTGACCTTGACTCGTCCCAGGATCATGGCAGACCAAGACATGTCTAGACAATTAGAAGCTATGATGGCAATGATCCAAGACATGGGGCAAAGGCAACAAGCATTGGAGGAGAGGCTCAATGCACAGGTTGAGAGACCCGAGGCATCTAAGCCTGCGGATGGTAGGATTGAAGGTTCTGTCCATCTTTCTGAGGAAGAATCTAGTTACCATCCTTCAACTGAGTTTGCTCCTACCTTGGTTGAAGGAGCAATGGAGAAGGCCCTTCTTAGACACCAAACATTACTAGATAATTACCGAAAGGGGAAAATTCCTCGATTCAAAGGTGTAGAGACACCTGCCGAGGCTGAATTATGGCTTGATGACGTCAGTAGGATGTTGAGAATAATACATGCACCAGCAGATACTTGGGTGCACGTTGTTGATTATTCCTTAGCAGACTATGCAAGACGATGGTGGAGAGCAATTTCCAAGAAGTTAGCAGATCATGTTCCATGGGATATCTTCGAAGAGAGGTTCCGAGCTCACTTCTGTCCTCTCATTGGGAAGAATTAAAGAGGAGAGAGTTGGCTTCTCTGAATCAGGGTTCTAAGACTGTACGAGATTATCATATCCACTTTACTGAGCTACTACTGTACTCACCGGCTCTAGAAGCCTCACCACAAGAGTGTCTTACCAAATTTGTTAGCAGTCTTCAGGGAGATCTACGAGAAAAGCTTGCTGGTTTTAGAGCCACAACCGTAGATGAAGCAATGGACATCGCCTCTCGTATTGAGATGGAGAGGGATGAAAACCGCCAAAGAAGAAGTTTCTACTTTAAGGGTGGACCATCCAAAAGCAAGGCACATTATAATCGTAGAGATCGTCGCTATCATCCAGTCGGTTCCAATATAAGCTCACCACAAACCTTGGGTCAGGAATTATCAGGAAGAAGGGGTTTCTCTGGACCTCCACTATATCCTCGCGACTCAGAAGCAGGAGCTAGCACCTATGTGGCTGGATCTTCAGCTCAAACAGGAGCACGTGTGTGTTTTTACTGTAATCAGGAAGGCCACATCAAGAAAGATTGTCCGAAGTTGAGAGGTTCAGGGTTTAAATCAACCCCAATTAATAGTATAACATCCACCTCGAGCAATGGAGCAACACATGGAGGAAGACATGGTAGAGGTCGAGGCTCACAAGGAGCATCTCCTACACAACAACCACCACAAAGTGTTGCGGGTTCTAGCTTGCCTATTCCTAATGGCCAGCTCAATGCAATTATTGAAGAACAAGCCTACAATTCAGGCACAGTCGTACGAGGTACCGTTACTATTCATGGCTTTTCAGTACATGCCTTATTTGATTCTAGTGCTTCACATTCATTTATTGCTCGACGGTTAGTACCCACTTTGGGTAAGATACCAGTAGAAGTACAACAGTCCTATCTGATCAAGGGACCAGGAGGACAAGTATTTATAATCCGAGAAATCTTGGATAATTGTATAATACTGATAGCGGGACATCAGTTACATGTTTCACTACTACTAATAGAAATGGAGGACTTTGATCTTATCCTAGTGATGGATTGGTTAGAAAGGCATCATGCATGTCTTGACTGTTTCCAGAAGACAGTAACATTTCACCTTCCTAACTCGATAGAGTTCCAGTTCATTGGAAAGACATCCAATGATAATATCAAATATATCTCTACATTGAAGGCACAACAGTTGTTAGAGCAAGGGTGCCAAGGTTATTTAGCTTATGTATCCACTACATCAGGGTCAGAAAGAATGATAGAAGATGTGCCTATAATGTACGAGTTTACTGATGTATTTCCAGAAGAACTACCTGGATTACCACCTGAGCGAGAGATTGAATTTGAAATATCTCTCATACCTGATACTCAGCCTATCTCTATCCCTTCGTATAGGATGGCACTAGCTGAGTTACGAGAGTTAAAGGTACAATTGCAAGAACTGTTAGATAAAGGATTCATTCGTCCTAGTACTTCACCATGGGGTGCACCTGTCTTATTTGTTAGGAAAAAGGATGGGTCGATGCGGTTGTGCATTGACTATAGACAACTAAACAAGAGGGCAATAAAGAACAAGTATCCTCTGCCAAGAATAGATGATCTCTTTGATCAGTTACAAGGTTCAACTGTGTATTCCAAGATTGATTTAAGATCTGGATACCATCAGTTGAAAATTAAAGATACAGATATTCCCAAGACAGCTTTTCGAACTAGATACGGGCATTATGAATTCTTAGTTATGCCTTCTGGACTAACAAATGCCCCAGCAGCCTTCATGGATCTCATGAATAGAGTATTCAAGGAGTTCTTAGATCACTTTATAGTAGTCTTTATTGATGATGTGCTTATTTACTCAAAGGATAAGTATATGCATGAACATCATCTCCGGAAGGCACTTAAAACTCTAAGGAAGAACAAACTGTATGTTAAATATAGCAAATGTGACTTCTGGCTATCTGAAGTATCTTTCTTAGGCCATGTTATTTCTGGGGAAGGTATATCAGTTGATCCTACAAAGGTTAGTACGGCCCTCGGAAACATCTCTTTTCCATTTCCATTTACCCAGTTCATATCTGACTTTCATTTGTTCCCGGCACTCCAATCCAACGAGCCTACCTCTACCTCCCGCCACACCAACCCTCGGGATACCACCGGAGGGTGCCTGAAAGTGGAGTCAGACGAGGTCGGGAAGAAAGAGTCAGAGGTAGGCTTGGACGACATACATCATCGGTTGGTTCCACCACCCTGATATTTGATCAAGGACTGGACATTTCTCGAATCTTTTGAACAAATAAAGAAGCACTAGGCGCACAACGCTTTCCCTTATTCATTCCCACAAATCGAGCAAGTAAACCACCTTGCGCCCGAAGACTGTCACAGAAATATGATCTTTTCTGGGTTTAGCTGGATATTATAGAAGATTCGTGAAGGACTTTTCACGGATAGCATTGCCAATGACTAGACTAACTCAAAAGGAGGTCCCATTCTTATGGTCTGATACATGTGAAGCTAGTTTTCAGACACTGAAAGAATGCCTAACATCTTCACCCATCCTTACTCTACCCTCTGGGAGTGAAGGGTTTACAGTGTACACTGACGCATCTAAAGAAGGACTTGGGGCGGTTCTTATGCAACATGGTAAGGTAGTTGCGTATGCATCACGACAGCTCAGGACACATGAGAAGAACTACCCAACACATGACCTTGAATTAATTGCCGTAGTTTTCGCTTTAAAGATATGGAGACACTACCTGTATGGTATTACTTTTGAAATCTTCACCGATCATAAAAGCTTGAAATATCTATTTGATCAAAAGGAACTCAATATGAGACAAAGACGGTGGCTAGAGTTGCTGAAAGACTGTGATTGCACTATCTCCTACCACCCTGGTAAGGGGAACGTCGTAGCAGATGCCCTTAGCGCTTCGCTTAGATTGGAGTCATGAGCGAGAGGAAGAGGGGTGGGGCCAAGACATCAGGCTAGGAAAGGTAGAAGAAGAACTTATTCACCTGGGTTAGTGAGTGCTATCCACTTCTAGGATTTACTATCAACGTTAAGTGAATGGAAACCATTTGATAGTAGTGCTGATACTATAACTATTCCTCATCGATACAAACCAGAAATATGGGATAAAATAAAGAAAGGACAGGAGGATGATCCAGTCCTTAAAGACTTGAAACAACAACTTGAGAAGAATGAGATAGAGGGATTCCAGATACAAGATCACAGAGTTTGTGTACCAAACACACCTGAACTAAGGAAAGACATCTTACGAGAAGCTCATTGTTCTAGATTATCTATTCATCCAGGAAAAACGAAGATGTATAAGGATCTTCATTCATACTTTTGGTGGCCGGGAATGAAGAAAGATGTTGCTGAGTATGTGAATTCATGTTTCACTTGCCAGCAGGTAAAGGCTTCACACCAAAAGCCACCAGGATTATTGCAACCCCTCCCTATACCTGAATGGAAATGGGAAAGCATTTCCATGGATTTCATTACTGGCTTACCTCAGACGACTGGTAGTAAAGATATTATCTGGGTTATAATAGATCGTCTGACAAAGGTAGCACACTTCATTCCGATAAGTTTATCTTTCACTTCAGACCAGCTTGCTGAGTTATATATTACACATGTGATTCGCCTCCATGGTATCCCGAAGGAAGTAGTTTCTGATCGAGATTCACGATTCACCTCACACTATTGGGAGAACTTCATGAAAGCTTTAGGTACACAACTATGCTTGAGTGCAGCATATCATCCACAAACAGATGGTCAGTCAGAACATATGATTCAAACACTAGAGGATATGCTACGAGCATGTGCCTTAGAATGGAAGGGATCGTGGATTAAACACTTGCCTCTTGTAGAATTCACCTACAATAATAGTTACCATACAAGTATTGTCATGGCACCATTTGAAGCACTATATGGATGAAAGTGTACTACTCCTTTGTGTTGGCAAGAGGTCGGAATAAAGAACCTTTATGATTCAGATAGACTTCAGGAGACACGGGAAGCTGTAGAACTTGCTAGAAAAAGACTATTAACTGCTCAGAGTCACCAGAAAAGTTATAGTGATACCAGGCGAAGAGACCTTGATTTTGAGGTAGGCGACTTTGTATTTCTCAAAGTATCACCTATGAAGGGTGTTCAGAGGTTTGGCTTGCGTGGGAAGTTAGCACCCAGGTTCGTGGGTCCCTTTGAAATTATTCAACGGATTGGAAAAGTTGCCTATAGACTTGCACTTCCTCCACATCTTTCGGCAATACATGATGTATTTCATGTATCAAATCTGAGAAAGTACGTTAGGGATCCAGAGCATAAGATAAGTTATGATGATTTACATGTTGAGCCAGACTTGACATACCAAGAGATACATGTGCAAATACTTGAAGGGATATCAAGAAGTTGAGAAACAAAGAGGTGCCTCTAGTTAAAGTATTGTGGCGAGACCAAGAGTTTGAAGAAGCCACATGGGAACCTGAGGTAGAAATGAGAGAGAAATACCCGTACTTGTTTGAATGATAACATTATGTATTATGTATATGTTCATTTTAAATGACATGACGTTCATTCTCTTTAAGGTTGTTATGGTTTCAATCCTCTTTAAGGTTGTTATGCCTGCATTTCTAGTCTCGAGGACGAGACTTCCTTTAAGGTTGTTATAATTGTAAAGCCTTGAACTTGGCATATCTCGGATCCTATATAATAAGATCCAGCTCGTCAAGAGAAAACCAATGAAATTTTTTCGTGTGAATCGGACTTCGTTTCGAATTGTTATGATTTTCCGAAGAAAGAGAAGTCATTAATCCATAATGACCGTCATTAAGACTAATTAAATATGATTAAAGAAATTAATGACGATTGAAAGCCGCTAATGATCATTAGTAGACACTAATCAATAGTTAACAAAAGATAAGCGTAAGCCGCGAAAGTTAAATCGCGATTAGTGAAAGTTAATCACGATTAGTGTTAATTAAGCGTCATTAGCGAATCTAGAATCCTCTAGGACCGGTTTGGTTACCGGGGTACACCACGTGCATACCTCTATCTCCAACCCTTCATTCTTGGGTTGGGATTGCTTGCATTGATCCTACAAATTCTTCAATATAATATTTTTTAATCATGCTAAAATGAATTTATTAACATAAAAAACATATTATAATCATTAGAAAAGTTAATATAATACATAATTAATGTCACATCACATCACAATTATCATTTAACCCTCCCAACCCTCCAAACAGCTACTATTCACAGGAGGATACCCCAACCCACTCCAACCCAGTCCATCCCAGTAACTAAACAGGCCCTTAGAATGTTCTAACTTAAGCTCCAAGTTTGGGATAAGTTTTGGCTAAAACCATGGGCCAAAATCATGGGCCGCTAAACCATGGTTAAGGTCTAAACCATTGTTTTCTAACCATGGTTAGTGGTTTTCTGGGGCCTATAAATAGACCCCCCCACCCATTCATTCTCCACAACTGCCACTACCACCACCACCCCAAGGGCTAGGGTCGAGAGGTTGGGAGGAGGAGTGGGAGGCGAGGGAGGAGCGCTAGCGAAGCGCTGCCGGGAGAACGAGGAGGAGAAAGGTATGTTCCTCTCTTAGTTTCTTCGTAAGCTAGGCTTTCAATTCATACTCTTGTTCTTCCAAGTTTTGTTCTTGATTCATCTTTCTTTTCGATTCGTTTTCCTGTTGTGGTTTAAGAAAAATCTGTGTAACACCCTACTTAGGTGCGGGTGGCTATGCACGTCGGTGACCCTGTGATTCGTCACACGTTCACTCATCTAAGATGCGTGGTGTCTACCGATTCTCCATCGTTTATGTTTATATTCTTTGCAATATGCTTTTATAGTTATTTTTATGGAGAAATCTGTGTAATACCCTACTTAGGTGCGGGCAGCTATGCAGGTCAGTGACCCTATAATTCGTCACACGTTCACTCACCTAAGATGTGTGGTGTCTACTGGTTCTTCATCTGTTGTTGTTGAGTATATTCTTTCAGTTTTGTTGTTATTTTCCTCTCGATTGATTTTATAGAGGAAACTCTTTTCGTTTTTATTTTGAAATATGTCCCGATATAAGGGGAAACTCTGCTGAAATTTTCCGAGAAATATGTCTCGATATATGGGGAAACTCTGCTGAAATTTTAAGAGAAAATATGTTCTTGACGTTCTTCGTGTTCTTCGCGTTCTTCGCGTTCTTTGTTCGTTCTTCGTTCGTTCTTCGCGTTCTTAACATGTTCTTAGCGTTTTGATACGAAAAATGAAATTCGATCTTTTCAGGAGCCTTAAAATAGCCTTTCTAAAAACGAAACTTGATAAAACCTTGCATACACGAGAGAGAGCTCGATTAGGTAACGAAATCCTTCCTTTTGCTGTTGGGTTTTCATACGAAGTTATTGAAATTCTTGATTTTGTGTTCTTTGCTACGAAGAACCCTAATTTTGGCTATTTTTGAAAAAGTCTGAAGAATTGCTTTATGATTCCCACTAAAATAAAGTTTAAGCATCAAATTGATGCGGTGGCTTTGAAAGTTAGGGTTTGGGAGTTAAATTAGGCATAAATCCTAATATATATATATGGTTATGAATAATATATATGTGAGTATATACTAAGTATTGTTGATTATGCAAATCAAGGACTTAACAAAAGAATTACATCATGTAAATTGATGTGGTTTGAGTTGGATCCTGAAAAGGATTGTATGTCATGATAAGGATGACTGGGAGTAGTACTACAGGTCGGGCATGCAACCTGTAGGTTTGTCGGAAGGAACCCGTATTGGCGTTTCCCAACCTAGGTGGTACACGGTTGCCCTGTTATGATAAGTGCGTACAAATTGAATGTTTTGCAACGCGTGGTACCGGGAGCCAATATATTCGGGTTGGAATGACGGAAGATGTGGTCGTGCCATGTGGAGGCACGGATGGTTCAATAGCGGCTGGTCACGATAATATGTATTTAAAGCCGCAAGGTTATATGATTAAATGTTAGCCTGAGGTTTTAAGCAACCGAGTCCTTGAGGATGGTGTGCTCATTTGATTTTCCAGGCAGAGGGTTGAGACCCTGTTTAATAAAAGAAAAGGAAATTGTCAGGGTAGTATTGGAGGATTGGTTGAGGCGACGTGCGACGGCATAAGCTTACCAAGATCAACACAATCTCCAATCCCGAAGCATCCATAGCTTCGGAGTCCAAGAATGGTGGGGTTCTCCTGGACTAATCCCTGATGTGGAATAGAAAGGAATAGGACTTAAATTAATGAAAAGGAATGAAATTTTTGTGATATCAAGTTTTGAAAAATTACACAATTTGTTTGCTTTTCTCTTCTTCGTTACTTAGCATTCGCTATTTTTTATCCTATGATTTATGGAAAACCCAACAGGTATCGATGAGCCATCGCAAGGACTTTAAAAATTCATCCGGCTTACATACTAGACATCCAGCCAGTCACAGTAGCTATACTCTTTAAGGTAGTTAGTAATCTTTTGTATATTTTCCTTTCAAGCTGATGTACATGTAATGGTTATAGTGGGACAGTGTATCATCTGAACTTTAATTTGTGAATGGAAAAGTGTTGAAATACTTTCTTCCGAGTATTTTTATTTGCAGTATATTTCTGAATGTTAGTTGTGATTGCTGAATAAATTACTGTTGTGTAACCAGATCCGGATATGGGAGGATCCGACGGCCCGGGAAACGGGGTCGTGACAAGAACGAAGAAATGGGGCGAAGGACTCACCGGGGAGACGAGCTCGAAGATCTCGCGGCGGATGTCCGACGATGAGGGGCTTGGATCAACCTCAATTCTACTCCACGGAGCTCGATCTCGGGCTCAAATTCTTCCTGCTGTCACCAGGAATACAAAGGGCGAGGGGTTTAGGGCTAACGATGGAGGAAGAGGGATCAAATTCGAAATGAAGGTCAAAGGGGTTTTTGAAGAAGATGGCTCTGGCGGCTCCAAGAACGAGGCGCACGAGCAGAGCAGTGATGCAATCCTCGAGGAGAGGCTCAGGCGTGTAAGACCATTCCACGAGGACAAAAAGTCGTGAAGACCATATCGCCAAAAGATGAAGGGAGTAGCCTCGAAAAATCTGAGAAGATGGGACAAAACATGTCCTAACAAGGCTGAAGAGGGAGAGTCAGACAGTTGACCCGCGGTCAACTGTCAGACTCACCTGGTTGGTCCACGTGGACCAACCAGGAAAAACCTCTAAAAAATGTTTTGTAAACTCATTTTAAATTAGAAAACAATTTTATTATTTTTAGGTTATTACATAAAAAAATATTTATTATTTTATAAATTATTTTATAGTGATTTTTAGTTATTTTTTAGAGGTGTCAAATAACAAGTTACCTTTTTGGGCTTATATATGTTTATATATCTATATATTTTAAGACTTTATTTTTATTTTATGTATTTAATTCATTTTCTTTATTTATTATTTTATAAATTTATAGCATATTTTTATATATTTAATTTTTTTTATTTTATTTTTCTAAAGTGTTTTAACACTTAATAAAATAAAAGTGTGAATTATGCAGGTTTGTATACAGGTATTATACTTATGTATGCTCTATACAAGTATTTTATTTTATGTTTCTTTTGTGTTTTTATTCTGATTTTAATGCACACATAAATTATAAATAATATTTACAAAATTATAGGAATATAAAATTATAAAAATAATGAATAAATAATAAAATGAATATTTTAATCTGTACAAGTATACAAAAGGGTACAAAACTCAACTTTCAAACCGTAGCTCCGCTAAATGCGAAACCACCGCCATTAAATAGTTTATTTTAAATTATATACAACTAAAGGTGAGTTTGATGCATTTGGAGTTTTTATTTGCGAGATACAAGTCTGGGAAGTTGGGATTCTGGATTCTTATTCAGACCATAACTTTTTATCTGTATATTATTTTTGAATGAAATCAATTTTGTATTTTTCTTTATTTAATCATCTACAACTTTCATGTACAAAGTTTCTTTATTTGAGGTATAAAAAGTGGAACCAAAAATAGGTCCCAAATGAATAAAGAATGAAATAAAAACAGAGATATTATTATTGTATTTTGGCCCTTATCTCTCCCTACTTTATTCCTTGTCGACCTAGTCACCGAGATGCCTAGGTCTCGGGGTTTCGGGTCATAAAATATTTACAATATTTTATTCTTTTTCTTTTTTTTCTTTATTCTATAATTTTGGCTTTAAACCCGCATTTTATACAATATTTACACAATGATGCATTGATGCTAAAATGCCTAAATTAACAGTACTTACACGCATTTACTAGGGTTTTTAAGGCCAAAATGATAGAATAAAGATGATGAAACGTAGATTTATCACCCACCACTTTTTTGGAGTTTTTTTTTCGATGTGCATATGTACAACATATCTACATGGTGTAGCATATATACATAAGGAGTTTTTTCTCTTGAGCCAGTAGACTATCCCTCTTTTGAAGCATTATTGCAACCCACAACTCCTGTCTTTAGACCTCAATGCCACCAGACCAAGTTGAGACACACTTCCTTTACTAAAAGAAGAAGAGAGGTTCCGCTTAGAAGTACTACCCTCATATGCAATCCCAAGTCAAAGAAGACTGCCACTTCACCACCTCATCCGTAGAGAGCTTGGTGTAAAGTGCTGTTGAAAGTAAATCCATTGTCTGTAAGAGTCATGTGTACGTTTTTAAGTGTTCTACTTAGGCTCATCAAGATGACATATGATCATAGCCTAGTGGATTCAAAGAATTAAGTCACCATGGACCTGAAAAGTCTCAACCCTAAGCCCTCTAAGGTTCCTATTAGAATTAGGTGGATTAAGGTCTTAACCAAGCTCCAATTTTCAATTTAATTCCATGCTAGTTTACATGTCAACTATGATTCATAAAAACTATACAAGTATATACAACAATGTTTTTATGTAAGTTTTGAAAATGTGCAAATTTTTTGAAAAATGTTTGAATGAATGGATGCGTGCATGAATATAGAAGTTTTGCAAAATATTTACACACATTTACAAAAGGGGTTTTGCAAACTTTTTATTTTTCAAACATTATACAAAAATGTTGTACTATATACATAATTTTGATATCAAAATATTTACAAGCTCTTTACACAAAATATTTTTACAAACATTTGTACAAAAATAATTTTGTAGATAGCTATGTATGTGCAATAAAGAATTTTATGTACAAGAAAATTTTTTAATTTTTATGGATTTTAGCCATTTTATTTATTAACACACTCACAAAAAGTACGAGATGGCTAAAGTATATATGAAATATATATGACACGCCCCTATACTTAGCTCGAACGATGTCCTCAGAGTGAATCAAGAGCGATGAAGAAGACATAACTCGTGCTTAGTGTAGGGAAGTGAAAAGGAAAACTATACTACAACGACGAATGAAAGAATAGAATGGAAAAGAATCTCGGTGTTTCCCCCTGTACTTAGGATCAAGTAATCCTAAGTATAGCAGACTGTACACAAAGGGAAACTCAAGTGGAAGAATGTACATGGTCTACCTCCCCTATACTTAGGGTAAATTATCCCTAAGTTCAGCCAACAAAACAGAGGTAGAAAGAATCAAAAGGAAATCAAAACTCTCACCCCCTATACTTAGGGTAAGGTACACCCTAAGTATAGCATAATCAAAGATGCAAATGGGGTGCTGGACTGAAGACTAGTGTGATATGGACATCTGATCTATACAAGGCGGAAGACGGTGATAATCAGGCATGATATGCAATAGATGTGAGTCAAGAGACCACATCTCACGCAAAATGAATAGGGGTGACTTCAACGACCAGTGGCTCATGATCTAAATATGGTTTGAGCTGCTGCCAGTTAACACAAAAGGTTGACTCAGATGACATCTCAGATATATCAATGCTTCCATTGTCATGTACCTTTCGGACCAGGTATGGTCCCTTCCACTTGCTCTGCAACTTCCCTTAAAATAATCTAAGCCTAGCATCAAACAACCATACTCTCTGTCCTGGCTCAAACTGCTTATGGCTGATGTGAGAATCATGCCACTCCTTCACTCTCTCCTTGTACTGTAGGCTGCTCAAAAAGGTTGCATCTTTAAGCTCCTCAAGGGTTTCCAACTCTGTCCTCCTCTGGTCTCCTACACTCACTGGATCCAAAGTATGTCTGTGACAGCCCAAAGTGGCTTATGTCTAAGCTCAACAGGTAAATGGAAGGGCTTGCCATAAACGAGGCGAAAGGGAGATGTACCCAAGGGAGTCTTGAAGGATGTCCGATATGCCCACAAGATCGAGTCCAAAAGCTGTGACCAATCCTTTTGATCAGGGTGGACGACCTTATGCAATATAGTCTTGATCTCTCTGTTCGACACTTTAGTAAGACCATTGGTCTGAGGATGATATGGAGTGGCTAGTCGACGTTCAATGCTGAACTCACTAGCAAGGGCCTTTACCTTGTTGTTGATGAAATGAGACCCCCCATCAGATATCAACACTCTAGGCACCCCGAACCGTGAAATGATATTCTTCCTCAAAAATTTGCATACAGTCCTAGCATCTGTGGTTCGGGCAGTGATGGCCTCAACCCAATGAATCACATAACCAACGGCCAACAGAATGTACTCGAATCACTGACTCTTAGGGAATGGACCCATGAAATCAATGCCCCATGCGTCAAAAACCTCACAGAAATAAATGGGCTGCATCGACATCATATCACGTTGTCCACAAGTGCCCATCCTCTGACAGTCAGTACACCTCGTCGCGAATTCATCAGAATCCTTGAAGAGGGTAGGCCACCATAGGTCGGATTGGAGCACTTTCTGTGCTATTCTCCTCCCAGAATGATATCATCCTGCCTCAAGCTTGTGGCAGTAAGTGAGGACACTATGGTGCTCCTCCTGAGGAATGCATCGACGCCGGGCGCTATCCCCTCCTTCATGATAAAGGACGGGATCCTCCCAATGGTAGAACTTGGCCTTCACAAGGAAGGTCTCAAGTAGCTGCCTGGACCAACCTTGTGGAACTTTCTTGGCAACAAAATAGTTCACAATGTCGGCATACCACAGGAGAGAGGCAATAGCAAGGATTGCCTCAACGGGGAAGGTCTCAGAAATAGGATCAATCTGCTCAGAATCCTCAAGATGCTCTAATTGGGAGAGATGATCCACCACCACATTCTTGACTCCAGGCTTATCCTTAATCTCAATATCAAACTCCTGGAGTAGAAGGATCCATCTAGTCAATATCGCTTTGTCATCCTTCTTTGCCATGAGGTACCTGATGGCGGTATGGTCTATGAAGATAGTCACCTTAGATCCAATGATATATGATCTGAACTTATCTAGGGCAAAGACTACGGGTAGCATCTCCTTCTCAGCAACGGTGTAGTTCCGCTGGGCGACATCCAATGTACGGCTAGCGTAGTGAATGGCAAAAGGCACTCCATCCCTCCTTTGTCCCAGTACAGCCCCTACGGCAAATCGGAGGCATCCTTCATAATCTCGAATGGGAGAGACCAATCAAGCGGCTGGAGGATAGGAGCCTCAACAACTAGACTCTTGAGAGTCTTAAATGACACAAGAAACTTATCATCCACAATGAACTCGGTGTCTTTAGTCAGCAGATCAGTCAACGGCCGGGAAATCTTACTGAAATCATGAATGAAGCGTTGGTAGAAACCGACATGCCCCAGAAAAGACCATAATTATCACAAGTTGGACGATGGATTGAGTTTCCTAATGATATCCACCTTGGCCGGATCAACCTCCATGCCCCTGTTGGAGATGATATGGCCAAGTACCATCCCTTGAGTCACCATGAAGTGACTCTTCTCCCAAGATAGCCCAAGATGGACCTTGATGTATCACTGAAGGACACGGTCTAGGCAGTCAAGACAAGCATCAAACCCATCGCCATAGATAGAAAAGTCGTCCATGAAGACCTCCAAGCACTCACCCACCATGTCTGAAAAGATGAATAACATGCACCTTTGGAATGTCGCTAGAATGTTATATAGACCAAAGGGCATCCGTCTGAAAGCATATGTCCCAAAGGTACAGGTGAATGTAGTCTTGTCCTAGTCTTCGGACACAATGGACACCTGATTGTACCCGGAGTACCCGTTAAGAAAGTAGAAGTGACTCTTCCCAGCTAGCCTCTCTATAATCTGATCAATAAAAGGTAGCGAGAAATGATCCTTCTTGGTGGTCTGGTTAAATCGTCTGTAGTCCACACAAACCCTCCAAGAAGTGGGTACCCGGGTAGCGATCTCCTCTCCAGACTCACTCACAATTGTAGTGATGCTTGTCTTCTTGGGCACCACATGTAATGGACTAACCCACTTGGAGTCGGAGATGGGGTAGATAAAATAAGCACTCCACCATATCGAGATCTCCTTCATGACAACCTCTCGAAGATTTGTGTTCAATCACCGCTAGAACTCACGCGACGGCTTGGTATCCTATTCGAGATAGATATGGTGGGAGCAAAGGGCCGGACTTATCCCCTGGAGATCGAATACGCTCCATTCTATTGCCTTGCGGTTCTTTTCAAGAACCTCCATCAAACAAGATTCTTATTCTCCAGTCAAATCCGTTGAGATAATGACTGGGTGCATCTCATGCTCGCCTGCAAGGAACCTATACTTCAGCGACTGCGGCAAGGGCTTCAGCTCTGGATAACTGGGAGGTGGCGGATCTGGTCTCTGAAAGGTTTTAGTGAACGCAACCAAATCTGCATGGGAGAGCTCTCACTGAACCTGAAAATCTGGTGAAGACTGCTCTGCTGGTGTGTCTGTGCTCTGAATGGGACCAGTCTCCACCCTAGCTGCTGACTCTGTGGAAATCAGACATGGAATCATATCATCGAACTCTGCCCAATCAATATCTGACTCCGAGGGATCTGAATTTGAATCAAAGGAAGTATCAACTGCCTTGCCCATCTGAACGCAATCTGTTGTCGGAAGTGTGATATGTACCAAGAATGCGCTCTCCAAGCTCTTCTCTACTGGAATCTGTGCATCAACGGGATCTGAAGGTGAGAGGATGGCTCGTGAAACTGGGTCTGATCAAGCTGCTTCGTCATCTGTAATCACAAAATCACACTCCTGGTGGAAGTCTCGCTCTGCTTTTGTCATCTGCTCTGAATCGGTAAGCAGCTTTGTGCAAGCTGAATATCATGCTCTGGTCTCATCGATCATCTCTATTTGTATACTCTCACCCTCGACGTGAAAGTACACCTTTGCGCTGTCATGATAGGACACTGCCTTGGTTGTGGCCAAGAACGGGCATCCTAAAATGATGGGGGTATCGGTCACAGACTTAGGGATCTCCAAGTCCAACACAACGAAGTCCACGTGGAATTTTAGGCCTTGAATTGTGACGACCACGTCCTTCAGCAACCCCTTCGGCCTCTTGATAGATTGATCAACAAACTGAAGGATTGTCCTGCTCTGTCGAAGAGGGACAAACTCAAATCGATTAAGTAAGGCTGCCAGAAGTAGGTTGATAGAAGAGCCGCCGTCTAATAAAGTCCGATCGAACCTCTCCTCATGAATATGGCATCTGACATAGGGAGCTCCTACATCTGGCTTCTTGGCTAGCAGACGGTTCCCGGTGGCGAAGCAGGTGGCACGAGTGAGCATATGGATCTTTGAGTGATGGTTCCTCCTCTTCCTGTGAATGGTAGTCCTCTCTCTAAGGTTCCTCTAGAAGAGGGAGATGTGCTCCAAGGCCTCCTGTAGAGTCAGTTGTATCTGAAATCTGTCCATCATCTGCTGGTTGAACTCTAACTGCTGGGATTTTTTTGGGTTTCCTTTTTTGGTCCCCTTAGCTAAGCAGAGTGCTTTGAGAAAGGGGATGCTAGACCCTACCCAGATGGAGGGCTAGGATCGGGTCCCTGCTACTGTGGCAAAGTAGAATCCATGCAAACATCTCTAAGCATCACAGATGGACTCACAAATAAAGAACCCTTTCCTTTATTACCAGAATAGTCCTGAGATACAACTATGGAAGGAAATGCAACAGGAATAGAAATGGTGTCATCAGTACCACCCACGACATCTGGACTTGCGGCATCAGCACGGCACTCTGGCTCAGCATCTGATTTGGTGGCATCAGCATCACCTCCTACATATGGTGAAGTGACGGCCTCAATACCATCAGCTGGATCAACATCCTTGGTGACGTCAGCACCACCGTCATTATCATCATCACGAGCGGCATCAGCACCACTCTCCTCCTCGTCTGGTGCTCCTGAGACTGCATGTGGTCATCGATCAGACGAGGAGGCGCCGCCGGCTGACATCCTACCGCTCCTAAGTGTAACAAAGTCAGCATCAAAAGTGTATACAGAAATATCACCAAGTGAATCACTAGAAGTGGTAACCAATGTAAACTCTACCTTCTCAGACTTCCTCCTGAGGTTTTTTAGGTTTGGCTCAATCTGGGCAGGTATAGCGTCCTTTCCCTTCACTATCTCTCACATCTTCTGACGGAACTCGTCCATCTCCCGTCAGAATGTAGCCTGCTGCTCGAAGATGAGGCGGGCTAGATCACCTAAAGCTGGCTTCTCATAGGCAGGCCCACGAGAACCGGACGGGTGGCCTCTCTGAAAGTGAGGCTGCTGCTGCTGATGAGAGGGATACTGAGGATAATACTGCTGTTGAGGCTGTTGCTGCCTCCATGATTGTCCTTGCTGATAGGGATGAGGACCATGTTGCTGGTAATGTGGCTGAGGATGTGGTTGTGACTGTGGGAACGGGGGCTGCTGGTGGTGCTGGCTGATCTGGCCACCCTAAACTGGAGGCTGCTGCTGGGAACTGGTACCTCCGATCGACCAACGGAATCCGGGATGGTCTCGTCAGATCCCAGGATGAGGTTGGTCATATCAAATCCTGTTGACATCCATGAACGGCTCCTGCTTGTAGGTGGGTGGGGGAGAACTGCCAGGGGCTGGTCCGGCTGATACACCACCATCTGGCTGTCCTGAGATGGTGGTGGTTGGACGTACTGCTGCTGATACTGCTGGAACGGCTCCACCTGAATGTGATGCACCTGTCGGTAGTGGGCGGAGGGATGGGTTGAGCTGCTACTGCCGGTATCTTCCCGTGACCTGAGACGGGGCTGAGAAGCCGTTTGTGCCTCCTGGTGACACATGATCTCGGTCTTCAGGTCACTCAGCATCTGTGCCATCTGATGGATCTGAGTCATGCCCTGCACTACTTCTTCTCTATCAACTCAATCCAGTCCAACTTCTCGTTGATAATCCCCATATCAGCGGCCTTCGACTCTGCCTGTGCTACGGGTGTTGTTGATGTAGATGGAATGACATCAACCCGTGCTATCCTCTGATAGGACACGACCTGTGGTGTAGGCTTCCCCTAAGTGTACAATCGGGTCTGGGACATCACCATGTAGTTCTCTGCCATCTCCTCGTAGATGGCCCAGACCTGATCCTTATCCTTGGCAAAATAGGAACCCCCAAAGGATGCATTGACTATCCCCCGCAACTCCGGTGTAAGCCCGCAAAAGAAACTCTGGCAAGGTTGGGCTTGGATATATCATGATGGGGACACCGATCTGTGAGCTCCCTGAATCTGTCCCATTCCTTGTGAAATTGCTCGTTGGGGAGCATGGAAAAGTTGCTGATCAGGGCCCTGGCTGCATTCACCCGGCCGAGTGGATAGTACTTGTTCAAGTACTTGTTCTGGAGCTGTTCCCATGTCGTGACAAATCTCCCTAGGTGCTTCAGCCAGTTGGATGCTCTGTCTACGAGGGAGAATGGGAAGGCCATCATCCTGATGGTGTCCTCATCCATGAGGTGATCGTGTACAGTACTGCAGATCATCTCGAACTCCTGAAGATGGAGGTGTGGCTCCTCTATGGCGAGTCCGTGGAAGCAGGGTAGAAGCTGAATCGTCTGAGGTGGGCGCTTGAAATCTCCCAAAATGGCTGGAAACACTATCCATCTATGGGTTAGAGTTGCACCATGGTTGTGCGACTCCCTCATTGGTCGTGCAGATGCTGGATGTGCTGGCTATTCAGGCTCTTCTCTCTCAGGGTTTCCTCCTCCTCCGCCGGCTCTACACTCTCGATCGACTCTCATCTACACCATCTCTCGGTGCATGTCCACCTTGAAAGCCCCCTGATTCCTGATCTGTCGTTGCATGGTCTCTAGGGAGGCTAACAGGGTGTTGTTGATGGCACCTTGATCCAATACGTACGTCAGGTTCCCCCCGGGTCCATCAATGTGCTCCTCACTGCTGGCCATGGTCTCTGCAAAGGCAAAAGATCAAAACTCAGGTGCTGGTAAATCAACTGGCTTTTGCGGTCTCTGCTTGGGCACCTCATGACTGGTAGAAGGGTGGTCGAGGGGGAACAGAGCGAAGTCAAATTCCCGAACCAACCTAGACGAACGGGCTGGAGTGCTCGAAAGCGGTGCAGCCAGAGGCTGCCTAAGGGACCTCTGACCCATCATCTTGATTTGGTGAGTAAAGGCAGGTGAGATCTGGAAAAGCGCACAAGATCGGTCAAGCAAACCCCTTATTCACCTACGCACTCAGAGCTGATGACCGTAAAGGTTTCGGTCTTTTATCTTGTCAGTTTTATGAGGTGATCAAACAGTCTTTTAGAGCGATTAAGCGAGCTGTTAGGAATCCAACACTCCCAGGAGACTGTCCCGATCCAAGGTTAGATCTTTCCCAGCCAGTACAAGTCGCGGACCGTTTACCGGCTACCCGATCGACTCGCTCTGTTAAGGATATCGTGGCCCGCTTTACAGGAGATCGGAGTGATCCTCACTGGAGAACGACTACCCGAGGCCAGTAGTCTAGGTCAGATGTAGCTCTAGACTAGTGTACGTCACTCTCTCGCTCATCCAAACCATACAATGAGGGGATTACTCTCCCAAGACAGATTTTTAGGTGAAGTGTCTTTTAGGGTCAAGTATGCTTGAACAGTCCCAATTTTATGATTTTTCTTTTTAGGTATTTTTCAAATAAAACAATTCCTAATGAATTTTCCGCTTCTCCCGGTTATTTTAAGTCCAAAAATAGGGGGAGAAAGCGAAAAAGTTGATGTGCGACTAAACACGATGATGCATGCCGAGTAAGAGATGCGTACCTGACTCCAGCTCTCTACATGCAAAGTGATCCACACATAAATTAAAAGCCAGAAATAAACATATCTATATGATGAAAGAAGAAATTGACCTTAGATAAATAATTTCTACTCGCGAAGAACTGTAGCTAACGGGTCAACAAGAGGGGTCGGGTTCCGGTCTCTGATGCCGATCGGTGTCTGCCACAATGGATCCTGCCAGCGCTGTATACGACCTCTAGCACCACATGACCCCTCAGGTGACTGAGTTAACTTTTTATTGGTGAATTAATTAATAAGGTCCAATTAGTCGATCTATAGGAATATGCAATCAATTAGGGTTGGGCCTTAAGTAATTACGTCACAAAGCAAGCAAAAATCCTAAGTCTAATGGCCAAAACCTTCGAGAATCAAAATAAAAGAAAAGCAGTCGAAAACAGAAACCGGCGAAAATCGCGGTGAGGTCCCTCGAGCACACCGGTGCTCGGCGAAACAGACCGCGAGATAACCTCCAAGTCTGAGAGTTTGCAGTTATTACAATAATAATAGTGCAGAAAATAAATCTAATCGAAGCTAAGCTACACTACAGCTCCCCACACTCCTGCTCCGGCACTCTCACGCTCTCCTGTGGCTCGATGCAGAAACACGACGCCTCCATGTTGCTCAGGTACCTCGACTCTCTGAAGATAACTACCCTCGCTCGTCGGGCCCTCGCAAGAAAATCAGAACAAAATTGTGTCAGTTCACAATTATTATAAAATTAGAAAATAAAAAAAATAAAAGGAAAATAAATGCAAAAATAAAAACAAATAAAATAAAATGAAAAGAAATAAAAATAAAAATAAACAAAAACAAAAAGAAATAAAAGAAAAGAAAAGAAAATAAAGAAAAAGAAAGCTGAAAAGGGGAAAATCGACTACTAAGTCGTGCTCCCCGACAACGACGCCATTCTGTTTACTCAGCCTCGGCTACTCGGGTTAAGTAATAATCAAGGTCGTTGCGACCCGATCCGCGAAGCTAAGTCAATCAAGAAAATGAAAGACCACCAAAGATAAAATCAATCAATCAAGCACAAATAGTAGTCTCGCTATTTTTTTACCAGGTATAGCAACCAGGGTCGAAAACAAGGAGCATGTGATGCTAACGCTATGAAGTAGTCGGGAATCCAAAATAAAAAGAAATGGTGATTTTTATGCTTTTCAATTTTTTTTTGATTTTTAATGTTAGGAAAAAGGATAAAATTACTCAAAAATTCATAATCAAGCAATTATTTAAAGCATAAAAAACACTCAAAAAATTCAAATAAAAATATTTTTGGGTTTTTAAAATATTCAAATATTTTTGTTAATTTTCTTAGATCTTTCTAATTTTTAATTAATTTTCTAAAAATCAAACAAGGGCAAAAATTACAAGTAGTGTACAACTAGAATCTGAAAATAATTTAAAATTGCTTAAAAGGCCTATAAAATTCAAGTGGCAATTTTATGTGAAACTACAAGTAAAAATCTAACTACAGAAGAACAGAACGTATTTTTTTTTGAATTTTTATGAATTTTTAATAATGTTTCTAAGGTTTTTAGTCTTTTCAATTTTTATGGTTTTTATAAATGGAAATGTAACAAAAATTGGATAGAAATACAAACAACTCAAAATAAACAAAGACGAATTTTTTAGAATTTTTCAAGGTTTTTTAATATTTTTAGTTGATTTTTAAAAACAAATAGGAACAATTTTTAAGGTTTTAAAATTTTTAAAAATAGTAAATGAAAATAAAATCAAACAAAAAATTCACAGAAATTCCTACACCATGGCAGGGGATTTTGTGTCACAATTTCATGAATTTTGGATAATATTTGTTATTTATTAAATCAAAAATCAAATACACAGCATACATGGACAAAAAATGCAATGAAAACATGTTTTTGGACTAAACAAGAACAATCACAGAAAGTTTGGGGCCAAATATGCAATTTTCACATTAATTCTTGCACATGCTGGAAAACAATACGCATAGGGTTATATTTGCAAATAACAAAAATAAGCATTCAATCCATAACAATCAATAAGTCCAGGGTAAGCGATGCAAATAACCCAAATAGCACATGACGATGCACGTGGGTCCACACAGACAGGACTGAAATGTAAATATAGAAAACTACAGGGGATAACATGCAAAAAGGTCCATTGTATAACTTTTCTTTTACAAACTAAATGACAAACTGAAATAAATACAAGGGTGGTTGAGCAAATTACCCAGGCAGCGCGTGCGCTGCGCGTGGGGTGGACAGGTGGCAGGCACGGAGTGGAGGCGAGGAGTGCAGCTCTGGTGCGTTTGGCTGGCAGATCCAACCATCCTCAGGTGTTGGCTACGTGTGCGGTATAGAGGCTGTTAGATCTAACATCTAACGGCCTGACAGCTGCAGGCACTGGACGACTGTGATGGCGCCTGGGCGAGGGAGTCGATCCAACGGCGGAGAAAGGCACTAGAAGAACTCCGCCTGGGCGAGGTTCACCAGAGCACCGACGATGATCCGACGCTCCGATGTACGATCGGGCAGTAGAAAAATACTCGTGGGGTCCCTCCGCATCGGGTTAATGGGTCGGATGGGCTCGCTAACGGTCGGATCTCCGGGAAGGTGGATGGGACCTTGGTGAGCTCGGTAAATGGGTCGAAGGCGATATTGGGTGTCTCCACGTGCACGAAGACCTGTAGGGTAAAGCTCAGACTCGGAGCTAGGCTCCGGTCAGGGTTAATTGACTGAAATCAATGAGAAGCGACGGTGGATGGAAGGGGTGTTTCCAGCGAAGTGATGGAGGAAACCGATGGCCTAATCCTGGCAATCCAAGACAGGCCTAGGATGATCAGGTTGCGTAAGAAGGGCGACGATGAGCTGGATCGTCGATCGGAATGGATGGGAGTGGCTGACGAAGCTCCGACCGGCTGGTCGGAGCTGGCGGAGGTGCGGCGGAAGTGAAACTAAAGATTGAACTGATACGGGAGCTAAGGACTATGGGATAAATACCTGAAGGTCCTATAGGAATCCTGAGCTCCATAGGGTGCTGTCGTTGGTGGTCTTTTCCTCGACCTCACTGCGGAAGGCGGGGGAGGCTCGTCACGGCAATGCTCCGGCCACGAAGCTTAAGTGCCGGATGCAATGCTCCTCTCCTATCACCAAGGGTCTCCTCCGATTGTTGTTACCAAGGCAAAGGATTCTAGGGTCTCAAGGGAGTGTGCGGTGTGAGCTCCTGAGCAAGGGCGGCGATGGAAGATTATATAGCATGCTACAGGTGGTCGGAGTAATCGGGCAAGAGCACGCAATCTGAGGTCGATCCTCGACTCCCTAGGGATCTGCGAGGATCACTGATCCACTGAGGAGACGCGAGCACCGAAATAGGGGCATGAGTGAATAGGATCCGACCGAGAAAATGGGAGAAGACAGGGCGAGAATCGGATCCATGTACAAGAGGGTCCGGGAGGGGTAGTTGATCGTGGTCAACATCCCTCCTGGACCAAACAGAAAATAGCCCGACCAAAAAGATTTGTAAAATAAATTAGAAATAGAAAATGATTTTAAATTAAAAAGTGTTTAAAATGAAAAATATTTATTATTTTCTAAACTATATTTATTTTTATGAAAAATAATTTAATCTATATATAGTATATTATATTATATACAGATATAAGATACCTATATATTTTATACAATTATTTTTATTTTCGTATTTTGTACAAATACCCCCAATTTTATATTTTATTTATTTATAACATATTATTTGGAGTATAAAATAATTTTTATTTTATTTTTATTAGTTATTTAAAAGTGTAAAATAAATAGGTAGATAATATATACACATGTATTATGTACAAGGTGAGAGAGAAAGATTGTTATTGTTATTTTTATTTTATTTTTCTAATTTTTGTTTTGATCTTAGAAATATATATAAGGGGATAAAAATACCTTTTTATTTTTATTTTTGTAAAAATAAACTATATACATAAAAGAAGGTGTATGTATACGGTAGAGTGGCTCTATCTCACTCTACTTATTTTATTTGACGATCAGGTCCATTCTGGACCCTCTCTTGGGTTCAGGTCACTCAATATTTATTCTAAATATTTCCTTCTTTTTCTTTTATTCTTTATTCTTTTATTTTTGCACAAATACATGCTAATTATTAACTATTAACAAATGCTTGTTTATTGCTAATTTATTGTATTTACAACTATATACATGATGCTTTGCCAAGATAAGTAGCTAAAATAAAAGAATAAAGAGTGATGAATGGGGATTTGTCATCAGTCAGCATCGTGTACTAAGAAGTAGGATAGCAGAATGATGGCTGATATGCCCTCCCAGATCTCCTCATTTGAGCCTCTACTGCATCTGCTTCTTGATGAAGTTACTCCCACTGCCCAAGATCCCCTAGATATGCATCAATGGGGTCTGCATGTCGCTCTGTTGTTCCGGATGTGCATCTTCTCCATATGTACCATGTACCGGAGAAGAATCCGAGTCCTCATCTCTATCATCATCCATAGCAATCCTATCTGAATGACCATCACCATTGCCATCCTCAGCTAAAGTCTAATTGTCATAGAAAATCATGTTTCTATGCCTAGTGATGTCTTCTTCCTTGGATCTCAAAGTCGGTATTTAAACTCCTGATCTCCATAGCCAACAAAAATGTAGGACACTACCTTGTCATCAAGCTTCTTCCTTTGTTCCTTTGGTATAAATGCATAAGATTTGCATTTGAACATCCTAGTTTGAGCATATGAGGTATATTTCTTAGACCAAATGCACTCAGGGACCGGAAAATTCAAGGGAATGATGGAGATCGATTAATCAAGTAGCAGGTAGTTTGAACTTCCTCAGCCCAAAAGGTCTTGGGTAGCTTCGTTGTCTTTAGCATGCATCAAACTCTCTCCACAAGGGTCCTATTCATTCGTTCAGTGACACCATTGTGCTGGGGTATGCCGGGCTTTTTCTTTTCTTGCTTTATCCAATGCTCTGCACAGTAGCTCAGAAGTTGTGAGAGGTGTACTCCCCTCCATTTTCTGTGCACATAAACTTCAACACTCTGCATGTATCACGCTCCATCATGGCATGAAATTTCCTGAAGCAATAAAAGACTTGATCATTCATCCTCAGCATATAAACCCACACCTTCCTTGATGTATCATCAATAAATGTCAGAAAATACTTGTTTCCTCCCAAAGTTGTTGTGTCCATGAGACCACACACATCAGAGTGGATCAACTATTGAAGGTCTTCCTTCACCTTTGATCTGGCCTTTGAAAGGCGCATTCCTGCACTTTTCAATCTCATATGAATCACACGGTGATAATGTGATGTTAGTGTGGCATTAAATCAACTCCTTCCTGCTCAGAAGATATAAGCCCTTTTGACTCATGTGTCTGAGTTGACGATGCCAAAGATCTGACGTGTCAAATTCACTCGCATGTAGGTTGCCATCCATGACCTTCACTCGAGTCTTGCAGAGCATGCAACACAACTTGCCTCTGGCCATGATAAGAGATCCCTTGCTGATCTTGCACCTTCTGTTGCCAAACTTTAAATGGTAGCCTTCCCTATCCAGTTGAGAATCAGATATGAGGCTATGCCACAAGTCAAGAACGTACCTAAAATCCTGCAGAATCATTACACATTGAATATCATTCAGAATTGAGAAGTTGCCAGTGCCAATGATCTTAGAGTAACTTCTATTACCCATCTTGACTCTCCCAAAATATCTTTATGTATATGAAGTGAAGAACTTCCTGTGCGGAGTCACGTGGTAGGAGGCTGACTTGTCAACGACCCACTTGGAATCATCCCCTGCATGTAGACACTGCTCCTGAATAGTGAGAACCAACTGATCCTCATTGTTATCAGTCATTGGTACAACAACGTTCTCATCTTCGTCTTTCTTCTGATTCTTTTTGGCTTCTGCTTCCTCTCCTTTCCAAACTCTACAATCTCTCTTCCAGTGACCAGACTTGTTACAATAATGGTACTTTCCTTGTTCCTTAGACTTCTCCATGGGTTTCTCTCATGATTTTCCCCTGCTTATGGACTATCCCTTCTTTCAACTGCATACACATGTGAAGAAGAGGACTCTCTTTTTATGATCGTTGCCTGATTTCTTCATTTAGGAGACTGCTCTTGACAATGAAGATGGTCAATTTTTTATATGTAGTAGAGTTGCTCACGGTAATCACCGATGTTTCCTAATTGTCTGATGGAGAATCTAGTAGAAGAAGTGCCCGAAATTCATCATCTAGCACCGTGTTCATGATACTTGGTTTATTGATGAGACTCTGGAATTCATTCAAGTACTCAACAACCTTCATCCCGTCCTTGTGATTCATATTCACCAACTTATGAATCAAGAACACCTTGTTGGTGGTCGTCTTCTGCTCATGAAGTTCTGTCCATTTCTCCTATAGTTTCTTTGCCTATGTCTTTTCTACAACATTGTATAATCAGATAAGTCCAACCACTTTCTGGTGGTGCTGACTGATTCCTATTCACTTCATCTAATCACTTACGGACGTGCTCTCGGGCTTGGTTGTTTCTTCTTCCACTGTATCATGGAGGTCATTGCAATAAAAGATGTCCTCCATCTTAGCCTTCCAGATTTACCAATTTGTACTTGTCAACTTGACCATCGTGCCTTCATCATCTTTCTCCATCTCGACAACGCGAGCCCTGATGCCACTTGTTAGGAAACCATGGTTCTCTTAACCTGTCCTGCAAAGGATGACCGGAAGCGCAACGTTCCTAATACGTTAACCTTGATCCTTAAAGTGCGAGCTCATTGCTTCTATCACCAAACCATTAGATGGTTCTTCCCCTCTTCTCTTATTGTTCCTTATCCACTAACTTATATCCCTTATTCTTTCTTCCTTATGTGCCAACCTAATGGAGAATAACACTTACCTATATTTATTCCACCTTATTTCCATTATTCTTATCCATCCAGCCGAACATGAATAATGCTTATTCCAGCTTATTCTCCACCCTTATTCCTGCTTATTCCTGAACCGATATACCACTAGGTTTATGTCTTCCTTGATTTCATCCACCATTGTGAGCTACGTTACGTTATTCCTTCAAGAATATAAAAAAACAAGTGTTTCAGAATCTTCCAAGAAGAGATTACAAGGAACTGCGATGCTAATATTGAAAGTATCGAGTTTATGTTGACTTGTCAGTTTTATATGTACCACACGCCACAAAAGGAATACTATTCGAGGGTAAAAGAACCTTGATAAAAAAATTATCAATGAAACTTAGACCAAATCCCATCGTGTTGTATAAACCGGTAAAGCTGCTTGTTTATTTCTCTCGCATTCATCTTTCAAGGAAAATTATGTCTTTTCATTATATAACTCAAAGTTCTTTGGAATAATTATGATTTTTATATATAGGGAAAAAGGAGTATGCTCTTTGAGAGCATGTAACTTATATGTTTCTACTTTTTTTCGTTACATTTTTTATTTTTTGGGAAATGGAACCTAGTGAAATTTAGATCATAATATATTACTATGATGTCATTCAAAATCTCTATCAAGACTGTCAAATTTTAACGGTCTTGGAATTCTGAAATTGGTCCCCTCAAGGTGGAAGTGTTAAGAATGTCCATTTTAAACAAAATTTGAAACACATCTTGCACTTATTATTCTAAGTAAATTCTTCAAATTTCATTTAAAAAATAAAAAAACAGCAGAAACAAAAGTAATTGCACTTCTGCAATTTATTTGTCAATTTTTCAAATGATGGATTGGTAGCGACCGTGGTTAAGGAAATATCCAAACAATAGAAATCCGAGGTACATTAATGCAGAAACTCCAACTTTGAAGTAATACTTTATATTTAGTTTCTACTTAAATAAAGTAAAAATGTTGTTGACTCGATTTCCTTGCATATGCTTATATTTTTCAACGATGAATGATTATCAATGCATCATGCATCATAATGTTATGATAACTTGTAGGTATGCAAGTATGCATATACGTATATATACATACATACATACATACATACATACATATATATATATATATAGAGAGAGAGAGAGAGAGGGCTTATCAAATGAGCCCTATGCCCATTAACGTTTCAATGAGCATCCATTCTGGGCCATACACGTGTATTAGCAATAACTATATTTCAAATTATAGGCTACCATATATTTAAAAAATCCTATATTTCCTATTATACAACGTCCTTAAAAATGGGAAGACAGTTTTGGAAATAAACGATTCAAATAAATGATTCCACGCGGATGATTAAGGATCCAAACGCTATGATAGTAATACATATAATTCGATCAAGTAAATTCTTATTGTGAGATCAGTAATATCAGATAATGATCAGTAATTTACATCCAAATAGTTACATTGTATAGAATTTAGTAATATGTATAAAATGGTCAAGTAAATCTGTGATCAGCAATAATATAACAAATGGTTAGTAATACCATTGTCTATATAATGTGCATTGCATTAACAAATAGTTACTTTCTTACTTGAGCAATGTCCATGACTTACTGACCATTACTTTGTTATTACTGATCTCATAGTAGCTATTACTTGATAATTGTACACATATTACTGAACATGTGATATAAGACATAGATATATACATTACTGAACACAAACAATAATTTACTTGATAACTGTATATATATTACTTGAGTATCATCTCTAAATTACTGAATTCTGTTCAAAGTAATAAAACATATGGAAATTATTGACCATTTGTTATGGTTTTACTGACTTCACAACAAGCACTTACTTGTTCATTGTGTATATATTACTGAAATATGCATCATGTAATAAAACAAATGTAAATTACTGACCGTTGTTTGGATATTATTGACTTCACAACAAGCACTTACTTGTCCATTGTGTATATATTACCGAATTCTGCATCATGTAATAAAATGTATGTAAATTACTGACCGTTGTTTGGATATTACTGGTCTCGCAACAACCATTTACGTGAGTATTGTCTTTAAATTACTGAATTCTATTCAAAGTAATAATACATATAGAAATTACTGACCATTTGTTATGGTTTTACTGAATCACAACAAGCACTTACTTGACCATTGTGTATATATTACTGAATTCTATACCATATAATAAAACGAATGTAAAACTAACCGTTGTTTTGGATATTACTGATCTCACAGCAACTATTTACTTGATTATTGTATATATTAGTGACCTGAGCATTTGGATCTTGATTTTCTGCAAGAAATCATCGATTCGAATGTTTTCTTTCCAAAACGATCTTCCTATTATTTCAGACGCGATATAATTGGAATACCACTTATTGTTAAATCACTTTGCATATTAATCTCCTTCCAAAAATAACATCATTCGAAATAGGTAACCACTCAAAGTGTAATACACGTGTGTGGCCTACAAATGGTGCTCACCGAAACGCTAATGAGCTCTGTGCGCACCTGGGGACAGGGGAGGAGACGGTAGAGGAGCATGATGCTGGGGAGGAGGAAGAGAAAAGGTAGAGGAAGAAGATGGGAGAGGAGGAAGAGAAGGGAGGAAGAAGACGGGGGAGGAGGAGGACCTTTCAATCCTTTTTTTTTAATTTAATTCCATTTGCGTCCTTGAAGTAAACGTCCGTTTGTTTTGGTTATGGACGGTCACTAACCTGATGGGCACAAGTGATAAATTAGCAAGAAGTGAGGAGCACAACTGATATTACAAAGAAGATAGGGGTATAACTGTAATTGCGATATCTCGGAGGGGCACAAGTGATAAAAACCCATATATATATATATATATGAAATGAGTTGACTGGATTTTTTTTGAATTTTTTGATATAATGTGAAGAAATTAAAAATGTAGAATGATAAGTTCTTGTTTTGAAGTTTTCTTTGAATTTCATATATTTAAATTCCACAAAAATTAGGTAATATATAGTATTCCAGATAAAATCTGGGCTATGTTTACGTTTCACAAATATTACCAATTGAGCCCTATAAAAATTGAACAAGGAAGAAGCGCAACAATTAATTTCAAGCACATATGGCAATGGATTAGCAGAAACTTGGTACAAAAAGTTAGCTTATGAAAATCTATGCAAGGTGAGTATTTTTCCAAAAATTTTAATACAACATTGAATTTATGATAAATTAATACGCTTAGAATATAGATTTCATTCAGAAATTAATATAAAATCCAATTTGCATCCAATGAAACTACAAAATATCTCAAAGTAAAGAGATATAAGACAACTTTAATGGAAATCGATTTCATAAAATTTAAATTATTAATTTGCAAAATAGAACAAGATGAATATAGGACTAAACTGCAATAGTTTTGTAATAAAAAGAATACTAAAAACTGCTGTTGGCCTTAGCTCTAATTTCTAATATCGGAAGGATTCTTAAGTAAATTACACCTACGCGAGGGTATATATAAATCTCATAACCTTTATGGAATCCACCACAAATTGTAAATCACGTGAATGAGGCATGTGACTCATCTGATGAATCCAGTGGTTGAGACGTGGTTAAGATGCTTAATTTAGCGGCTCTAGTCGAGACAAATGGCTTGCACGCCATTGCGATCGATGAATAACGAGGGAGATCAGACGGCGGGTTCCTCCATCTCTCCTCCACGGTTGGGATTGAGAGCTACGCCATTGGATGGTTGTGATATCCTTCGCTGCAATGAGCGAGAACGAATGGAGTCCTGATCACACGGACAAGATGCGGGAATCTCGTATGGATTGTGTGTCTAATCCTGTGCCACGTGGAGGATATTCGGATGACTGATTGTGTGGATCGAACAACTAGCTACAGTGACGGTTGAATGGTGAGGATGGAGGAGGGGTTTTTAATCTAGTAGTTGCTAAGACTCCTTTCTTTTTCCCTCTGTTGTTAAAGGCTCGGACGACGATCGTAATGAGGGTCAAGCTCCGGCACTCAATGTCTCCGATATTGCCTTTGGTTCTTTCAGAAGTTGAGCTCCAATAACTTTGATCGAGTCGTTGCAAAGTCTGGAGTGGAGATACCTGATTAATGCTCTATGACGATGTGATAAGTCATTGAAGCTCGTGAGGTTTCCGCTAAAGCTCGAAGAGAAATGCTAGTAGGGAGCTATTGCTTTCGAGTCTTGCGAAGGTCCTATAATGAACAAAAAGTTGCTCTAGCTTTTGGAGGTTGATAATGGTGTTAGGACGAGGAAAAGTGGGTGATGTGGCCTCCTGTTGTGGTGGAAGTAAGGTCAATGGAAGAGGTTGCAGGAGATAGATCAACATCAGAGAGTGAGGTTGATGGAGATGGATATCATCGGAGTAGAACTCGGTTCATATGAGAATGAAAGAGGGGAAGAATATAAGTAGAGGACTAGGCTTACAAGATAAAAGAAGAAGAATGGAGAGATCTGGAATAACAGGAAAAAAAAGAGGAAGAAGAAAAACATGTAAGGGATTACCTCGAGTTGCCACTCGCCTGAGGTCTAAAGCTCAAAGGAACTTCTTTTAGGTATTCGCATCGGTCGATTTCAACAAGGAAGGAATCAAGAAGCTGGGCAGTTAAACTTTTGTGAAGCTCGCTGCTGTAGTTCGAGAGAAACCTTGGATCGCCTGAGAAGAGGGTGTTCTAATGACCATCATTGCCTCAAGATGACGCTCCCGCAATTGTCGCCTGCAGATGAGATTGAGGTTGGTTTTAGAAATCACTTTTCTCACTAGGAAAGAGGATGGAGATGAATAATGGCAGGAAGGGGCTTTTTATGGTGGTCTGTTGTAACAAAGGCCATGGGATGATGTTGGTGATGGTCGGACGAGGCGGGTAGTAGTGGCTTGCATGTGAGATGTACTGGTGGAGAAGGAGGTATAGTGAGGGTTTTATGTAATGGACTAGATGGTTGACGAGGTTTAATGGTGTTATGGTTTCATGGTTGTAATGACCGGCATGTGATGAATCCTTTATTAATCTCCTTTAAATTTAAATTTTGTCCTAAATTCCTAAGCAAAACACAACAAAATCTACATAAAATGATAAAGTAAGAAATTCAAATCATGCAATAAAAGTGGATTAATTTGAGGAAATTAATTCACCAGTAAAATAAATGAGAAATCACATTAAATGATGAGAAATTCTAAGTTGAAATGAATATCTATTAATCTATACATATTGTACTATCTTCTAACATTTTTAACAACTTCATTATAACTCAATTGACATGAAATCAAGTTCACTGTATACATATTACTAACCTCGTTTCATGAAAAATACCAAAAATTACTAACCTCTAAAAGTTATAACAAACCCAAATCCTGGTTTCCAAGACAAAAAACAATAAAGTTATATATGCCACTCACACAAGCTCCAATCAATATTTACTCATCTTTGAATTAAAGCACATTAAATTATATAGAAAACAATACTAAATCGGAAGGAATTAGAGTGCATTTGCGAAATTTGAGATTTGAGACCTAATTGTGCATTGTACAAATTGATTAACTTCAAAACATTATTTAATGTACATATTTAACTCTTTTGATTTTAAGTTCTTTTTCAATTCATTTATTTGTTTGTATTTTAACTAACTGTATAAAAATAAAAATCTAAAAAATTAAAAAAACGAAGAAAAAGATCAATTCCCACTTAATGTTTTTTGAATTTATTTATATAGAATTCACTCTTCTATTTTATTACTTTTTTAATAATCATTAAAAATACAAAAAAAATATTTCACACATAATTCATTATATATCATTTTATTTGATTTTTTTTGTATAAGCACCAGTAAGATAAAATCATAGAAAAATACAAAACACAAAAAAAACTTATTATTTTTTTATTTATAAAATATCACCAAAGAAATTCATAACATGCATTCTTGAGCCCTTTTTGTTTTAAGCATTTCATGAACTTTATAGATCTCTTAGAGATCTATCATTTTTATGCTAATCATTTCTGCATGAGAGTCCGTCATGCACTTTTAATTCTATTTTCTTTATCTTTCTATCATTGGTCAAAGTGAGTCAACATTTGCCATGCATCGACTACCCATTTTCCCCTACTCATCCACTTCAACACATTTCAACCAACTTTTACCCTTGGTCAAACCCGCACCCATCATCTTCCAACCTATCGTATCAAATAAAATGTTGATCTTACAGGTCAACGCTACCCTCCTACTCTTAATCCCCTTATCTTTTCTAACAAAAACCCCTTCTTCTCCGTTGCAATTAAACCCAACCACCATTACATGCACCTAAATACCCCCACCCTTTCTATCCCTTCGTACAAAAAGAAGCCAAAAAATACTCCAAATACATATGCAAAAAACGACCACAATGATCCAAGCTTCAGAGGACCTGTAGATCTTAGTGAAGACTAGGATACATTGGCCCGTCTTCACAAGGAGATGTGTGATGACCGAATGATCACCAAGACATGGGTGAAAGAAAATAGATCAAGGGTCGTTGCGACCCGGATCTCGGAAGTCAATCGGTCAATAAAGAAAAATTAAGAGCAGACCACCAAAATAGACTAAAAATCAAATAAAAATAATAGCGGTCCTGGCTATTGGATTAGCCTGGTATAGCGACCAGGGTCGGACTCAGGGAGCACGTAATGGCCTTGCGGCCTACGAAGTAGTCTAGAAAAGAAATAAAATAAAATGAAGGTATTTTTGGTGTATTTTTAATCTTTTTATATTTTTTTGGATTTTTTAATTAAATAAAATAAATAAGAAAACAAATAAACAAGCCAATACAACCAATTATTTAGCCATTCAAAGATCACCCAAAAATAAAAAAAAATATTTTTAAGTTTTTTATATTTTTCTCTATTTTTGATTAATTTTTGGTATTTTTCTGATTTTTATTGAATTTTATAAAAATCAAACAAGGAAGAAAAATAAGGGTACCGTCCAGTCAGGTTTCAAGGGCCAAATTAAAATGCAAATTGGCCCTATAAAGACCTGAAGGTAATTTTCCTGTAAAGATCAAAACACAAGGAAATTTTGGCCACTGGAATTATTAATTTTTGATTTTTCTTTTATTTATTAGAATTTTTATGGGTTTTAAGGGGTTTCGTAATTTTTATAGGTTTATATATCCAAAAATGACCAAAAGTGGTCAGGAAATCAAACAAGGCAAAACAAACACTACCTATTTTTTTTGTAATTTTTAGAGGTGTTTTAATATTTTTTCGTGATTTTTAAAGCTAGACAGTAAAGAAAATGTGTGTTTTTGAATTTTTAAAAATACTAAATATAATAAAAATGTCTCCAAAAATTAGAGAAAGTTTTACACTATGGCAGGAGCCATGTGTCTAATTTTCATCGAATTTGGAGTTAATTTGCTATTTTATTAAAAATAAAAACAAGGGTACAATGCACAGGGACCTGAACGCAAATAACACAAGTTCCAGGGGGTCCGGTGCAATTTCTCCATGAAATCACGTGCCAGACGCGTGACCTGGGCACTCAGGGACCTATTTGCAAGAAAACTAAAGTTCCTGGACTGTTTAGTAACACGTACTAAAAGTCCAGGGGCTTTAGTGTAAATAACCCACTATATCAAGCACATGCGCAAATACAACATTCACAGGGGTATTTATGCAAATACTAAAAAGTTGATTTCATTCAATAACACCCTAGAACATCAAGGTTATACATGCAATTAACCCAGACAATCACGTATCGAAGCACGTGTTCCACTACAGGCAGGGGTATAATAGCAAATACCAAAAACGACATGGTCCACTATGCAAATTACCAAACGCAAATAAAATATATAAAATATTTACAGGACTACAAATTAACACCTAAAAATCTAAGGGCCTAAGAGATGTTTACCCTTTATTAAGTCGAGGGTCAGATGGTCGCCACGTGTAGATCCAACGGTCAGATTGGGCTGGCGCCTCAGCAAGGATCCCTCGGTCCTGATCGAACGGTTGGGGCCTTGCCACGTGGAAGATCAGACGGCTAGGAAGCGACGTGGCTAACCCTCGACGATCGGACGGCTGCTGTCTCTCCTCCACTGATCAAACGATAACGGCTGCTCCTGGCGTGGACGGCTACGATGTAAACTGGAGCTGGAGGAGGATCGAACGACAGGTTCGCCGGGCTCGTGCGCGTACGGGGGAGCTCCTCGGAGGCCTCTGAAAATCGGAGATGCTACGCCTTGGCCTCCCGCGTCGAATGGTGTCCTCCGATGGTGGAGAGGAGCTCTGGAGAGCTCCGGCGGCACTGGCGGAGGAGAAGCTGCTGCTCCAAAGAGTCGAATCCCTCAGACGGGCTCCTTTGGACCTGCAAAGATGTGCAACAAGCTCCTGGGTCAAGGGCAAAGTGCTTCGACCCGGTTAGGAGTGGTGAAGGTGATCTATGCGTCGGGGCGGAGGGGCTCCGGCGATGCGACAGCGGAGGAACCCCAATCCCAGCTCCTGTGCGAGCTGGGTTGAATGAAGGGGTGGAGAAGGTGCGCGGAGGAAAGGCGGAGATGATGAGATATTCCGATGATCGGGACGAAGGCGAGGGTGGTCGGAATTGAAGCTCGACGGTGACGGAGCGATTTGGGGGAAACTGAAAATTCGGGAAATAGAGAAAGGGAAGGGGCTACCTACTGGATGCTGTCGACTGTGGAGGAGCTGGGGATGCTCCAGGTCCTTGCCTCGAGGACCGTCGGTGTCCGAGGCTCGAGCAGGCGGCGCACGGCGGCGCAACGTCACCGGATCGATGGTCTACACGCTCCCTCCTCGCTGCAACACCACGGAAAGCAAGCTGTCACTCTCGCAGAGGCGGTGGAGGTCCTTGGGTGGAGAATGGATGAGCCAAAGATGCATGAAATGGGAGGCGGAGCTCAGACTAAATACCTATAGGGGTCCAGCTATCGTGGAGTCAGGCGAGCAGCTTGAAGTGCGGATCCCCAAAATCCACCCCGGGCGTGGATAAGGGATGATCAGGCTCGGATTAGGACCCGGGGTTAACGGATTTGGTTGTCGGATCGAGCGTAGGTAATTTCGAGAAATCGGGTTGGAGGCTCAGATCCGAAACCCTGTGGTCCAAGGGGGGGAGTTGACCGGGGGGTCAACATCCCCCGTGGACCAATGGGGATAGGCCACGTGGAAATGATTTAAAAATTCATTTAAAAATAGAAAATGGCCGAATTATTAAAAACTTAAAACATGAAAAATGTTTGTTTTAATTTTTTCTATTTTTTTGTGTTTTTTAATTAATTTTTCGAAATAAAAATAGGGTATGTACACTATAGTGCTATCCATAGGTATATTTACAATATAGATTTTTAATTTTTGATTTTTTAATTAATCATTTTTGTACATTTTTATTCCCATTTTATATTTTATTTATTTATAGCATAAAATTAGGAATAATTTGATGTTTTTATTTTATTTTGATTATTTATTTACAAGGGTAAAATAAATATATATATACATATATATATACATGGTATATGTACAATGTTCTTTTTGGTTTTTAATTTTGTTCTTTTTATTTGATTTTTGATTTTTTGTAGTTTTTATTTTATTTATTTACACCATAAAATATAGAATATATACAAATTTTTAGGGATTTTAATTTATTTATTTACAAGGCTAAATAAATATAGATAAGTGTTCTATGTACAAGGTGAATATATACAAGTAAAGTTATTTTTATTTTCTTTTTAATTTTTCTATTTTTGTTTTGATTTTGTATTTACAAATATTTACAACTATATACAAGCTCAGTTTATTCTATTTTTGGAGGAAAATATTCTTATTATATTTACAGGTGTATTTACACACATGAGCTCCCTATCTCTCTCTACTTTGGCTTTTATGCGGTCAGACCCATGCTGAGCCCTCCCTTGGGATTAGGTTGCTCAATATTTATTCTAAATATTTCCCTCTTTTTCTTTTTAATCTTTATTCTTGTATTTTTGCACAAAAACATGCTAATTATTACTTTTTACACTATGCATGCCTTTTGCTAATTATTTGTATTTACACATATCTACATGTACTTGCAAAGGTTTTTGTAGCTAAAATATAAGAATAAAGAGTGGTGAATGAGTATTCATCAATGTGGCTACACTCCAATTCTCTTCTTGTTCTTCTATCTTCTCCCCCTTCGATTGTGGATACAACACATACCTGAACTTAGAAGGAAATACCCCACTCCTTGAGCAAAACATAGCTAGACTGGGGAATTAGGGTCACCTTGCTAAGAGTAGGTTGTTCTTTGTCATTTCAGATGTGGAGAGCTATATATCACTTATATAGTACAAGTAAAATTCATAGTCATCAGAATTTGCGTATGAGGACTTGTTCTGATCTGATTGTCGAGGCGAACTAAATAGAGAATTGCGAACCTTAAAGGATGTTTAGTCTTAAATCCTATTCCCAATAAGGTTCTGCAAAACTAATAATCCAAAGGTCTGTATGAGCTCCATACTTTGATTTTATGAAGATTAGTTTAAAATCAACACTGTTTTGAGTACTTTGTTTTCCCTTTATTATTTTTCTTTTCAGTCACTTATTCTTCAAATAATTGTTTGTTAAGGGCCTAGCAAAGGTAAAATATAGGGGGATGATGAATCACCAATCATCATCTTTATTCATTTATTTTAGTTTAAAACCGTTTATAAAAACACCTGTAAATACTACTAATTCTCACTTTTTCATAATTTCAGATCATATGTAATTGATGTATATTTATCACTATTTTAACCCCAAATAAATAAAGTAATAAAGGAAAAAGAAAGAACCAAGAAGACTGTATATATGTAATAAATACATGCAGATCCTAACCCCAAGAGTACGTCAAGGCTTGACCTAATCGATAGGAACAAAGTAGGGGGAGATAGGGTCATTATTATAAAAATCCAACAAATAAAAGTTCACTAATGAATATTCATCATTGTACATATTGTACATGCCTTATACTATTTAATTATTATAAAAATAACCTCAAATAAAACTATTTCTTCTTGGAACTTGTACATAAAAATAAGTTGTAAATAATAACAATTACAAAAGAATCCCTTTACAGGATAACAGAAACAACACTCCAAAGATTCAGAAAGCAAAACTTGTAAAATCAATATCTTCTCCACAAAATCTCAAAATAAACCAAACTCACTTTCATTGTGTTTAAATTAATAACCTTTAAAATGAAAATGGTTTCATTAAATTCGAGTCAAGATGTGAAAGTTGGCTTTTTGGATTCCTATTGTATATGTTGTCTATACTATACCTATATTATTTATTGTTTTTATTTATTTCTTTGTAATTTTTCACCTATTCAATTTTTAATATTTTTTATATATTGTATATTATTTATATAAAATACAAATATAAAGAACAAAATTTAAAAAAATAAAAAATAAAATAAGTATATTTATACTATAAGTATCGTGAACCTATATTCTGTATACTCTTATTTAATAAACCTATTAAAATAATTTATAAAAATAAAATAAAAATAGATTTAAAACTCTTAGTACTTCTAAAAATCAATAAATTGTTAAATTATGTAGAAATTTGTAAAAGAATTTATTAAAAATAAATTTATTGTATATATATATATATGTATTTTTATTTATAAATAAAGGGTTTTATTTATTTTACCCTATTTTTTAGATTTTTTAAATTATTAAAAATCACCAACTATTTAATAATTAACATTCTTTATTTAGAAAACTTTTTAATTTAAAATAATTTTTATTTTATTTTCGATTTATTTCCATTATTTTTATCCTGTAGCGGGTTGTCCTTATTCGGTCTCAACCCCTATTGGTTGGACCCGAGTCTGTTGACCTAGGTCAGCTCTCCCATTTGACTGCCTACTCGGATAGATTGGTTGACTTTCCTTCTTCTCAGATTTCTCCTGACTGATCCATCCATCCCTCCTAATTTCTTCTTCATTTGATTGCCCAAATAACACTTCAACTCGCCCGAATAATTTTCGCCCAAATTCGACCTCAGTTCATGTGCCATTCTAATTTCAATTTCACATGTCATCTTCTCCTATAAATACTCAGTTCGGATTTTGTTCGCCCCTTGATCCTTTTGTCGTTCTTTTCTTCTCCCGAGATCAATTCCTGGAGAGAGCTGAAGAGACACTGAGGCTCCTCCATGATTGGGAGAGCATGATTTGATCTGAATAACGTGATCCAGCCAAGCCGTCGGAGTTTCGTTGGTATGCCATGATTCTTCTACTCCACACCATCAACTCGATTTCACGACCCTCCATCTCCATCGTAGGTTGCATAGAGTTAATCTAGGTTATTTCAGCATTTAATTTCATTAGTTTTAATTTGTTTTCGATTTAATTTAGTAGATCATTAGGCTACTCAGTTCATCGATCCATCTTCATCGTGTTTTTCTCCACCATTCTATCACCTTTTGATCACCAGATCCACAACAGATCTAGACTTCAGTCTCACCTCCCACCAACTCACCAGAGACCAACTCATCCCTTGTCATCTACCTTTATTTTTGCACAATAACATCACCAAAGATCTGCCTCCGAGCATACGATAAATTGCAGGTACTGATGAACACTGTTTGGAGCTAGGATCAATACCTGGAGATCAGTGGGACCCAGACCATATCAACCTCTCAGATCGGTGCGGAGCCTTCATGTGGATCTTCTAAATTTATTAGAAACATGATCTTAGCATTGGGGAAGGAGTTCTAAACGATTGAATCAAATCAGGAGCTGCCTTCATCGTGTTCTTCCAGGCATCTTATGAGGCGTCTGATCAAGAATAATCAGCCCATATTCGATCGTCGCCATCTGTTCACACCTAATATAGAGTTGCCTAATCAGATATGCAGTGCCCCGTTTCAACCTTCTGATCCTCACGCGAATCGCATGACCCAATGAAATAACACTCTACCCATGCCTTTCTTTTTATTTGTAAATAAATCCTTAAGTGAACATGTGTCTGCTTTTAAATTGTGTGAATAATTGCATTTTCTCCCTTGAGTTTTTATTGTTTTGCATTTTAGTCTAGTTTAAATAGCAACACGTGCGCTAGCACGTGAGAATTGGTTATTTTGCAATAAATAGAAGCCGGTTTTGTGTTATTATTTAGTCCTTGAAAATAAAATAATTGCAAATAAGTTCGATCCAATGCGACTCACGTACGCATGCATGTGCTTTCGTGGTTAAATCGCATATTTTGCCCCATAGTTCTTATATTTGTTATTTGTTTAGTTTGGAACATTAAATAATTTCATAGTAACCTTCTTTTATAGTTTAATTGATTTGTATTTAATCATTTTTAATAAATAGTTGTTTAACTCCATAAAATCCAAAAAAATTAGGGTCAATTCTTGATTAGTCGCTTTATCACTCATAAATTTGGTTTTCAAAATTTCATTGATTTTTTATTTTTAAAATTCAAAAACTTGAAAAAATTACTCCCTTTACAAAAAAAATCATAAAAATTCGACAAATGTTTTAAAATTTTCAAACAATAACAATTGTGTCTTTTGATTCGTTTTACCTTTTGTAAAAATTTGGTTTGGAAATTCATTCAAAAAATCATAAAAATTGAAAAATATAGAAAAACTTTAAAAATTCATAGAAATTAACTTAAAAACCAGAAAAATGCATAAATTAGATCGAATTAAAGCTTGAAAAAGTTTTCTTCATGTTATATTTTATTTCTACTATTTTTCAGTTTATCTTTTATTTTGAAAATAAAAAAACAATGGATTTAGATTGTATTGTGTTATGCTTTCTATTTTATTCCACTAAAAATCCTAAAAAATCTAAAAATTCCATAAAAACCACAAAATATTATAAAATCTTATAAAATTCAAAAAAATTATTTTGATTTTTTGATTATTTTTACTATTTTTGAAAAATACAAAAAAGATTTAATTTCCTTTGTTTTACATTCCTTTTACTGTTTTCTTTAAAAAATTAAAAAGATAAAAATTTCAAATGAAAAACCATTAAAAAAATAAAATTAGAAAACATTAAAAATTAAAAATTAAAAATGATTAAAAATCCATAAAATTATAGAAAGCATAAAAACTCATAAAAACAACAAAGAAAAAAAAGGAAAAGAATCCTTATTAGTTAGCCTTAATTAAATAACCCTCGGGTAATGAAGCCTCCCTGAGTTCGATCTTGACATTTATACAGGTAAAATAATAACATCTCTCATAGTTTTTTGATTTTTTCTTCTTTCTCTTAGATTAATTTTATTTGGAGAGTTGTCGGATGCAACGACAAATACATCACATTGTTTAACCATTTTTTATTAAATAAAAACCCATCAATAACTCTTGAATAATCAAATATACCCCTTTAGCAAGTTGATGGACGAAGATGTGTGCGCCACTTATGTGGATCGACAACTGAAAATAGATGATGCCCCTCCACAAATAAAGGGTCGTGGTTAGCTTCTAGACACGATCTGTCGGTTGATGCTCTCCATAGATGGACGACTGATGAATCTATGATTCTCATTCTTTATTCTTTTATTTTAGCTTTATCTTTTAGCAAAACCACCTGTAATTACATGTAAATACAATAATTTATCATTGTACATGTCTTTGTTAATATTGCATAATTAGCACTTATTCTACAAAAATAAAAGAATAAAGAGAAAAGAAAAAGAAAAAGAAAGATGTATTTAGAATAAATACAGATTGGCCTAAACCCCGAGAGAAGGTCATTAATTGACATGATCGATAAGAACTGAGTAGAGAGAGATTAGGCATAATGTATATAATACCTATACATATAAATATTTATTAATGTTAAACTTTGTAAATACTATATTTTTTAAAATTTGTATATAGCCCAAATATTAAAATAAAAAAAAATAAACACAAAACAAAATAAATAAAATAAAATTCACAATTCATTGTACAAAGGCTACATGTATATATATTATACAATACCTATTTATTTAATGCCCTTAATATATAAAAAAAATCATTTTTTACTCCTAAAATTATTTTGTAAATAATTAAAATAAAATAATACATATTTTTTAAAAATAATAAAATAGAAATACATCTATGTATACTATACTTGTACATAATACTACATATTATATATACCATAATATATTAATTTATAAAAATAATTAAAAATCATAGAAAATTAGTTTACAAAATAATAAACATTTTTCATTTTATTCACTTTTTATTTCAAAATCATTTACTATTTTATATTTAATATTCTTGTATCATGCATTCTGATTGGTCCACGTCAGAAGGTTGACCTCGGTCAACCTTCTCCCCCAACTAACCTAACCCGACTCCACCATCGTCGGACCCAATTTCTCCCTATTTTCTCGATCGAACCCATCATACATTCATCTTGATTTCACTACCCGACTGCACTCCTAGGATCCGTCATCCCCGCGGATCCCTAGGCACAATGGGATTGCCCTAGGGTTTCGTGCATCCCTTCGATCTTTCTAGACCCTCGAGCATCCCTTTAAAGTGTCCTCTCCGCCTCCTGAGCACCTTGGCTCGTCCTTTGTGCCACCATTTCTTCACGAACACCTCCAATAGGGTGACAGCCTCCTGCAGGTCCCTTTAGGAGCTCATTTGGATGCCTGATTGATCTGACACTCACTTCGTGGCCGGATCTCTCCGCCGTGTCGAGCCTCTTTAACTTTCCTCATCGGAATTGAGGCAAGGAACCCGCTTCTGCCTTCACTGAATTTCACTGATCATAAAAATCCACACAGGTACCCTCGCTTACACTCCATCCCACCCTTCCATTTTGATTTGGTTCATCTTCACCTCCACACTTCACCAGCTCTGATTGTCGGGTCTGGAGTCCCCTTCTTCTCACCTGCCAATTCCAATCGACACCTTCGCTCACCATCCATATCCCTACACACCCTGATCTCCACTAGACTCGCTCATCTAAGCGAAATTAGGGCTGAATCTCCTTTTCTCATGTACGTTGGAGATCGAACCCCTAGTCCCCTTCCCTTCTTGAGATTTTCCAAGCAATAACAGGACCAGAGCTATGCCGTCGAGTCCATCTTTCATTTGCAGGTACCGTCGTGCGTAGGGAGCACGGTTTGAGATTCACGTTAGTTGCCGGAGCAACTCCAGGTGGAACGCCCCTGCTACACACATGTTAGAAAAATACAAAAAGAGTGTGTGTGAGTCTTTTATTCCTTGTGCTTATTGTCTTTATTTTGAAAATAAAAAATTTGCAAAAATTGAAAACCACTAAAAAGACTTTTATTCCTGAAATCACATATTTAGTTTTCAGTCGTGCTCCCTATATTCGACCCTTGTTGCTATACTAGGTAAATAAAAATAGAGAAACAACTTATTCTGGATTTCTTTATCTTCGTGTGATTTGATTTTCTTGTTGATCGATTTGATTGATTGAGGACAATGACACTTGACTTTTTTATTCCACCTTAGTCGATCGTGAAATCATGTCATCAATGACTATTACTGCTTCTGATCAAAGTTCTTGATCAGACGACCCTCGAGGTGCCTGGAAGAACAGATGATGAACTAGAAGTTGGCAAACTTTGAATCAACACATCTTCATCTCCAAGCAACCTCACGTGCAACTAGATGGTGTAATAGATTCCTGACAACCTTACGCAACTCCTTGAGGCATCAGAAGAGTCCAGGTCCCAATGTTGGGGACCTGGAGGTCAAAGGGGTGGTGTGGAACCTGGAGCAAGTTCAAGACTCCAAATACCTCCAGATGAGGTCTTCTTCCTGCTCCAACATGCATGAAAGCTTCACGTCTCGAAGTGGAGCTCCCTCGAGTGGATGTTAGGCAATGTAGGACGAATAATGGTATGGAATGAGTGGTCTCCAGCGAGCGTGAGGGATGAGACAATATGGCCTCGATTCATGCTGAGTCGGAGGGTATTGGGTGAGGATCAGTTGGAGAAATGGTTGGGGATGGAGATGAAGCAAAAAGCAGAGCGTCACAGCGAGGTATACCAATGAACAAGGACCAGAAGCTTAAGAACTCTAGGGTATTCTTTTTGGGGGGGATTTTCAATTTGAGATAAAATCAAGTAAAACTAATGACTAAGCTACACAAAAGATCAAAAAGAGAAGGTAAATGGATAAGAAATGGGCCGCAGTTGGCAAAGGAATAGGGGGGGGGAGGACTTCACGGTGCAACTTCGTTTGAGATGGATTTTTGAATAACCTCACAAGCACTTATCCCTGCCTTAGAGTCGATGGAGGGTCTTCATGTCACGAAGAACACACTCTTGGGATGGTTCTTAAGGGGTTACGATGCACTTTGAGGGGATTAAACTCAAAATGAAGCTTGGAGAAGAAGCTTTATAGCATATGTGAGAGTTGAACTTGCGAAGAGGATCTCGCCATCGATAAAGATCAATAGGATCTTAATTTGGGCATGAATCATGGATCTCTAATCGATAATTATCATTCAGAACTCAAGGTATTTTGATCATCGTATTCTGCGGAAAAAAGGAGGAAAATCGGAGAAGACGGCTCTAATAAGCGCAGGGCTTCAGGAGGGACAATTTACCTAGAGTCACCACAATACCCCGCCTCATTGGTCCACGTCAGGACGAATGAGGACAAAACATGGAGAAAATGCGTTATTAAATCAATAATAAATGTTAAATGATTTTATTAATTACAATTCAAAATAAAAAAAATTTATTACTTTATGTGCTATTTTTACATGATTATTATTTATTTTTATAGCCTTATTTATTAGGTGTGAAATTCTACAAGTATACTCATAGGTATATTTACTTATGTTTTAGTATTTTTTATTTTGTATTTTTGATTTTATTATCATATATATATACACACATTATATATATATATATGTAGCATATTTAAATACATATTTACATAATTTTATTTTATTTTTCTAATTTTATTTAGATACTTAAATAAATGGAGGTATTTACATTATAGGTATAACATGCCTATATATTTTATTCCATTATTTATTTTAATGCCTTCTTAATGGTTTTCTTTTATCTTTATATTTTTAAAAATGTTTTAAAAAATATTTGAAAGTATTTAAAAATTTAAGAAAAGTAAAAATATAAAGAATAAATGAAATGAAAATAATAATCATGTATATAATACAATGGAACCCCGAAAAGCTGGCTTTTGTATGTTAACTTTTTTCCATGAAACCATTTTTATTAAATAGATATTTTAATTTTTAGAACATTAAAGGTGAGTTTCATTTTAAGTTCATATAGAGGAGATATTGGCCATTGAAGTTTGGTTTGCAGATTTTTCATATGTATGTCCCAAGTGCATTGTGCATTATTTTTGTATGTAACTATTTTTATGTTTTTCTACTTATTTTTATGTACAAGTTTCATATTGATCAATTCTTTGTTTTGAGGTGTGTATAATGAATAGTAAAATTAAACAAAATGACTTATTTGAATAATGAAAAATGGGGCTTGCATACAATATTTGGCCATTATCCCCCCTACTTTATTCTTTGTCGACCAAGTCAATATTGACTTGGTCTTGGGGTTTAGGGTCAGTCAGTATTTACAATACTTCCTTTGTTTTTCTTTTCCTTTCTTTATTCATTTATTTTGTATTTAAATATATGTATTTATGTACTCTTTCAAATGACAATAAATGTGTTAATTTGTACAAGTTAGATGTATTTACATGAATTCAGCTAGGGATTTAAAGATAAAATAAAGGTGAATGAATGGGTATTCATCACCCTATGGACCTAGAAAGTTGGTACCAAAAGATCTTCTTAGAATTCATTTTTTAGGTGGAGATAATGTATATAACAAGAAATGGATATACACACTATCTCACGTTGGATTAATGTATATCACAAGAAATGGATATACACACTATCTCAAACTAGATTAAATGCATCAAAACCTATTGGATCAAGAATGACACCAACCTCAATTGTTGTAGGTAAAAGATGGAGGAAGCTGATGGGCCATTGATTCAGGATGTTCAAAAACATATGCCAAGAGATAAGAAGTTGTTTATTATCCTAGAACGCAAAAAAGGAGGTTCAATCATGTTTGGGAGAAATCACAAGTATTGTCTCATAGGTATTGGTCAAGTTGGTTTAAATCATAACTTAATGTAAATCAAATTTGTGATAAAGTTTTTGGTATTCTAATTCCATCAAACTACTTTAAAATAATTGATGAATCTAGTAATGAAACCATGCTAATAGGAAAAAGGTTTAAAGATATTTCAGTTATAGAGTTCAATAAAAATAATGCTTATGATTGCTTGGTTGTTAGTAATAAATGAAGTTAATCCTTCGAACAAAATACTAGGTCGCTTATACCCTAGGTTCCTAAGTAAGTGGACTAAGAATAACTTAGTAAATGGACTACAGATGAATAGGAGAAACCCCAAAACACTCCGTGATGCTTGCTCACCAAGAAAACTTCACAAAAGTTATTTCAAAAATAAAACCTAGTTTTAACATCTAAAAAAATTGAACTACTTCACTTAGATCTGTTTAGACTAACAAGAGTAGAAAGCCTTTATGGTTGTAGATGCTACCTTATAATAGTAGATGGCTACTCTAGGTTCACTTGGGCCATCATTCTAAAAGCAAAAGAACAAATAAAGGAATCGCTTATAACCTTTTCAAAATTAGTTCAAAAAGAGAATAATGAAGAAATTCTTAAAATTCATATAGATCATGGATGTGAGTTTGAAAATGAACAATTCACTATTTTTTGAAAGTGGGAATAACCTCATATACTCTTTTCAAGAGCACCTAAACAAAATGGAGCTGTAGAAAGAAAGTATAGAACTTTATAAGTATGTGCCAGAACTTTATTAATAGAATTAGGTCTACCTAAATACTTTTGGGATGAAGCTACTAATATTGCTTGTTATGTACTAGACAGAGTATTAATATGACGCACCCTTAAAAGACAGTGTATGGACTTTACAAAGATAAAATTCCCAAGATAAGCCACTTCAAAGTATTTGTAAGTAAATATTTTACACTAAACATAAAATATAGCTTATATAAATTTCACGCTAAAAGTTATGAATGCATATTCACTATATACTCAAACTGTAGTAAGAATTATAGAGTTTTTAACAAAACACATTAGTTGTGGAAGAACAATGCTTATAAAATTCAATGAAAATCAACAAGAATTAAATAGTCAAGAAAGTGTTACTGAAGAAGAAAATACGAAGAACAAACATCCATTGATTTAACTAAGATAAAAGATGTTAATGCCCATAATCTACCTATATAATGGATTTTTAATAAGAAACACCCTAAATTCAAGCAATTTGAGAAATCTCAGATAAAGTTAAGATAAGATCATAACTAAATATTAACATTGTACTTGATGCATTTGTATCTCAAATAGAACCCAAAAATATAGAAGATGCGCTAAAATATTGTTGGACAAGTGAGCCTGTAATGAGCCATTATGCAATAAAAGTTATTACGGTCCGCTCCTTAATTTTAAATGAAGAATAAACAATTTGCATAATAGATCCCTTAACCATGACCATCTTTATTTCATACATTTGTTGAACCAAAGATTAGATGATAGAGATTGGCATAGGGTTGAATATCTAAAGATGTAGATTGTGGACTCAACCACACCGTCAAATGATTATCAAAAAGGGATCTCCAGTCTGAGAAGGAGATGTCTATCCTTACTCCAAAGGCTGATATTTGAACGACCTCTTGATGCAGGTCCTCTGCATGGGAATAGAGATTCAGAGGTGTTGGATGAGTCAGGTCAAAGAGTTGATTTAACGAGAACGAAACAATTAAGACCTATGTAGTATATTGTCACGTACAGACGCACATCCTCTGATCGAAGACAGATGTATTACTATATGTCTAAGTATGTACATTAGGCAGACCATTGGATTGATGACCTAATCAAGGTCTATACACTAGCGAGTTGGTGTGCATACAAGGGCGTGATAGTAGTACGATCTCTCTAAGGGATCATACAGGTTCACTACTGAACCGGAAGACATGAGCTCACTCATGAGATATTGGGATAAACCAAATTTCAACATTGGTCATCTTATTTTGGAAACAAGACAAAATTTGAAGGTATGATATATACTTTTTGGAAAGCATAGGATCGATACCAACTCCCAATAATTAAATGAGAAACTTAACTATAAAACCCTGAAGGAGACAATTCAAATAAGATTAAACTTCGAGTTTATTATAGTTCTTCAAGTATGCATGATGTGCCGATATTAGGAAAACTCGAGGGTGATGTGATCTTAATCGATTGTATTACCTTGACACTTCCTTTTTGAGGGAGTGATGAACCAAGTGTGGATTTTAGTGACCCCACTTAGTAAATTAGTTATCCAATCTTATTCCAAATGTTAAATATTAGTGAATATGATTCACATATAATGAGAAGATTGGATATTCTGTCTGACTTGATCAGACATCTCATAGAGGTCTTGTATATATGGATATGAGATTAGATCTCATTATCAAAATCTTTATGAATGGAATATACAGTTTCCATGTCATTATCTCCTAGTATCCGCATAGAAAACACATTGTTCTCGAAAGAGATAGATAATAATTCTATTGTTAATAATAATTGAGCATTGGAATAATGATGATTAAATATGATTTTAGTATCATTAATAATGTGGATGTTATTTACATTATTTGGATACGTGTTGAGAGACATCTAAGATAACTATATTAGATTCAATTATCATACATATAATTAATGTCGATAGAATTATCCAAAATAAATATATTTGTATTATGAATATGATTCATAATATCATAGAGAGTGTAATTGTAAATATGATTTTGAATTTATTAAGTTAATGTGAATTAGATTCAAATTATACAATTAAATATGAATTAGATTCACATTGTACAATTAAATGTTAATGTGATTTACATTTAATATTGGTTGGATGAATATGATTCATATTATCAGTGGTATGATTAAAATTATCACAAAATAATTTGGAATTATTTCTGTGAAAGTTCAAGCAAAAAAAGTTGTTGCTAACATGTGGAACTCCATACCTATTAAAGAGTGGATGACAACATGGAGAGAGAGACTCCATGGTGGTTATCCACCCTAATTACGAAGGATGCTTTCCACCTTCCTTACTATTCTATGTTAATTGATTTAATAAAATTAAAATTATTGGAGAATTTCTTCAAGTTATTTATTTCTTTTCAATTAATTAATTATTGTTGCAAATTATTGCAATGAAGTCTAGTCCATTGACTCCAATTAGGAGTGCATCATAGTGATTTTAAATTTTTTATTAATTTTCATAAGAGTTTTAAGGGGTTTTTCAATTGAAATTTTTATGTTTTTTGCCTTATAGTTATAAAATACAATAATAAGAGTTATTGTATTTTTTAGAATTTTTCAAAATATTTTTCCTTATTTTTAAGTATTTTTTAATGTAAGACAAGAATAAATGTAGTGTTTTTGATTTTTTTAAATATAGGAAAATAATTTTAATTTACCTACGAAAAATATTTGTGTAATATAATTTCAAACACTTAAAATAATTTTCCCACACATTTTATGCATATTGATAATTTTAATATAAGAAATACAACAAAAAAGTATGTATGCTAGAAGGGACTTAAATGCAATTAAAATTAAATAAATATACATTCCAGAACATCATTAGCAAATCTAAGGGCCTTTCTGCAAAATAAGAATATTCAATATTAATGTTTTGTCATGGGCATAAATATAATTTCCAAAAATATCCATGGCCTACTTGCGATTTAACTAGAAAGTTTTGCACTAGAATACATACTTTGAGGATCAAATAATAACTAAAATAGCAGGGGTGTCCCTTGCAAAATGCATATCCCCTCATGTGTATGCATACGCGAGGTGATGTAGCCAGGAACCTAAGTTTAATAAATAGGAATATAGGGTTCAAAATGTAAATTATACAAAACTTTTTATAACTGCATATGAAAGTTTTTCGACTAAATAAAAAGTACAAAAATCGGAGGGGGAGGTATGGTGCAAAATTACCCCTAATGGTGTAAGGGCAGACGTACGAGATCTCTTCACTTATACACATGTCCGCTCCTCGACGGTGGATGACAGTTTGTTGATGTACGATGCAGATTAGATCCATGCAAGAGATCGGGCAGTTGAGTGCACTCAGATCCAACAGATCTGGATAAAATTGTAGCTCTCCTCGATCGGAAGGCTACATTTCTCCCTAAAGAACAAGGAAGAACATATGAAATGGTGAGCTTTGATCGGTTGCTGCACACTCCTCCGATGATCTTTGAAGCTGTTCAGGTGCTCAAATCGATCCTCAAGCCAGCCCACAACTGTTGATGGCTTCAAAAGGCTCCAGGAACCTCAGGTGAGGTTGTAGGAGGGCAGAGTAGGCGTAGGATAGTTGGACCTTTCCTTAGAGTCAAAATCACTCTTTTAAGGTATTTGACCTATTGGATCAGCAGGGTTATCTCAAACACACAAAAAACACGGTCTAAGGGATTGATTTGGGTGGAGATGGGGCGAAATGGAGTCGGGCGGAGGTCTCTGGCAGACGGCGGTGGAAGGAGACCTGATCAATTCACAGAGAGGATCAGGTGAATGGAATGGTGCGAGACATAGAGGAAGCGATGAGGAAAAAATGGGGATGAAAGGCGAGGCAGAGGATAGGCACTGACGGTGGAAACTATTGCCGGAGCTGTAGCTCCGATGAACTTCGATATTGGAATATATGAAATTAAATGTGATGACAAGAACTAAATTTTACAATAGACTAATAGTAATCCTAGGAATTAAAAGAATCTAAAAGCTAATGTCTCTACCTTAGGGAAGAGGGAGCCATAAAGAGCTCCGATGGCGAGGCACGACGAGCTTAGATCTATGACTTCAACACCTCTTCCTCCACATCAAGGCCTCAGGAAAGATTGTTGCTGTCACCGACAACCTTGAGCACTAGAAAAATCGGGATTTTCGAGGGCCAAATAGGATCAGAAATCAAATGAAGGTGATGGAAGGGATCATGTACATGGTGGCTTGGATTGGGAATAATGCTTGATTCGACAATTCTCAATCAAGGAGAGATGATTGAGTGAAAGACCAATGATCAAGGATGAAAAGTCAAAGAGGAATCAAGCCTGAAGAATGCAAGGTTTGACAGGAAAAATACGAGGAAGAGGGCAGTCTGTGAGGTCTGATAGAGCTTGGCCTAAGATAAGGGGAGTTGACATCGGGTCAACGGTAGACCGACCCTGATTGGGCTACGTAACCCACTAGAGGAGAAAATAGAAAATAAATAGAAAATGATTTTATTATTTTTCATAAAATATGAAAATAATTTATTATTATATGTAGTATTTTAATATAAATTTTTTTTTATTTTTTCGAGTTGATTTATTGTATGTTACTTTTTGCATGTACAAATATAGATATATTTACCTAAGTATAATGTATTTTAATTTTAGTTTACATTTTAGATTTTATTATTTAATTTATATATTTATAACTTATTTTGATACACATAAATATATTTTTATTATATTTTTCGGATGGTATATGTATACTTAAATAAATATGTATATTTATTATACATGTAAATATGTGTATAATTCATCTATATAGTATAGTACACTCATTTTTTATTTGTATTTTTAATGGATTTATTTATTTTAATGATATATATGTATTATGAATAATATTTGCAAAATTATAAAATTATAAAATAATAAAGAATATAAAGAACGAATAAATTGATTATTTATATAGCTAAATTGCACAATGAGGGCCCAAAATCTAACTTTTACATACTAACTCCAAATTGAATGAAACAACCTTCAATAAATAGGTAATTTAATTTTTGGAACAATACCGACGAGTTTGGTGAATTTTGAGCTCATATGGTGAAGATATAGGTTTGGGAAGTTTTATTTTGACTTTTTATTCTGAGTGTCTAGGGCACAATGTGCATTATTTTTAGATGAAATAAATTTTTAAAATTTTCTTTTATTCTTATTTACAACTTTCATGTTCAAAGTTTTTAATTTGAGGCATAAAAAACCAAGAAATAAAATGGGTTCCAAAACCTATTTATTTGTGAATTATAAATTAGGGTTTTGAGTTATTTTTGGCACTTATCTCCCTCTACTTTATTTCCTTGTCAACCCAGTCATAATGATGCCTAGGTCTTAGGGTTTAAGGTTATTCAATACCTTTGGCATTTCATTACTTTTTAGTTTACTTTTCTTTATTCTTTTATTTTGGTTTAAATACAACATTTTGCACAATATTTATAGTATAATTAATAGATGTCATTTTATGCAAACTAATGATATATGCATGCATTTAGATAGTGTGTAAAGGCCAAAATGAAAGAATAAAGGTTATGAAATGACGATTCATCACCCCTATACTTGCCTTTGCTAGTACCTTGTAAAAACTTATGCCTATAAGTGTAGAAAAGAAAATAAAGAAAAGAAAGAGAAAGAACTTGGAATGATTTTTGAGTTTTAAACTTGTCTTGTTAAAATCGAAGTTTAGAGCTCAATTATGACCTTTCGATTATTAGTTTGTTCAGAGCTGCATTAAGCTTAGAAAATATGACACAATAGTCATTAGGTTCCATAATCCTATCGTTCAATTCTATTTACAGTTAGGTAAGAGCCATTCTTTCAATCACATTCCCTTGCTACTTTGAAATGACAGATCCACGTATGTGAATTTTTCAGCTCGTCCCAGATAAACTATTGAATTATAAAAGAGTCTACTCCCCTAGTAGCTCATCCTTGTGGAGACATATATTCCCTTCTAAGGTTAGGTACCACTAGTCTTTACAACCAAAAGGGGGAGAAGCTAGAAGAATGGGAAAAGAACTGGGAATGGACCAGTGTAGTCTTCATTCCACAGTGAAGCACGATCAGTGTAACCGAGTCTTCTCCAAGAAATAAAATTTTTTGAAGCTCATATTTTTGTAGAATTTTTGGTGTAGGCTTCTTTTTTGGATTTTTTTTGACTTTGCATTCTTGCTTGTGTCGCGGCAGATATAACAACTTTTGGTCCGCCCATGATTTTGACTCTTGGAAAAAGTTGTGCCCGCGGATCATTCCTCATCTGAAGCATTGTCTCAATCCAGTTTCAAGTCTTTAGATATCATGGCTACCATAAGAAGTGGGTTAGAGTATCGATTTCAGCAATCCCCAAGAATTGTTCTTGAGCCACCCTTGACGAAGCGACCTATCATCACCCTGACTTAGACTCCAAGTTTTTTCAACAACCCATCTGAGTTGAGCTAAGTGTCAAGTGTGAGGTTTCTAGTCAACCACTATATCAAGAGTCTTATGGATGATATCAAGGGTTCTAGTTGGACATAATGAATCGACTCATGAACATAGTCTCATGGAACCTAAGGAATTAAGTCAAGACGACCTAAAGTATCCCAATTCCAGTCCTTAATGGCTTTGATGAGCGGCCTATCGACTAGGGTTAAGTATCAATAAATATCAAGGTTGTTGCGAACCCAATCAATAAGCCGGGCTCAGTCAAGAAAAAATTAAACCACTCAAAATAAATAAAAAACAATCAAGCACAAATGTAAGCGGTTTCGCTATTTATTTTACATGGTATAGCAACCAGGGTCGAACACAAGGAGCATGAGTAAACATATGAGGTAGTCAAATCTTATAAATAAAAGAACAAATTTTTAGTGTTTTTTTAATTTTGCAATTTTTTATGATTTTCAATAAGGAGACAAAATCAACAAATAAGGAAAACAAGGAAACACACAAGTCTTTTTGGATTTTTCTTTAAGATTAAAAAAATGCTCAGAAAATCAAGCAAAAAGTATTTTGTGGGTTTTAATGTTTTAAAGTGTTATTGGTAATTTTCTAGGGTTTTGTAAATGTTTTTATGAATTTAAAAAAATTAAACAGTGACTAAAAATATAAATAATGCACAACCAGGATTAAATTGCAAGTTATATATAACTAAAATACCATACAATCCTAGATATGAGAAAATATAAGTAAAAACCTACAAACAAGAACTAAAATGAGAATTTTTGGATTTTTCTTGAATTTTATAGATTTTTTATGAGTTTTTAGGTTTTTTCTAATTTTTAGGATTTTTGTTAAGATTTTTTAAACAAAATTACTACAATAGGTGGAACACACCAACGCACCAACAAGAATTTTTTTTAATTTTTGAGGCAATTTTCGAATTTTTATGGATTTTTAAAAATAGACATAATACTTTTTAGAGGTTTTTTTTTCAAAAATAATAAATGCAAAGAAATTAATTCACAAAAAGTAAACTAAATACTACCCATTAACAGGAGTTAGTGGTAATTTTAAGATAACTTTTAGGATTAATTTGCTATTTATTAAGTTAAAAAATAAGCAGTTTGTAGGGACCTATATGTAATTAAAATAAAGTTCTAGACCTTATGATGACGCTGCCTCAGCTACTCGGGTTAAGTAATAATTAAGGTCATTGCGACCCGAATAACAAGGCTAAGTCAATCAAGAAAAACATACCACCAAAATAGAGATCAATCAAACAGAACATGAAAGCAGTCTTGCTAATTTATTTTACCTGGTATAGCTACTAGGGTCGAACACAAGGAGCACGTGTTACTAATGCCACAAAATAGTCAGAAATCCAGTAAATAAAAAGAGATGGTGGTTTTTTTTATAATTTTCAAACTTTTTGTGATTTTAAACATTAAGAAAAAGTATAACAGAAATAAAAAATTCACAATCCAACAATTATTTAAAGCATAAAAAACACTCAGAAAATTCAAACTAAATAATTTTTGTATTTTTAAAATATTCAGATGTTTTTGTTAATTTTCTTAGATTTTTATGATTTTTAATTAATTTTCTAAAAATAAAAAAAGTCCAAAAATGAGAAGTAGTGTACAACTAGAATCTAAAGGTAATTAAATATTGCTTAAAATGCCTATAAAGTTCAAGCAACAATTTTAAGTGAAACTATAAGCAAAAATCTAATTACAAAAGAAGAGAACACATTTTTTAAATTTTTTATGAATTTTTAATGATTTTTCTATGGTTTTTAGTCTTCTTCAATTTTTATGGTTTTTATTAATGGGGAGATAACCAAAATTGGACTCAAATAAAAACAACTCGAAACAAGCAAGCAAGTTTTTTTTTATAATTTTTCAAGGGTTTTTAATATTTTTAGTTGATTTTCTAAAACAGACAGAGACAATTTTTATGGTTTTTGAATTTTTAAAAATGCTAAATGAAAACAAAATAAAACCAAAAATTCATAGAAATTCCTACACCATGGCAGGGGCCATGTGTCAAAATGTCATGATTTTTGTACAATATTTGCTATTTATTTAATCAAAAACTAAACACACAGCATACAAGGACCAAAATGCAACGAAAATATGTTTCTGGACCAAACAATAACACACATAACGACTATAGGGTCCTATCTGCAATTTTCCCATGAATATCAGCACATGTCCCAAATCAATACACATATGGGTATAGTTGCAAATAATGAAACTATAACTTTAAATCATAACAGAGAATAAGTCCAGGACAATAAATGCAAATAACTCAGAACCCCATGTGACGATGCACGTGAGTCCACACAGACAAGACTGAAAAGTAAATATGAAAAACTAAAGGTACGAGAGTGCAAATTGTCCTACTGTATACTTTTTATTTTACAGAATAAATGACAAACTAAAATAAACGTAGGGGGGGCTGAGCAAATTACCCATGCAACATGTGCGCTGCGCGTAGGGTGGACAAGTGGCAAGCTCTGAGTTGGCGAAGGCGTGCGGCTCTGGCGCTGGCAGCTGTCAGATCCAACGGTCCTCAGGTGTCGGCTACGTGTGCGGTATGAGGGTCGTTAGATCTGACATCTAACAGCCTGAGAGCTGCATGCACTCAACAACTGTGATGGCATTTGGGCGAGAAGTGTAATCCGACGGTGGAAAGAGGCTTTGGAAGAACTCCACCTGGGCGAGTTTCACCAGAGCACGGACGATGATCCGGTACTCTGATGAATGCTCGGACGGTTGCAAATGACTCGTGGGGCCCCTCCGCGTTGGGTGAATAGGTCAGATGGACTCGTTGATGGAGAGATCTCCGGGATGGTAGCTGGGACCTGGGCGAGCTCCGGCGAAGGTGGTCCAAGGCGATATCAGGTGTCTCCATGTGCACTAAAACCTACAAGGTAAAGCTCGGAGTCGGAGCAAGGCTCCAGTCAGGGTTATTGGACTGAACTCAAAGAGATGCGACGATGAATGAGCGGGGGGTCTCCGGCGAAGCGAGGGATGAGATGCAGGGCCTAATCTTGGCTACCCAAGCCAAGATTTAGATGATCAGATTGCACGAGAAGGTGTGGGGTGAACTGGATCGTCGATCGGAACGGATGGGAGTAGCTAACAAAGCTCCGACCGGCTGGTCGGAGCTGGCAGAGGTGCGACAGAAGATAAACTAGAGATTTAATAGATACGGGAGCTAAGGACTACGGGATAGATACCTGAAGGTCCTAGAGGAATCCTGAGCTGCAGAGGTTGTGGTCGGTGGTGGTCGTTGCCTCAACCTCACTGCGAAAGGCTAGGGAGGCTCGTCGTGGCGGTGTTCCGGCCACGAGACTTGAGCGTCGGCTGTAGTGCTCCTCTTCGATGATCAAGGATATCCTCCGATTGCTGTCACCAGGGCGAAGGATTCTAGGGTAGCAAAGAATGGTGGGGCGCGAGCTCCTGAGAAGGAGAGACGATGGAAGAATATATAGCATATCGCAGGTGATAGGAGTAATCAGGCTAGGGCACGCAATCCGAGAGAGGTCTAAGCTTCCCTAGGGATCCGCTTGGATCCTGGATCTGTGGGGAAGGCACGTATGGAAGATTGGAGCTGGAGGATGCATGATCTGGTCAAGATAAATGGAAGAAATAGACGCACAACCCGGATTCGTGCTCTAGGAGGGTCCGGGAGGGTAGTTGACTGGGATCAACATCCCTCCTGGACCAATCAGAAAATAGATGGTCAAAAAGAATTGTAAAATAAAGTAAAAATAGAAAATGATTTTAAATTAAAAGGTGTTCAAAATAAAAAATATTTATTATTTTCTACACTATTTTTTGGGATTTTTATTTATTTTTATGAAACATAATTTATGGCATATACAATATATTATATTATATACTGGTATAAAATACCGATGTATTTTGTTCAAATATTTTTATTTTCTTATTTTTGCACAAATACTCCAATTTTTTATTTTATTTATTTACCAGATAATATTTGGAGTATAAAATAATTTTATTTTATTTTTATTATTTATTTACACGTGTAAAATAAATAGGTAGTGATACATATATATGGGAGCTGGGAGCCTAAGCCCAGGGTGTCGGTAACTACCTACACCCGGCCTTTTTTTGCATGATTTTTGAGTTTTTTTGAATGAAACCTTAGGGGGATTTTCTTAATATATTGAGAGGAATATGTGTTTCAAGTTTCATGCAAAACAAACATTCCTAACACATTCATCTAGAAGGGTCAATTTCAGTAATTCTGAGACCGTTAAAATTTGATAGTCTTGATGAAGATGATAGGGGTCTTGAATTAAGTTGAATTTTGAATGAAACCATGGTGGTACATAGTGATCTAATTCTCCCAAGATTTAATTTCAAAAAAATCAAAAATCTATGAAAAAATGAGTCGGTTGTAGGTAGTTACCTACACCCCTGGGTGTAGGCTCCCTTTTCTCCATATATATATGTATTATATATAAGGTGATAGAGAGAGAATTTTATTTTTTATTTTTTCTAATTTTGTTTTTATTTTTAGAAATATATACAAGGGGATAAAAACACCTTTTTATTTTTATTTTTGTAAAAATAAATTATATACATAAAAGAAGGTGTATGTACAAGGTAGAGTGACCCTATCTCTCTCTACTTATTTTATTTGGCGATCAGGTCCATTCTGGACCATCTCTTGGGTTCAAGTCACTCAATAATTATTCTAAATATTTCCTTCTTTTTCTTTTATTCTTTATTCTTTTATTTTTGCACAAATACATGCTAATTATTAATTATTAACAACTGCATCCTTCTTTCTAATTTATTATATTTACAAAAATATACATGATGCTTTGCCAAGATAAGTAGCTAAAATAAAAGAATAAAGAGAGATGAATGAGTATTAATCACCCCCTATACTTTCTTTTGCTAGTCCCTTAGCAAACACTTATTTGAAAAAGTGAAAAGAGAAAGAAGAAGAAGAAGAAGGTGAATCAAGGTTGATTATTAAACTTGTCTTCATTAAATTGAAGTATGGAGCTCAGGCAGACCTTTGGATTATTAGTTTGTCAGAACCTTATTTGGACTTAGGTTTAAAACTCAATAACCTCTAAGTTCCACCAATCTATGGTCAAGACTCCTCAATAATCCAGATCAGAACAAGTCTACATACACAAACTCTAATCACCATGAATCTTTTCTTGTATTGTGTAAGTGATATGTAGCTCCCCACTTCAGAAATGGTAAAGTGACAATCTCCCTCAACAAGGTAACTCTAATGCCCTAGTCTGGCAGCTCTTTCCTCGAGGAGCGGGGTATCCCCTTCTAAGTTCAAGTGCATTTGGCTCAAAAAAAGGAGGAAGAAGAGAATGAACCATGGCCAGTGTAGCCATGTATCCTAGGGAGCCAAGCCAGTATAGCTAAGTCTCCCTGCTGCAAGATTTATGATATGGGCATGGGTAACATAAGCTTTGCTTTATTTGGATATATACACTCCGGTGGGTATTTCATTTTCTACCAGACCCACCACTTTTTTGGAGTTTTTTCTTTTCTTTTGCACATTTTATTCGATGTGCATATGCACAACATATCTACATGTTGCAACATATATACATAAGGAGTTTTCCCTCTTGAGCCAGTAGACTATCCCTCTATTGAAGCATTATTGCAACCCACAACTCCTGTCTTTAGACCTCAATGCCATCAGACCAGGTTGAGACGCACTTCCTTCACTAAAAGAAGAAGAGAGGTTCCACCTAGAAGTACTACCCTCATATGCTACCCCAAGCCAAAGAAGACTACCTCCTCACCACCTCATCCGTACGGAGCTATGTGTAAGGTGCTGGTGCAAGTAAAGCCATTGTCTATGAGAGTCATGTGTGCGTTGTTAAATGCTCTACTTAGGCTCATCAAGATGGCATATGATCATAGCCTAGTGGACTTAAAGAATTAAATCACCATGGACCTAAAAAGTCTTAACCCTAATCCCTATAAGGTTCCTCTTAGAATTAGGTGGATTAAGGTCTTAACCAAGCTCAAACTTTCAGTTTAATTCCAGGCTAGTTTAAATGTCAACTATGAATTGGAAAAACTGTACAAGTATATACAAAAGTGCTTTTATGAAAGTTTTAAACATGTGAAATTTTTTTGAAAAATGTTTGAATGAATGAATGCATGCATGAATGCAGAAGTTTTGCAAAATATCTACACACATTTACACAAGGGTTTTTGCAAACTTTTTGTTTTTCAAATATTTTACAAAAAAATTTTACTATATACATAATTTTAATATCAAAATATTTCAAACTCTTTACATACAAATATTTTTACAAACATTCATACAAAAATAATTTTGTAAATAGCTATGTATATGCAATAAAGAATTTTATGTACAAGAAAATTTTTAAAATTTTATAGGATTTTAAGGATTTTAGCCATTTTATTTATTTATACACTCACACAAAGTACGAGTTATGGCTAAAGTATATATGAAATATATACGACATCCCCTATACTTAGCCCGAACGATGTCCTCAGAGTGAATCAAGAGCGATGAAGAAGACATAACTCATGCTTAGTATAGGGAAGTGAAAAGGAGGACTATACTATAATGACGAATGAAAGAATGGAATGGAAAAGACTCTCGGTGTTTCCCCCTATACTTAGTATCAAGTAATCCTATGTATAGCAGACTGTACACAAAGGGAAATCCGAGTGGAAGAATGTACAGGGTCTACCTCCCCTATACTTAGGGTAAAATATCCCTAAATATATGCAGAAAAACAGAGGTAGAGAGAATCAAAAGAAATCAAAAGTCGGACACCCCCCAATACTTAGGGTAAAGTACACCCTAAGTATACCATAATCTAAGATGCAAATGGGGTGTTGGACTGAAGAATAGTGTGATATGGACATTTGGATCTATACAAGGCGGAAGACAGTGATAATCAGGCGCAAGATGCAATAGATGTGAGTCAAAGACCACATCTCACGCAAAATGAATAGGGGCGACGTCAACGACCAGTGGCTCATGATTTAGATAAGGTTTGAGCCTGTGCCCGTTAACACGAAAGGTAGACTCAGATGACATCTCAGATATGTCAATGTTGTTTCTGTCATGTACCTTTCAGACCTGGTATGGTCCCTTCCACTTGCTCTGCAACTTCCCTGGAAATAATCTAAGCCTGGCATCGAACAACCATACTCTCTGTCCTGGCTCAAAGTGCTTGTGGCTGATATGAGAATCATGCCACTCCTTCACTCTCTCCTTTTACTGTAGGCTGCTCAAAAAGTCTGCATCTCTAAGCTCCTCCAGGGCTGCCAATTCTACCCTCCTCTGGTCTCCTACACTCACTGGATCCAAAAGTATGTCTGTGACAGCCCAAAGGGACTTATGTCTAAGCTCAACAGGTAAATGGCAGAGCTTGCCATAGACGAGGCGAAAGGGAGATGTACCCAAAGGAGTCTTGAAAGACGTTTGATATGCCCACATGACCGAGTCCAAAAGCTGTGACCAATCCTTTCGGTCAGGGCGGACAACCTTCTGTAATATAGTCTTGATCTCCCTGTTTGACACTTCAACAAGACCATTAGTCTGAGGATGATATGGAGTGTCTACTCGATGGTCAATGCTGAACTCGCTAGCAAGGGCCTTTACCATGTTGATGAAATGAGACTCCCCGTCATATATAAACACTCTAGGCACCCTGAACCGTGAAATGATGTTCTTAGTCAAAAATATGCATACAATCCTAGCATCTGCGGTTCGGGTGGGAATGACCTCAACCCAACGACTCACATAATCAATAACCAACAGAATGTACTCGAATCCCTTACTCTTAGGGAATGGACCCATGAAATCAATGCCCCGTGCCTCAAAAACCTCACATAAATGAATGGGCTGCATCAGCATCATATCACGCTATCCACAAGTGCCCATCTTTTGACAGTCAATACACCTCTTCACGAATTCATCATAATCTTTGAAAAGGGTAGGCCACCAAAGGTCAGATTGGAGCACTTTCTATGCCGTTCTCCTCCCAGAGTGATGTCCTCCTGCCTCAAGCTTGTGACAGTAAGTGAGGACGCTATAGTGCTCCTCTTTAGGAATGCACCGACGCTAGACGCTATCCCCTCCTTCATGATAAAGGATGGGATCCTCCCAATGGTAGAATGTGGCCTTCGCGATGAAGGTCTCAAGTCGTTGCCTCGGCCAACCTTGTGGAACTTTCTTGGCAACAAAATAGTTCACAATGTCGGCGTACCATGAGAGAGAGGTGATAGCAAGGATCATCTCATCTGGGAAGGTCTCAGATATAGGATCAATCTGCTCAGAATCCTTAAGATGCTCTAATCGGGAGAGGTGATCCGCCACCACATTCTAGACTCCAGGCTTATCCTTAATCTCAATATCAAACTCGTGGAGTAGAAGGATCCATCTAGTCAGTCTCACTTTGGCAACCTTCTTTGCCATGAGGTACCTGATGGCGGTATGATCTGTAAAGATAGTCACCTTAGATGCAATGATGTATAATCTGAATTTATCTAGGGCAAAGACTACGGCTAGCATCTCCTTCTCAGTGACGGTGTAGTTTCGCTAGGCGACATCCAATGTACAGCTAGCGCAGTGAATGGCAAATGGTACTCCATCCCTCCTCTATCCCAGCACGGCCCCTACAGCAAAATCGGAGGCATCCATCATAATCTCGAACGAGAGAGACCAATCAGGCGGCTGGAGGATAGGAGCCTCAACAACTAGACTCCTGAGATCTTAAAGGATGCAAGACATTCATCATCCACAATGAACTCAGTGTCTTTGGTCAGCAAATCAGTCAACGGTCGGAAGATCCTGCTGAAATCATGAATGAAGCGTCGGTAGAAACCGACGTGCACCAGAAAAGATCGTAACTGTCGTAAGTTGAACGGTGGACTGAGTTTCCTAATGATATCCACCTTTGCTGGATCAAACTCCATGCCCTTGATGGAGATGATATGGCCAAGCACTGTCCCTTGAGTCACCATGAAGTGACTCTTCTCCCAAGATAACATAAGATGGACCTCGATGCATCGCTGAAGGACACGGTCTAGGAAATCAAGACAAGCATCTAAACCATCGCCATAGATCGAGAAGTCATCCATGATGACCTCCAAGAACTCACCCACCATGTCTGAGAAGATGAACAACATGCACCTTTGGAATGTCGTCGGGGCATTACATAGACCAAAGGGCATCCATCTGAAAGCATATGTCCCAAAAGGACAGGTGAATGTGGTTTGTCCTGGTCTTCAAGCGTAACAGCCACCTGATTATATCCGGAGATCCCGTCAAGAAAGTAGTAATAACTCTTCCCAGCTAGCCTCTCTATAATCTAATCAATAAAAGGAAGCGGGAAATGATCCTTCTTGGTGGCCTGGTTCAATCGTCTGTAGTCAACACCGACCCTCCAAGAATTGGGTACCCGGGTAGCGATCTCCTCTCCAGACTCACTCATAACTATGGTGATGCCCTTCTTCTTGGGAACCACATGCAATGGACTAACCCACATGGGGTCGGAGATGAGGAAGATAAAATCAACACTCCACCATTTCGAGATCTCCTTCATGACAACCTCTCGAAGATTCTGGTTCAGCCGCCGCTGGAACTCACGTGATGGCTTGGCATCCTCATTGAGATAGATATGGTGGGAGCACAAGGTCAGACTTATCCCCTGGAGATCGGCTATGCTCCATCCTATCGCCTTGCTGTTCTTTTCAAGAACCTCCATCAAAAGAGATTCTTGCTCTCCATTCAAATCCGATGAGATAATGATTAGGTGCATCTCATGCTCGCCCGCAAGGAACCTATACTTCAGCGACTGCGACAAGGGCTTCAGCTCTGGACAACTGGGAGCTGGCGGATCTGGTCTCTGAAATGTCTGAGTGAACGCAACCAAATCTGCATGAGAGAACTCTCACTGAACCTGAAAATCTAGTGAAGACTGCTCTGCTGGTGTGTCTGTGCTCTGAATGGGATCAGTCTCTACCCTAGATTCTGGCTCTGTGGAAATCATACATGGAATCATATCATCGAACTCTGCCCAATCAATATCTGACTCTGAGGGATCTGAGTCTGAATCAAAAGATATATCTACTGCCTCACTATCTGGAAAGCGATCTGCTGCCTGAAAGGTGTCCTCTGCCAAGAATGCGCTCTCCAAGCTCTCCTCTACTGGAATATGTGCATCAGCGGAATCTGAAGTTGAGAGGATGGCTTATGAAACTAGGTCTGACCAAGCAGCTTCATCGTCTGTGATCACAAAATCGCACTCCTGGTGGACGTCTCGCTCTTCCTCTGTCATCTGCTCTGAATCTGTAAGCGGCTCTGAGCAAGCTGAATCTCACGCTCTGGTCTCATCGATCATCTCTATTTGTATACTCTCGCTCTCGACGTGAAAGTACACCTTCCCACTATCATGATCAGACACTGCCTTGGCTGTGGCCAAGAATAGCCATCCTAAAATGTTGGGGGTATCGGTCACAGAATCTGGGATCTCCATGTCCAACACAACGAAGTCCACGGGGAATTTCAGGCCCTGAATTGTGACGACCACGTCCTTCAGCAACCCCTTTGGCCTCTTGATAGATCGATCATCAAACTGAAGAACCGTCATGCTCTATTCGAAGATGGCGAAACTCGAATTGGTCGAGTGAGTCTGCCATAAGTACGTTGATAGAAGAGCCACTGTCTAATAGAGTCCGATTGAACCTCTGCTCATGAATATGGCATCTAACATAGGAAGCACCTGCATCTGGCCTCTTGGCTGGCAGACGATTCTAGATGGCGAAGCAGGTGGCCCGGGTGAGCACATGGATCTGTGACTGGTGGTCCGTCCTCTTCGTGCGAATAGTGGTCTTCTCTCTAAGGTTCCTCTGGAAGAGAGAAATATGCTCCTATGCCTCCTATAGAGTCAGTTGTATCTGAAATCTGTCTATCATCTGCTGGCTGAACTCTGGCTGCTGTGATTTTTTTGGGTTTTCTTTTTTGATCCCCTTAGCTAAGCGGAGTGCTTGGGGGAAGGGGATGGATGGGCCCTCCTCAGATGAAGGACTAGGATCGGGACCCTGCTGCTGTGGCAAAGTAGAATCCATACAAACATTTCCAAGCATCACAGATGGACTCACAAATGAAGAACCCTTTCCTTTATTACTAGAATAGTCCTAAGATACAATGATAGGAGGAAATGCAACAGGAGTAGAAATGGTGGCTTCAGTACCACCCACGACATCTGGACTTGTAGCATCAGCACCGCACTCTGGCTCAACATCAAATCTGGTGGCATCAACACCACCTCCTGTTCTTGGTGAAGTAACAGCATCAGTACTGTTAGCTGGATCAACATCCTTGGTGGCATCAACACGGCCGTCATCATCATCATTACGAGCAGCATCAACACCGCTATCCTCCTCGTCTGGCGCTCCTAAGTCTGCATGTGGTCATCGCTCAAACGAGGTGTCGTCAGCTGACATCCTACTGCTCCTAAGTGTAACAAAGTCAGCATCAAAAGTGTATGCAGAAATATCACCAAGTGAATCACTAAGAGTGGTAACCACTGTAAACTCTACCTGCTCAGATTTCCTCTTGAGGTTGTTCGGGTTTGGCTCAATCTGGGCGTGTATGGCGGCCTTGCCCTTCACTATCTCTCTCATCTCCTGATGGAACTCATCCATCTCCTGCTTGAAGGTAGCCTGCTGTCGGAGATGAGGCGGTCTAGATCATCTAAAGCTGGGTTGTCATAGGCGGGCCCATGAAAACCGGATGGGTGGCCTCTCTAAAAGTGAGGCTGCTGCTGTTGAGATTGAGAGGGATACTGGGGATGATACTGTTGAGGATGCTGCTGCTGCCTCCATGACCGTCCCTGCTGATAGGGACGAGGACCTGGCTGCTGGTGGTGTGGCTGCGGATGTGGCTGTGGAAACTGGGGTTACTACTTCTCCTGGAAGAAGTGGCCACCCTGCTGCTGGGAAGAGGTACCTCCGATCGACCAACGGAATCCGAGATGGTCTCATCAGATCCCAGGCTGAGGTCGGTCATACCAAATCCTGTTGACATCCATCAACGGCTCCTGCTCGTAAGTGGGTGGGGGGGAGAACTGCCAGGGGTTGATCTGGCTGGTAGACCACCATCTAGATGTCCTGAGATCGTGGTGTCTGGACATACTGTTGCTGCTAGAACGTCTCCGCTTGAATATGATGCACTTGTTGGTAATGGGCGGAGGGATGGGTTGAGTTGCTACTGCTACTGGGATCTACCCGTGACCTGAGACAGGGCTGAGAAGCCGTCTGTGCCTCCTAGAGACACATGATCTGGGTCTTCAGGTCACTCAGCGTTTGTACCATCTGATCGATCTAAGTCATGCACTGGCACTGCTTTTTCTCAATCAGCTCGATGTGGTCCAACTTCTCGCTGATAATCCCCATATCAGCGGCCGTTGACTCTGCTTGTGCTGCGGCTGCTGATGATGTAGATGGACCTGCATCAACCCGTGCTATCCTCTGATAGGACACGGCCTGTGGTGTGGGCTTCCCCTGTGTATAAAGTCGGGTCTGGAATATCAATATGTAGTTATCTATCAACTCCTCGTAGATGGCCCATACCCGATCCTCATCCTTGGAGAAATAGGAACCCCCACAGGATGCATTGACTAGCCTCTGCAACTGCGGTGTAAGCCCGTCGAAGAAACTCTGGATAAGGTTGGGCTTGGATATTATGATGGGGACACCGGTCTGTAAGCTCCCTGAATCTGTCCCATGCCTCATGAAATTACTCATTGGGGAGCATGGAAAAGTTGTTGATCAGGTCCCTGGCTGCATTCATGCGGCCGAGTGGATAATACTTGTTCAAGTACTAGTTCTGAAGCTATTCCCAAGAGGTGACAAATCTCCCTAGGTGCTTCAACTAGTTGGCTGCTCTATCTACGAGGGATAACAGGAAGGCCATCATCCTGATGGTGTCCTCGTCCACGAGTCGATCGTGGATAGTACTGCAGATCATCTCAAACTCCTGGAGATGGAGGTGTGGCTCCTCTGTGGAGAGTCCGTGGAAGCGGGGTATAAGCTGAATAGTCTAAGGCGGGAGCTTGAAATCTCCCAAAACGGTCGGCAAATGGATCCATCTATGGGTCAGAGTTACACGAGGGTTGTGCAACTCCCTCATCGGTCGTGCATGTGTTGCTAGTTGTGCTGGCTCCTCAGGCTCCTCTCCCTCAGGGTTGTTTCCACCTCCTCCACCGGGTCTACACTACTCTCTATCGGCTCTCACCTGCTCCATCTCTAGTCGCATGTCCACCATGAAAGCCCGCTGGTCTCTGATCTGATGCTGCATGGTCTCCAAAGAGGCTAACAAGGTGTTGTTGATGGCACCATGATCAAGTACGTAAGTCTGGTTCCCGTTGGGTCCATCGGTGCGCTCCTCACTGCTGGCCATGGTCTCTGCAAAGGTAAAAGATCCAAACTCAGGTACCGATAAATCATCAACTGTCTGCTGTGGTATCTGCTCGAAACCTCAGGACTGGTAGAAGGGTGGTCGATGGGGAACAGGGCGAGTCAAACTCGGGTTCGGAGAGCAGGTCTCATCTCTCGCGAACCAACCTAGATGAACGGGTTGGAGTGCTCGAAAGCGGTGCAGCCAGAGGCTGCCTAAGGGACCTCCGACCCATCATCTTGATGTATCAAGTGAAGGCAGATGAGATCTAGAAAAGCACACAAGATCGGAAAAGCAAACCCCCAATTCACCTACTCACACAGAGCTGATGATCGTTAAGGTTCGGTCTTTTATCTTGTCGATTTTATTAGGTGATAAAACAGTCTTTCATAGCGATTAAGCGAGCTGTTGGGAATCCAACACTCCTAGGAGGCTGTCCCGATCCCAAGGCTAGATCTTTCCCATCCAGTACAAATCGCGGACCGTTTACCAGCTACCCGATCGACTCGCTCTGTTAAGGATATCGCGGCCCTCTTTACCGGAGATCGGAGCGATCCTCACTAGAGAATGACTAATCCGAAACCAGTAGTCTGAAGAGAGGTCAGATGTGGCTCTAGCCTAGTGTGTGGGTCACTCTCTCGCTCATCCAAACCATACAATGTGGGGATTCCTCTCCCAAGACAAATTTGTAGTTGAGGTGTCTTTTAGGGTCAAGTGTACTTAAGCAGTCCCAATTTTATAGTTTTCTTTTTTAGGTAATTTTCAAATCAAACAACGCCTAACAAATGTTTCTGTTCTCCTGATTATTTTAAGTCCAAAAACAGAGGGAGAAGGTGAAAAAGCTGATGCACGATCAAACACAATGATGCATGCAGAGTAAGAAATGCGTACATGACTCCAGCTCTCTACATGTAGAGTGATCCGCGCATAAAAGAAAAGACTGACAATAAACTACCTATATGATGTAAGAAGAAATCGACCCTAAATGAATAATTTCTACTCGCGAAGAACTGTAGCTATCGGGTCGACAAGAGGGGTCGGGGTCCTGTCTCTGATGCTGATCGGTGTCTGCCACAACGGATCCTGCCAGCGCTGTATACGACCTCTAGCGACATGTGACCCCTCAGGTGTCCAAGTTAACTTTTTATTTGTGATTTCATTAGTAAGGTCTAATTAGTGATCTTAGGAATAGATATGCAATTAGGGTTGGGCCTTAAATAATTACGTCACAATCAAGTAAAAATCCTAAGACTAATGGCCAAAATCTTCGAGAATCAAAAAGAAAATAAAAAATGGTTAAAAATCAAAACCGACGAAAATCCGTGGTGGGGTCTCCCGAGCACACCGGTGCTCGGAGAAACAGACCCCGAAACAATCACCAAGTTTGAATCCAGAGAGTCTGTCATGTATTATTACAACACTAATATGTAGAAAATTAACCTAAGTCTAAAACTACACCACGGATGCCAAACTTCTGCTCCTCCTCTCCTACGCTCTCCTGCGACTCGATGCAGAAATGAACCGCCTCCAAGTCACGTCGGTGCCTCGGCTCTCCGAAGATAGCCGCCCTCGCTCGTCGGGCCCTCGCAAGAAAGGCAGAACAGAAATTGTGTCAGTCCACAATTTTTATAAAATGGAAAATAAAATAAAATAAAAGGAAAATAAATGCAAAATAAAAACAAATAAAAAATAAAAAGAAATAAAACAAAAACAAAAATAAAAATAAAAATAAAATAAAGAGAAGAAAATAAAAGAAGAAAAAGAAAAATAAAGCCGAAAAAGGGAAAACAAACTACTAAGTCGTGCTCCCCGGCAACGGCACCATTTTGATGACGCTGCCTTAGCTACTCGGGTTAAGTAATAATTAAGGTCGTTGCGACCTGAATAATAAGGCTAATTCAATAAAAAAAGAGACCACCAAAATAGAGATCAAATCAAACAGAACACGAAAGCGATCTCGCTAATTTATTTTACCTGGTATAGCTACCACGGTCGAAGACAAGGAGCATGTGATGCTAATGCTACGAAGTAGTCAGAAATCCAATAAAATAAAAAGAGATGGTGGTTTTTTTTATAATTTTCAATTTTTTTATGAATTTTAATATTAAGAAAAAGGATAAAAGAACTCAAAAATACACAATCCAACAATTATTTAAAGCATCAAAACATTCATAAAATTCAAACTAAAATATTTTTATGTTTTTAAAATATTCAGATGTATTTATTAATTTTCTTAGATTTTTCTGATTTTTAATTAACTTTCTAAAAATAAAACAAGTCCAGAAATGACAAGCAATGTACAACTAGAATCTAAAGGCAAGTTAAAATTGCTTAAAATTCCTATAAAATTGAAGCGTCAATTTTATTTGAAACTATAAGCAAAAACCTAATTACAGAAGAAGAGAACCCTTTTTTTTTGAATTTTTATGAATTTTTAATATTTTTTCTAGGTTTTTTAGTCTTTTTAAATTTTTATGGTTTTTATAAATGGGAATGTAACCAAAATTGGATCAAATAAACTCGAAACAAGCAAACAAGAATTTTTTCGATTTTTTCAAGGGTTTTAGTATTTTTAGTTGATTTTCTAAAATAGACAGAGATAATTTCTATGGTTTTTGAATTTTTAAAAATGCTAAACGAAAACCAAATAAAACCAAAAATTTATAGAAATTCGTACACCATGTCAGGAGCCATATGTCAAAATTTCATGATTTTTGGATAATATTTGCTATTTATTTAATCAAAAACTAAAAGCACAACATACATGGACCAAAATGCAACGCAAACATGTTTCTGGAGGAAACAATAACATGCACAAATACTATAGGGTCCTATCTACAATTTTCCCACGAATATTAGCACATGTCCTAAATCAGTACGCACATGGGTATAATTGAAAATAATGAAACTATTACTTCAAATCATAACAGAGAATAAGTCCAGGACAATAAATGCAAATAACCCAAAATCGCACATGACGATGCACGTGAGTCCACACAGACAGTACTGAAAATATATATGAAAATCTATAGGTACGAGAGTGCAAATTGTCCTACTGTATACTTTTTATTTTAAAGACTAAACGACAAACTAAAATAAACGTAGGGGGGGTGAGGAAATTACCTATGCAGCACGTGCATTGCACGTGGGATTGACAGGTGGCGTGCTCTGAGTGGGCAAAGTCGTGCGGCTCTGGTGCTGACAGCTGTCAGATCCAACGGTCCTCAAGTGTCGGCTATGTATGCGGTATGGGGGTCGTTAGATCTAACATCTAACAGCCTGATAGCTGTAGGCACTCAACAACTACGATGGCATCTGTGAGAGAAGCGTAATCCGATTATGGAAAGAGGCTCTGGAAGAACTTCGCCTGGGCGAGTTTCACAAGAGCACCGACGATGATCCAGCGCTCTGATGAACGATCGAACGGTGGCAAATGATTCGTGGGGCCCCTCCGCGTCGGGTGAACGGGTCATATGGACTCGCTGACGGTCAGATCTCCGGGACGGTGGTTGGGACCTGGGCGAGCTCCGGCGAAGGTGGTCCAAGGTGATATCAGGTGTCTCCACACGCACTAAAACCTGCAGGGTAAAGCTCGGACTCAGAGCAAGGATCCGGTCAGGGTTATTGGATTGAAATCAAAGAGACGCAACAATGAATGAGCGGGGGGTCTCCGGCGAAGTGAGGGATGAGATCCAGGGCCTAATCTTGGCTACCCGAGCCAAGATTCGGATGATCAGATTGCACGAGAAGGTGGGGGTGAACTGGGTCGTCGATCGGAATGGATAAGAGTAGCTAACGAAGCTCCAACTGGTTGGTCGGAGCTGGCGGAAGGTGGGGGAGGCTCGTAACGGTCGGTGGTGGTCGTTGCCTCAACCTTGCTGCAAAAGGCGGGGGAGGCTCGTCGCGGTGGTGCTCCAGCAACGAGACTTGAGCATCGGTTGCAGCTCTCCTCTCCTATGACCAAGGGTATCCTCCTATTGATGTCACCAAGGCGAAGGATGCTAGGGTAGCAGAGAAGGGTGTGGCGCAAGCTCCTGAGCAGGAGAGGCGATGGAAGAATATAAAGCATATCCTGGTGGTCGGAGAAATCATGCTAGGGTGCGCAATCCGAGAGAGGTCCGAGCTTCCCTAGGGATCCGCGTGGATCCTGGATCTGTGGGGAAGGCAATGTGGATGAATGGAGTTGGAGGATGCATGATCCGGTCAAGATAAATGGAAGAAATAGGCGCACAACCCCAATCCGCGCTCTAGGAGAGTCTGGGAGGGGTAGTTAACCGGGGTCAACTTCCCTCCTGGACCAATCAGAAAATAACTGGTCAAAAAGAATTGTAAAATAAAAATAGAAAATGTTTTTAAATTAAAAGGTTTTAAAATGAAAATATTTATTATTTTCTACACTATTTGTTTGTGATTTTTATTTATTTTTGTTAAAAATAATTTATGACATATACAGTATATTATATTATATTCAAGTATAAATTGCCTATGTATTTTGTTCAATTATTTTTATTTTCTTATTTTTACACAAATAACCCATTTTTATATTTTATTTATTTACCACATAATATTTGGAGTATAAGATAATTTTTATTTGTTTATTATTTATTTACAAGTGTAAAATAAATAGATAGTGATATATATACATGTATTATATGCAAGATGATAGAGAGAGAATTTTTTTATTTTATTTTTCTAATTTTGTTTTATTTTTAGAAATATATACAAGGGGATAAGAACACCTTTTTTATTTTCGTAAACATAAATTATATACATAAAAGAAGGTGTATGTATAAGGTAGAGTGGCCCTATCTCTCTCTACTTATTTTATTTGGCGATCAGGTCCATTCTGGACCCTCTCTTGGGTTCAGGTCACTCAATATTTATTCTAAATATTTCTTTCTTTTTCTTTTATTTTTTATTCTTTTATTTTTGCACAAATACATGCTAATTATTTATTATTAACAAATGCATGCTTCTTGCTAATTTATTGTATTTACAACTATATACATGATGCTTTGCCAAGATAAGTAGCTAAAATAAAAGAATAAAGAGTGGTGAATGAGTATTCATCACCTAAGAATAACGCACATGAAAAGTACAGGGTCGAAATTGCAAAAAGTTCAAAGAATTACACGCGCAACACGTGAAGCAGGCTCACAGGGGTATAAGTGAAAATATCAAAAACATGCCATTCATTTCATAACATATCAAAAGTTCAGGGCATACAGTGCAAATAATCCGAAAAGTCACATAGGATAGCACGTGCTACATACAGATAGGGACTAGAATACAAATAGATAAGCTCCAGTCTGCAAATTGTCTCAACTACAACTATTATTTTATTGGACTAAAACTAAATACGGAAATAAATGAGGGTAAAAGGGAAATATACCCTTCGCAGGTTCATGCGAGGCACATGGGGACACGTGGCGGGCTCGGGTGAAGGTGCTGGCATATGGGCCTGATCTTCTGCTGCTGCAGATCTGACGGCCAGAGAATTTTGGGTCGTGCGATCAGATGGTGTCAGATTTAACAGTCGGAAAGCTGTTACGGGCAGTGGATAAGATGGAATCTGGTAGAGGGAGCTGATCCAACGGTGGGGTGGAGGTCTACAAGAACTCCTCCTGGGCAAACTTCGATCGAGCAAGAGGGATGATCCAGTAACCCAATGGAATATCTAAAGGGCCCGACAGTGTCGTGAGAGGTTCCCTTGTCCGGTGGGAGGCTCCTATGGTGATGGTGACGGTCGGATGAGCGCGACGATAGAGAGGGAGCTGGAGCAGCTCTGCCTGAGCAGCTGGTGGGACAAATGGGGTCTGCTACGCGAGCCGAAACCTATAAAGGATACACTGCTCGGATGTGAATCTCCAATGATGTTTATTGTGCGCAAAACAAGGTAAGCGAGGGTGAACGAAGCTTTGGGATTCCAGCAAGGATGGGGGGGAGGAAACCCGAGCCCAATCTCACCCAAATGGCTGAGTATTAGCATGATCATAGTACGAGGGAAGGTGAGGTGTTCGTCGAGAGGTTGACCTGTGTGGTTAGGAATGGATGACGGAGCTCCAGCAGGATGGACGAAGCTAAGGTCTGTGTGAAGGTGCAAAATGGAATGATTGAATCGAATGGTGAAATGCAGTGGATAAGCGATACCTGATGCTACTGAGGAGCTGAGCGAGGTCAGGCAAAGGTGGGCGATCTGGTCTTGGCTGGGAAGCTTCACGCGGCAGAGCTTCGGTCACGTCGAGAGCTACGAGTCACCGGGTGCCTTCCAACTATCCTGAAGGGCTCCTCCACTGGTTGTCACTTCAAGAAAGGTGTCTAGGAGGGAATGGGGGCTCGAGGGATGAGCTACAACGCTAGTAGGTAGAAGAGAAGGTTATAAAGGATGCTCCAAGGGCCTGGAAAGATCGAGTAGGTGTGCGCAACCCTAGGAAGATTCGCACCATCCTAGGGATCCGTGAAGGCCATGGATCCTTGGAGGACACTCAGGAGAAGAATAAGATCTAGAGGTGGTCGGAGTCGGGTGGGAGAATTGGGATAAAAGACTCCAACGAGAAGGTGGGCAACTCGATCTGGAAGGAGGCGTTGACCGGAGTCAAGAAAGCCTCTAGACCAATCAGAAAATAGGAATATACAAAATACTTAACAAATCAATAAACAATAGTAAATAAATTCAAAATAAAAATTATAAATTTTTATTATTTTTTAAAGTATTTTTTTGTGATTTTTAATTATTTTTATGAAAAATAAATTAATGTGTATATAATATATAGTATTATATACATGCATAATATACCTATGTATTATGTACAAGCATTTTTATTTTATTATTTTTTACATAAATACCTATATTTTATATTTTATTTGTTTACAAAGTCATTTTAGGAGAATAAAATAATTTTTATTTTATTTTTAAAATTATGTAAGGGTACATAATAAATAGAGTATGTAATATATACATGTGTATCTTGCACAAGGAATGAAGGATTTTATTTTTATTTTTATTTTTTTTTGATTTTTACTTTATTTCTATGATTATATATAAGGGTACAAAAAGGGTAATTTAATTTTATTTTGTCAAAAATAATTATATAAATAATATGTATAAAATATAGGTAATATGAACGATACGTAGTGAGCCCTATCTCTCTCTACTTATTTTATTTTGCGATCAGGTCAAAGCTTAACTTTCTCTTGGGGTTTGGGTCACTTTGTATTTATTCTAAATACCTCATTACATTTTCTTTTCCTTTATTCTTTTATTTTTTGCACAAAAACCTTCTAATTATGCAATATTAACACAAGCATGGAATTTGCTATGTTATTCTATTTACAGATATTTACATGATAATTTGCCAAGAATAAGAGCTAAAATAAAAGAACAAGTAGTGAGAATCAGGGATTCATAACCCCCTATACTTTACCTTTGCTAGTCGCTTAGAAAACACTTATTTGAAAAAGAAGTGAACCGCAAAAAGGTATGAAAAGAAACATAATCGAAGTTGATTATTAAACTTATCTTCAATAAATTGAAGTATGGAGCTCAGTCAGACCTTTGGATTATTAGTTTGTCGGAACCTTATTGGGAAATAGGTTTAAGACTCAACAACCTCTAAGTTCCACAATGCTATGGTCAAGACTTCTCAATAAACCAGGTCAGAACAAGTCTACATACGCAAACTCTAATGACTATGCATCTTTCTTTGTATGGTGTAAGTGATATGTAGCTCCCCATCTCAGAAATGACAAAGAAACAACCTCCCTCAACAAGGTAACTCTAATTCCCTAGTCCAACAGCTCTTTCCTCGAGGAGCGGGGTATTTCCTTCTAAGTTGAAGTTCAACCAGTTCAAGATGAGGGGAAAGAAGAGAATAGACCATGACCAGTGTACCCACGTATCGTTGGGAGCCTAACCAGTGTAGCTAAGTCTCCCGCTGCAAGCTTCATGAGATGAGAAGGGGTAATACATAAGCTTTTCTTATTCACTATATATACTCTAGCAAGCATTTTATTTTCAATCAGGCCTGTCCACTTTTTTTGGAGTTTTTCTTGATTTTGCACATTTTTTATGTGCATATTTACAACATATTCACATGGTGTAGCATGTACATAAGGAGTTTTTCTTCTCGAGCTAGTATACTATCCCTCTTTTGAAGCATTATTGCAGCCCACAGACTCATGTCTTTAGACCTCAATGCTACTAGACCAGGTTGAGATGCACATCCCTCCTTAAAGGAAGACGAGAGGTTCCACCAAGAAGTACTACCCTCGTATGCTACCCAAAGCCAAAGAATTCTGACTCCTCATCACCTCATCCGTGTGGAGCTATGTGTAAGGTGTTTGTCCAAGTAAAGTCATTGTCTCTGAGAGTCATGCGTGCGTTGTTAAGTGTTCTACGTAGGCTCATCAAGATGACATGTGAACATATCCTAGTGGACTCAAAGAATTAAGTCACTAATGGACCTAAAAAGTCTTAACCTCAAATCCTATAAGGTTCCTCTGAAGATAGGTGGATTAAGGTCTTACCAAGCTCTATTTTCCAATTTACTTCCAGTCTACTTTAAATGTCAAGTATGATTTAGAAAAATAAACAAATAAATATGTACAAAACTCTTTTTTTGTGCAATTTTCAAGATAAGCAAAATTTTATGAAAATTATTCGAATGCAAAGAGGAAGGGCAATTTTTTGCAAAATATTTATAAACATTTACAAACAGATTTTGGAAAAGTTTTCTTTTTCAAATATTTTTCAAAAATTTTGTACTATGTACATAAATTTTATACAAAAATATTTACATAAGTTTTGCACACAAAACATTTTTAAAAACATTTGTACAAAACTAGATTTTACAAAAAGAACAATTTACAAACATGCATGTACAAGAAAGAATTTTATATGCAAGATTTTTTTAAAAAAAATTTGTGATTTTTAATTTGTAATTTTAGCCAGTTTATCTATTTACACACTTACAGAAAGTATGAGTTATGTATAAAGTATATATACAATATAGAAGATACCCCATATACTTAGCTCGAATGAGGTCCTCAGAGTGGTCAAAGAGCGATGAAAGGAAGATATAATTCATGCTGAGTATTGGGAAGTGAAAAGAAAGGCTATACTACAATGACCCATGAAAGAATACAATGAATAGAAATCAGTGATCCTCCTATAATTAGGATCAAGTAATCCTAAGAATAGAAGTCTGTACACAAGGGGAAAATCGAGGGATAGGATGTACAAGGTCTACCTCCTACTTAGGGTACGATATCCCTAGGTATAGGCAACAAAACAAAGGTTGAAAGAATCAAACATATAATCACAAGTCTGACACCCCCTATACTTAGGGTAAAGTACATCATAAGTACAACATAATCAGAAGTTGAAGATGGGGTGTTAGTGATGAATCTCAGATTCACCATTCTAAGTCTCATTAATTAAAGCTCAAGTCCCTCAAAATCAATTGCATTTCTGCATTTATTCTGCATAATTAGCATCCGGGCATGATTGCATAAGAATTGCATTTTAGCATTAATTTCTGCATAAAATAAGAAGCCAAAAATTGACCTGTAAATAGCCTAACTTCCCCTATTTTTAACTCCTTCATGCTGACACCGCATACCACAAACTCACTTCCACTGTGTACACATCACTAACAAGAATAAATGAAAAGTACAAAAAAATAATTAACCCAGGTAAGTGGACCAAAAACCCAAACCCTAGTTTCAGGATTTTCGGACTAAAAGCCACATATCTTCCCCATCCAGTGTCCGTTTTGATCCTACTCACTTTTGAACTAATGCACATTCAATTACCTTCAAAACAAGACCAAGTTCAAGTGAATCGGAGCTCGTATGTGAAAGTTGGGTTTTGGGCCTCTTTTGTACATTGTATTTCCGCGGCTTTTTGACCTGTATTTTATGTGTATATTTTCTTAACTTATAAAAATCCAAAAAAATTAGATTAAGGTCTCTTTTATTTATCTTTGAGTTTTCCCTATTTTTCCGGTCTTTTATCGTGTTAAAAATGACAAAAAAAATTAGAAAACCAAAAATCAAGGTATTCTATGTACATGGGATACCCCAAAAATTCACTTTTTACATTTGACTGAATTTGGCTTTGATTTCTTCATGAAAGTTGTAGATCTCTTCGAGGCGAGCATTTTTTGTGAAGGAACTTTTTCGATCCGAGGTCATTTGCTATTTCTTTTTGATTTTACAAATGATTTATTTTTCGATTAATCTGGAGCTGACACGTGGCAGCCTCAGAGGCCGCCACGTGTCAGTGATTTTTGTCCTTTTCTTTTCTTCATTTGTTATAAAAAAAAATTTTAAACGACGCACGTGCATCGCACGTGCCTCCCAGGCACGTGCTCCGCACGTGCCCCGCTCCTCCCCATATAATCGCCACGTGGCGCACGATTGGCCGTCCGATCTCGGCCGATCGGACGGCCGTTGTGCGTCATCCCCAACCTCGCAACTGCCGCGCATCTTCTCCGCAACCTCCGCCCGCTGATCTCGCGCTGCAGCCCCGACTCCATCTCCGCGACCTCCGTTATCTTCGCCCTGCAACGGCCAACCAACTTCGCGCCCTCCGCCGCCTTCTCCCTTCCGCAACGGCCGCAGCCAACCGCCTCCGCTTCCCTCGCCTCTCCAACGACCCCCTCCGCTTCCCTCGCCAACGACCTCCCCCGCGTCTTACGCAACCACCGGCCGCCTCCCGTCTCGCCTATTTAAAACCCTCGCCGCTACCAGAGCAGTCCATCCGCCGATAAGCCCTCAACTTCAAGTCTCGCCGGTGGTGACAGCCCGGCGAGCTTCTTCTTGGCGGCGAGATCCGGCCACACTCCTCCCCGTGGCCGTTGCAGTAGCGCCTCCTCGTCGCCTTGCTGCCTACGCTCCGCCCTTGGCGTCGAGCCAACTAATCCGACTACCATCGCCATCTTCTTCGCACCTCCTCCAACTTCGACAACCTTCAGAAGCTCCTCCATCGCCATCGTCAACAACGAACGCCACCGATCTCAGACGCTTCGCCGGCCGCCCACGACAACGATCAACGCCTCCAGCTGCTGCGCCTTCATCGACACCCGCCAGGAGCTACGCGACCATCAGGCTCTTCCGCTTCCCCGCCTTGGCCGCGACTTCGGCCGTGCCCACGCCAGCTTCATCGCCAAGCCACCGTCGACCTTCAGGAAGCTCCGCCGACGCCCTCTCCTCCGCCACCTCACCGCGCTCCGCCAGGAGAGGCCGAGCCCCCCCCCCCTCCTTCACACAGCCAGCAGCCGGGGGCCAGACCCGAGACCCCCCACGTGCGAGGCGCGTGAGGGGGGACGACAGCTGACATCATCTCCCGGGTCACGTGCTCCGCACGTGACCGCGGGGTTATTTGCACAAGTCCCCCCCCGGGTTCCGCCTTATTCGCCATCCAGCCCTCCAGTCCAAGGGCACGTGCTTTGCACGTGCCCCTTGGGAAAATTGCATATTCACCCCTCATTCTATAGGTAATTACACTAAGTTCCCCCTGCATTAATTTTATTTATTTATTCTATTTGCAGCTGTACCCCTGTCTTTGTCATCTATTATAGACCTCTACATTGCATCATTTTATTTATTTAAAAATAGCATTTTGTTCATCTCTTAATCCTCTACATTTTGACATGCTGTGGTTATTTTTGTGATTTACGGTTGATTAATAAATAAATATTTTGTGGAAATTGAAATATTTTGCCCAATCTGTGCTTGGAAATTCGTAGTTAATTAACCGTTGATTTAAAAATTCCCCAAAAATCACGTATTGTAGAGATTAATTTGATTAACATTGTGCCCAAAAATATTTGCATTTGCATGCATAATTTGCCCTGTAAAAATCATTTTGTGCATTTCAATGTTTGATTTTTAATAGGTATTAGACCCTATATTTTTGAGGTCTAGGATTTTTCTAAGATCTATTACCTAGTGATAGATCTTAGATAATTTTAGTTCTCGAAAATAAGTAGGTTTAATATTTATTTAAATTAAATATTGAAAATTAATTTGTTTGCATTTAAAAATTCATAAAAAAATCATATAGCATCTAAAAATTCCAAAAAAATCACAGTGCACTTATTTCATCATTTTTTACATCTTGGCCATATTTCGTAATTTTAGGACATCGTTTGAACGTATTTTATATTTTAGTCTCTAAAATAGGCCGCATTTGCATTTCGCATCTCATCTTGCATTGAAAAATTCCAAAAAAATACCGCCTTGAAAACCGAACTCAAAATTGGATAGACATTAATCTAGGTTGTTCCTTTGCCTCCTTGTGATCGACCTTGGGACTTGCCCAAGTAAAATAAACATACACCACGAGATTAAAATTGAATCATTATTTTGTGGTTATTTCTTGACTGTTCCGATCGCCGCCTACAACGAACGATTTTACTTATTTTCACGCACGAACGATAAAAACAACTTCTTATCGCGGCTTTTGCGGGCTCGTCAGATGGCGCCGTTGCCGGGGAGGCAAACGGCTTAGTTTTTGTTTTGAAAATTTTTGTTCGGTTTTCCGAATTCGGGTAGTCTGACCCCCGAATTTTTCATTGTAAATCCCATTTTATTTCTTGTATTTATTTTTCAGCATTTCTTTCATTTATTTTATTTTTGATTATTTTCTGAGTCACTCTCTTACATTCTCTCTCTTATTTTTCTTGCGAGGTACCCGGCGCACGTGGAGCGGTTTTTCAAGGAACCGACGCATCTTCACCGACACCCGAAGAAACCGCAATTAAATTAAGATCGAGTCAAGTCGTGAGAGAGAGTAGAGTCTAGGTTTTTAATTTCTGCATTTTTATTTTCTGCTCATTTATAGCGGTGTCCGTTTGGACTCTCGCGTATGTACAAAGACATTGAACTTTATTTGTGGTGTGTTGTGGCCTGTGTCACTCTCCGGAGAGGGTGGGGCCCGACTTGAGTGGCGATTAGGATAGACCTGCACATACGGCTCTTAGAGCAATTTTTATTTCTGATTGTGCTCGTAGGATCTTAAGCCACACTGCACTTTAACTGAGACGCACATTAGATCGTTCAACTTAGCCAAATTCAACTCAATTCTTCCCGCTAATAGAACTTTCTGCTTAGGTGCGGTTTTCATCGGCTTGCACGCATTTAGTATAAATTTTCAATTCTGTATTGCATCCCACATGGAGATTGCGAGGAGGCACTGTAAGTCTTCTAACTGAACATTCATCATAGTTTTCCGCGTGCATCGGCTTTTCCCGAATTCCTCTCTCTTATCACATAAATCTAAAGGAAATTGGGACTGGACGGTAGACGTGAATTTGTGTTCACCTAAATTCTACAGTGATCGCCTTAATAAAACTGGGACTGCTAAATATAGCCGATTTAAAAAATCCATAAAATCAAGAATTCCTGCGGGAGAGCAACCCCGACATTGTTTGATTTTATCTTGCAGCGAGGAGAGAGACGCACACTAGGATAGAGCCCAACTCCAAACCTAACATCTCGTTCAAACGGCTTGCAAGATTGATTTTATCACCAACTAAAATTGAAAAGATAATAGCCGAACTCTTACGGCTTCATTGTGTGAGTTGGTGAACCCGGGGTTTGAATTGTGTTTGCATTGGTGTGCGTGAACCGATTTCAAAATCAATAGCCGCACATTCGATAAAAATTCTCTTGACTATCCCGTGCAACCATCTCTTCCCTATCTTGATTCAAACCTCATAATGGAATTCTTGTCCAAACACTCTCACAGACCCAACTCCCCATTCCTCTCAAAAATGACCGAACACCCATCAGAACTATATTATGAAAACGAATTCGTATCGGTTAGACCCAAAACACCTCCTCCAAGAGACTCTCAACCACCATCTCTTTTCACCAATCCGAGAGGCTTCAACAACCCCCTCTTCAGACATGCTCCACCATACCAAGATCCGACCACTCATGATCAAAGAAATAAATTTTACTCGGATCAACTCCACATGTCTGAACCTTATGAGCAGCCTCCTTCCATTATTTTTGAGGAGAAATTTTCAGAAAATAATGAGCATATTTCAGATATTCCAAGAAGCTCTCCTCTCAGCACAAAGAGAAAAATGGAAGATGAAATTATCGAACCTACACCTACTGCTCCCATAATTAATCATGAACCAAATCTTGAGGAGGATATTTCGAGGATAAATAAGAAATTCAAGTCAATAGAGGAGAGATTTCAAAAATTTACCGATCGATTCATCGCATTCTATGGTGGTTCGGACAGTAAAATGAATGAGGAAATTATTGGATCTGAGATTGAAAATTCTGAGGATATTCAGGGACCTATGGACAATTCTGAAAATGATTATGACCCTCACCCTGAACACCAGAACCCCTCTTCGTCTGAAGAACACCCCACGCCCCCACACCACCCAGAAAATACCAAAAAAATAGAAATATTTGAAAATCACAAAAAATTTGAAAATTCAGAAAATTTCATAAAAATTGAAACTGAAGATGATCTGCGAAATTTGGATCCAACTATACGGGAAGCACTGGAAAAACGCTTGATATTTGAACTTCCCTTTATACAGGCCATTGAACACTTCCCCGACCTTAAAAGATTTATAACAGATAAATTAATGAACAAAAAGTCGGGCAGGATACGAACAAAGACTGAAAGACATATCTTGTCAATGGCCTCCTCCTTGGTGTTGAGGAGAAAAACCAAGAGCCGCATAGTAAAGCGGTTGCCCAGATTTGACTGCAAAATCAAAGACACAATTTTCACCCATGCTCGGATTGATGATGATTCACCAATTAATATCCTCCCGACCTCTGTATTCCATGAACTCAAACTCGGACCGATTCGGAAGATACGAGAGATTGTACAATTAGCGGACCGATCGATCAAGCGGCCGAGAGGAACCATTTCTGTCATCATGAAATTCCAAGGTGCTCCGCTCAAGGTAGAATTCACGATCATTGATATCGAGCATCAAGGAGAATTTACCCAGTCTCCAATCATTCTCGGAAAGCCATTCTTGGCATTGGCCAAGGCTAGTATCGATTGTGAGACTCGGGAAATCAATTTCACAGCATTGGAAGCACTTAAATCTGACCCTATCTTTGAGGAACCACGATCTTCTGAGGCAATCCACGAAGTCCCCAACAACCGTAACCATGAAGCGGTAGAAGAGCCCTACCCCGCAACCACACCTGAGATAGCAGTTGTTGATGAGACTATTGGTTTAGAAAATCTCCCCCCTGCTCCATTCCCAGCCGCTCTCACCATGGACAACCATGTATCATATGCATGGGCACACCCTGGGTCAACCTACTCTGACTACATGGATTACATCAACTCAACTCAGGAATGCACCAACATCGAATCAATGGAGAAAGAACATGCAGAGACTCTCCCCAATATTCAAATCCCCGAGGATCTCAAAATAGACAAATCTTTCTACTACGATCCTGAGACATATGCATGGTCACACCCTGGAGCAACATTCTCTGAATACCTTGACCAAATCATCCCAAATCGAGAGTGCTCAAACATTCAAAAGACTAAGAGAAAGCACGCAGACCAAGCACCGACCAAGGAGAATTCAAATGGCTATTCATCAGGATACTCAAGTGAACCGACACCTTCACGACAAAATAAAAAGAGAGTCACCTTTAACCTTTCGGAAGAGGAATCAGTTGATGATCCCTCATCAGGTCCGGAAAAGATGGTTTACATGAGTGAAGTCTGTTCGGCAGCCCTAAAGCCATATCTTCGTAAGGATCCAAAATTCAATCCTCGTTGGACAACTCCCGTTCCTAACTACTACTCATCCAAAGCTGATGCTCCTGCATTCTTCAAGTACACTGGAATTCTTTCGTATGAGCTGACTGAGACCGGTGCTTCTGAACATTCATCCGAGGACAAACTGATTGACCCCAAGAAGGAACGAATTCTGAGAAAACAATTGAAAAAACAAAAAGACCGGAATACTTGGAGTATGCCCACTTTCAATTACTACTCTTCTGAGGATAACTCCGATGATGGATATCTTTCATCTGACTCAAACAATTCATCCACTATCCATCATAATTTGTCTGAGGATGACACTGACAATAGTTGGGAATCATATGCCTCATCTCCGACTCATCATTACGATCTCCCACCGCAGGCTCACAAAAAGATCAGCCGAAAACCGCCTTAATCATCGGCTACCCACCCTCCCTCCCGACCACATTGGTCTCCTTGTACAGCTTCTTCCTCTACTTAGGTCAAGGCCTAAGTATAGGGGGGACCGATGCCATCTGTATATATCATTCTTCTCCTAACTCCCATTCGCTCCATATCCACCCTTCTTCCATACTTAGGCTGTTCAGAGCCTAAGTATAGGGGGAACCGACATCCACCCGTATATACTCTCCTCATTTCCTGACCGCTTTTCTTTTCATTCTTTTTCTTCTTTTTTCTTTCTTTTTTCTCACTCTCTTACGCTTAGCCCGAGCTATGTCTTCTTTACGCTTCTTGTGCTCTGAGGACACAGCACTCGCTAAGTATAGGGGGGTCTGTATATATACTTTGTATATATTTTACCCATATCTCATACTTGCGCGTAAGTCTATATGTATTTACGGGGTGGGTACTAACTTGAAAAAAAAAACACAAACAAACATAAAAAAAAAAGAGTTTTACCACTAACACTGACCTACCCAAAATTTTTGAAAAAAAAAGAAGGCTTCTTATTTCATTTTCTGCAAAAAAAAAAACTCCCTTGCATAAAATATCAAAAAAAATGTCTGTGTCAGCATTTCACACCTGCACTTCATCCAACACCGCATGCATTTGCATATGTGAAAAGTCATTGGGTTCTGAACCGAGTTATGAGCCGAAACCAAGAGTGGTCAGGGCTTGACCTTAATCCACCTAATTTTCAGAGGAACTTCACCGAGAAATAGAATTTTAAGAGCTTCAGGTCTTTGTGACTTAATTCCTTAAGTTCCACATGACAATGTGCAGCGTTTGACTCTTAGTGTCTAACCTGGTCTCTTCGTTCTGGGTACCACTCTGGAATAGGGAATTAATTCGCACTCTCGCACTATGCACTTAGCTCAACCCAGATGGGATGTTGGAAGACTGTGTGAGTCTCTTTTCTGGTAGCGTGGAAATCTAAAGACCGGAGTACGGGTTGAAATAAAGCTTCGGAAAAGGGATGGACGGCTGGGCACAATTTTATCTAAGACCCCAAAAAATGTACGGAACAAAAGATTCTATATCCGTAGGGGCACAACAAGATCCAAGCAGAACCACCAAAAATTCCAAATACATAGAAGCATTCTACCAAATAACAATCCGACCAAAAAGGTCCAAGCTTCAGAAACCTGCAGATCTTGGTGGAGACTCGGCTACACTGGCCATCTCCACAAGGAGAGGTGACTACACTGGCCACCCTCTAGTTCTTTTCTCTTTCTTCTATCTTCTCCCTCATTCGATTGTGAACACAGCACGACAGACCTTAGAAGGAGATACCTGACTCCCCGAGGACGAGTTACTGGAGAGGAGAGGAGCATGGTAGTCCTGCATTCTGAATGGGAAGAGATAAAACCCTTCACACACATGAGTCGGTTATTCAATGTTCATAGGGTATACTTTGGGAAGAGGATTGATCTAAGATGACTTCTGAGTTGATACTGTGTCAATGATGTGTAGAACTTGAGGGCTGTTGATTTTGAAATTCTAAGTCTCACAGAAGTTCCGCCACACTATTAATCCAAAGGTCGAGTTTAGTTTCACTTTCACCTTCAGTTCATGATCTTGGTATGGAACCCAGTCTCATTTCACTTCATGGCATTTCTTTTTGATGCTCAGGGACGAGCATGGTTTAAGTATAGGGGGATGATGAATCTCAGATTCACCATTCTAAGTCTCATTAATTAAAGCTCAAGTCCCTCAAAATCAATTGCATTTCTGCATTTATTCTGCATAATTAGCATCCGGGCATGATTGCATAAGAATTGCACTTTAGCATTAATTTCTGCATAAAATAAGAAGCCAAAAATTGACCTGTAAATAGCCTAACTTCCCCTATTTTTAACTCCTTCATGCTGACACCGCATACCACAAACTCACTTCCACTGTGTACACATCACTAACAAGAATAAATGAAAAGTACAAAAAAATAATTAACCCAGGTAAGTGGACCAAAAACCCAAACCCTAGTTTCAGGATTTTCGGACTAAAAGCCACATATCTTCCCCATCCAGTGTCCGTTTTGATCCTACTCACTTTTGAACTAATGCACATTCAATTACCTTCAAAACAAGACCAAGTTCAAGTGAATTGGAGCTCGTATGTGAAAGTTGGGTTTTGGGCCTCTTTTGTACATTGTATTTCTGCGGCTTTTTGACCTGTATTTTATGTGTATATTTTCTTAACTTATAAAAATCCAAAAAAATTAGATTAAGGTCTCTTTTATTTATCTTTGAGTTTTCCCTATTTTTCCGGTCTTTTATCGTGTTAAAAATGACAAAAAAAAATTAGAAAACCAAAAATCAAGGTATTCTATGTACATGGGATACCCCAAAAATTCACTTTTTACATTTAACCGAATTTGGCTTTGATGTCTTCATGAAAGTTGTAGATCTCTTCGAGACGAGCATTTTTTGTGAAGGAACTTTTTCGATCCGAGGTCATTTGCTATTTCTGTTTGATTTTACAAATGATTTATTTTTCGATTAATCTGGAGCTGACACGTGGCAGCCTCAGAGGCCGCCACGTGTCAGTGATTTTTGTCCTTTTCTTTTCTTCATTTGTTATAAAAAAAAAATTTAAACGATGCACGTGCATCGCACGTGCCTCCCAGGCACGTGCTCCGCACGTGCCCCGCTCCTCCCCATATAATCGCCACGTGGCGCACGATTGGCCGTCCGATCTCGGCCGATCGGACGGCCGCTGTGCGTCATCCTCAACGTCGCAACTGCCGCGCATCTTCTCCGCAACCTCCGCCCGCTGATCTCACGCTGCAGCCCCGACTCCATCTCCGCGACCTCCGTTATCTTCGCCCCGCAACGGCCAACCAACTTCGCGCCCTCCGCCGCCTTCTCCCTTCCGCAACGGCCGCAGCCAACCGCCTCCGCTTCCCTCGCCTCTCCAACGACCCCCTCCGCTTCCCTCGCCAACGACCTCCCCCGCGTCTTACGCAACCACCGGCCGCCTCCCGTCTCGCCTATTTAAAACCCTCGCCGCCACCAGAGCAGTCCATCCGCCGATAAGCCCTCAACTTCAAGTCTCGCCGGTGGTGACAGCCCGGCGAGCTTCTTCTTGGCGGCGAGATCCGGCCACACTCCTCCCCGTGGCCATTGCAGTAGCGCCTCCTCGTCGCCTTGCTGCCTACGCTCCGCCCTTGGCGTCGAGCCAACTACTCCGACTACCATCGCCATCTTCTTCGCACCTCCTCCAACTTCAACAACCTTCAGAAGCTCCTCCATCGCCATCGTCAACAACGAACGCCACCGATCTCAGACGCTTCGCCGGCCGCCCACGACAACGATCAACGCCTCCAGCTGCTGCGCCTTCATCGACACCCGCCAGGAGCTACGCGACCATCAGGCTCTTCCGCTTCCCCGCCTTGGCCGCGACTTCGGCCGTGCCCACGCCAGCTTCATCGCCAAGCCACCGTCGACCTCCAGGAAGCTCCGTCGACGCCCTCTCCTCCGCCACCTCACCGCGCTCCGCCAGGAGAGGCCGAGCCCCCCCCCCCCCCGCCTTCACACAGCCAGCAGCCGGGGGCCAGACCCGAGACCCCCCACGTGCGAGGCGCGTGAGGGGGGACGACAGCTGACATCATCTCCCGGGTCACGTGCTCCGCACGTGACCGCGGGGTTATTTGCACAAGTCCCCCCGGGTTCCGCCTTATTCGCCATCCAGCCCTCCAGTCCAAGGGCACGTGCTTTGCACGTGCCCCTAGGGAAAATTGCATATTCACCCCTCATTCTATAGGTAATTACACTAAGTCCCCCCCTGCATTAATTTTATTTATTTATTCTATTTGCAGCTGTACCCCTGTCTTTGTCATCTATTATAGACCTCTACATTGCATCATTTTATTTATTTAAAAATAGCATTTTGTTCATCTCTTAATCCTCTACATTTTGACATGCTGTGGTTATTTTTGTGATTTACGGTTGATTAATAAATAAATATTTTGTGGAAATTGAAATATTTTGCCCAATCTGTGCTTGGAAATTCGTAGTTAATTAACCGTTGATTTAAAAATTCCCCAAAAATCACGTATTGTAGAGATTAATTTGATTAACATTGTGCCCAAAAATATTTGCATTTGCATGCATCATTTGCCCTGTAAAAATCATTTTGTGCATTTCAATGTTTGATTTTTAATAGGTATTAGACCCTACATTTTTGAGGTCTAGGATTTTTCTAAGATCTATTACCTAGTGATAGGTCTTAGATAATTTTAGTTCTCGAAAATAAGTAGGTTTAATATTTATTAAAATTAAATATTGAAAATTAATTTGTTTGCATTTAAAAATTCATAAAAAATTCATATAGCATCTAAAAATTCCAAAAAAATCACAGTGCACTTATTTCATCATTTTTTACATCTTGGCCACATTTCGTAATTTTAGGACATCGTTTGAACGTATTTTATATTTTAGTCCCTAAAATAGGCCGCATTTGCATTTCGCATCTCATCTTGCATTGAAAAATTCCAAAAAAATACCGCCTTGAAAACCGAACTCAAAATTGGATAGACATTAATCTAGGTTGTTCCTTTGCCTCCTTGTGATCGACCTTGGGACTTGCCCAAGTAAAATAAACATACACCACGAGATTAAAATTGAATCATTATTTTGTGGTTATTTCTTGACTGTTCCGATCGCCGCCTACAACGAACGATTTTACTTATTTTCACGCACGAACGATAAAAACAACTTCTTATCGCGGCTTTTGCGGGCTCGTCAGTTAGACAAAAGAATGTGCGATATGGACAACAGGATCTATACAACTACGGAGGAGAAGTGATAATCAGGCATGAGATTCAAATGATGTGAGTCAAAGACCACATCTCATGCAAAATGAATAGGGGCAACGACAACGATCAACAGATCATGATCTAGATATGGCTTCAGACGCTGGTCGTTAACTCAAATGGTGGATTCAGATGACAACTCAGATATATCAATGCTTCCATTGTCATGTACCTTTTGGACCAAGTATGGTCCCTTCCATTTGCTCTGCAACTTACCTGGAAATAATCTCAACCTAGCATCAAATATCCATACTCTCTAGTTCAGCTCAAACTGCTTATGGCTGATATGAGAATCATGCCACATCTTCATTGTCTCCTTATATTATAGTTTACTCGAAAAGGTTGGGTCTCTAAGCTCCTCCAGGGCTGCCAATTCTGCTTTCCTCTGATCTCATATGCTATTGGGATCCAATAATAACTCAGTGACTGCCCAAGTGACTTATGCTTAATCTCCACAGGTAAATGGCATGACTTACCATAAATGAGACGAAAGGGAGATGTACCCAAAGGTGTCTTGAAGGAAGTCTGATATGCCACAAGATCGAGTCCAAAAGCTGTAACCAATCCTTTTGGTCTGAGTGAACAACCTTCTACAAAATAGTCTTGATCTCCCTGTTCGATACTTCAGCAAGACTATTGGTCTGAGGGTGATATTGAGTGGCAACTCGATGTCCAATGCTGAACTCGTTAGCAAGGGCCTTTACCTTATTGTATATAAAGTGAGTCCCCCCGTCTGATATCAATACTCTAGGAACCATGAACCATGAAATGATATTCTTCCTCAAAAATATGCACACATTCTTAGAATATGTGGTTCGAGCGGGGATGACCTCAACCCAACGACTCACATAATCTTCAGCAAGCAGAATGTACTCGAATCCCTGGCTTTTAGGGAATGGACCCATGAAATCGATGCTCCATGCATCAAAAACCTCACAAAAGTGAATGGGTTGCATCAGTATCATATTATGTTGTCCACAAGTGCCCATCCTCTGACAGTTAATACAACTCTTCACGAATTCATCAGAATCCTTGAAGAGGGTAGGCCACCATAGGCAGGATTGGTGCACTTTCTGTGCTGTCCTCCTCCTAGAACGATGTCCTCCTGCCTCAAGCTTGTGGCAGTATGTGAGGACGTTGTGGTGCTCCTCCTAAGGAATGCATTGACGCTAGACACTATCCCTTCCTTTATGATAAAGGATGGGATCCTCCCAATGGTACGACTTGGCCTTCGCAAGGAAAGTCTCAAGTCACTGCCTGGGCCAACCTTGTGGAACTTTCTTGGCGATAAGATAGTTCACAATGTCGACTTACCATGGAATTGAGGGGATAGCAAGGATCACCTCATCTAGGAAGGTCTTTATAATAGGCGCCATCTGCTCTGATTCCTCAAGATTCTCTAATCGGGAGAGGTGATCCGCCACCACATTCTTGACTCCAGGGTTATCCTTAATCTCAATGTCAAACTCCTGGAGTAGAAGGATCCATCTGGTCAATCTGGATTTGGCATACATCTTTGCCATGAGGTACCTGATGGTGGTGTGATCTGTAAAAATCGACACTCTGATCCAAGAATATAAGATCTAAATTTGTCCAAAGCAAAGACTACAACCAGCATCTCCTTCTTTATAACAATGTAGTTCCGCTGAGCGGCATCCAAAGTCCGGATAGCATAGTGAATGGCAAACAGCAATCCGTCCCTCCTCTATCCTAGCACATCCCCTATGGTTAAATCATAAGCATCCGTCATGATCTCGAATGGGAGAGACCGATCGGGCGGCTGAAGGATAGGAGCCTCAACAACAAATCCCTTGAGAGTCTCAAAGGATGCTATACACTTATCATCGACAATGAACTCGGAGTCTTTCATCAACAGATCAGTAAGCGATCGGGCAATACGATTGCAATCATGAATGAATCATCGGTAGAACCCGATATGCCCCAGAAAAGACCACAACTCCAACAAGTTGGACGGTGGATTGAGTTTCCTGTTGATATCCACCTTGGCCGGATCAACCTCCATGCTCCTGTTGGAGTTGATACAGCCAAGCACCATCCCTTGAGTCATCATGAAGCGACTCTTCTCCCAGGATAATACAAGATGGACCTCAATACAAACTAAAGTACGCGGTCTAGGCAGTCAAGACAAGCATCGAACCTATCACCGTAGACCAAAATATCATCCATGAAGACCTCTAAACAATCACCCACCATGTCCGAGAAGATGGACAACATGAACCTTTGGAATGTAGCTGGGACATTACATAAACCAAATGGCATCCATCTAAAAGCATATGTCCCAAACAGACAAGTGAATGTCATTTTCTCCTCGTCTTTGGGCGCTATGGCCACCTGGTTATAACCGAAGTACCTGTCAAGAAAACAATAGTGACTCTTCCCAGCTAGCCTCTCGATAATCTGATCAATGAATGGCAATGGGAAATGATCCTTTTTGGTGTCTTGATTCAATCGTTTGTAGTCCACACATATCCTCTAAGAAGTGGGTACCCAGGTAGCTATCTCCTCTTCAGACTCGCTCACAACTGTAGTAATGCCCATCTTCTTGGGCACCACATGTAATGGACTAACCCACTTGGAGTCGGAGATGGGATAGATAAAATCGACACTCCACCATTTTGATATCTCCTTCATGACCACATCTCGAAGGTTTGGGTTCAGCCGTCGTTGGAACTCACGTGATGGCTTAGCATCCTCTTTGAGATAAATATGATGGGAGCACAGGGCCAGATTTATCCCCTAGAGATCAGCTATGCTCCATCCAATTGCCTTGCAGTTTCTTTCAAGAACCTCCATCAAACGAGATTCTTGCTCTCCAGTCAAATCCGCTGAGATAATGACTGGGTACATCTCTGGCTCACCTGCAAGGAATCTGTACTTCATCGACTATGGCAAGGTCTTCAACTTAGAACAAGTGAGAGCTGGCAAATATGGCTTCTGAAAAGTCTGAGTGAAGGCAAGTAGATCTGCATGGTAGAACTCATGTTGTGCATGAAAATCTGGCAATGACGGCCCTGCTAGTATTATTGTAATCTGTGTTGTCTCAATCTCCACCCTAGCTGTCGATTCTATGGGAATCATACATGGCAAATAATCATCAAACTCATTACAATAAATGTCTTAATTTGAGGGATTTGAATCATAAGAACATGAAATATACTATGCCTCTCTATACTGCCTGCGATCGCCAGCATCAAAAGTGTCCTCTGCAAAGAGTGTGCTATCCGAACTCTCATCCGCTAGAATATGTGAATGCACAATATCTGAAGGTGCAACAAGAGCTCATGATATAGGATCAGACCAAACTGCTTCATTATCAGTGATCATAAAGTCGCACTCCTAATGGACGTCTCGCTCTGTATCTGTCGTCTGCTCTGTATCACTTGACTGCTCGGAGCAGGCTGAATCTCTAGCTCTGGTCTCCTCAATCATCTCTATTTGTACACTCTCACCCTCGACGTGAAAGTATACCTTCCCGCTATCATGATCAGATACCGCCTTAGCTGTGGCTAACAATGGGTGTCCTAGAATGATGGGGGTATCTGTCACAGACTCAGGGATCTCCATGTCCAGTACAACAAAGTTCACGGGGAATTTCAGGCCCTGAATTATGATGACCACGTCCTTCAACAACCCCTTCTGCCTCTTGACAGATCTATCAGCAAACTGAAGGATTGTCCTGCTCTGTCGAAGACTCGAATGACCGAGTAGGGCTGCCGGAAGAAGGTTGATGGAAGAGACGTTGTCTAATAGAGTCCGATCGAACCACTGCTCATGGACGTGGCATCTAACATATGGAGCTTCTGCATCTGGCCTCTTGGCTGGCAATCGGTTCTGTATGGCGAAGCTGGTGGCACGAGTGAGCAAATGGATCTCTGCATTGTAGTTCCTTCTCTTCCCGCAGATGGTGGTCTTTTCTCTCAAATTCTTCTAGAATAGAGGGATGTCCTCTAGTGCCTAATGTAGAGTCAATTGAATCAGGAATCTATCGATCATCTGATGGCTGAACTCTAACTGATGTCTCCTTTTTTTGATTTTCTATTTTATCCCCCTTCGCTAAGCGGAGTGCCTGCGGGAAAGGGATAGTTGGACCCTCTCTAGAAAGAGGGTCAAGAATAGGCTCCTGTGTATGTGAAGGGATGGAATCCATACAATCATCATCATTCAACACATATGGACTCAAAGAAGATGCACAAACCTTTCCTTTATTTATATTTTTTTTCTTTTCTATTTTTCCATTTTTTGGGGTTTTTCTAAAACTGTACTGAAATACAACTGAAGGTTACACAACTGAAGTAGAAACGGTGGCATCAACACCACCCACGGCATCTGTCTTCGTGACATCAATATCGCGCTGTGGCTCAGCAAATGGAGTTGAAATGATGGTTTCAGTACCACTGACAGCATCTGGAATCACGATGGCCTCAATACTGTTAGCTGGATCTACATCCTTCGTGGCTTCAGTACTACCGTCATCGTCATCACAAGCGGCATCAGCACCGCTATCCTCCTCGTCTGGCGCTCCTGAATCTCCATGTGGTCATCGCTCAGACGAGACGCTTCCAACTAGCATCCTACCGATTCTAAGTGTCACAAGTCAGCATCAAATATGTAGGAAGAAATATCATCCAAAGAATCAGTAGGAATGATAGTCTCTGTAAACAGTACCTGCTCAGACTTCCTCTTAAGGTTGTTCGAGTTTGATTTGATCTGAGCGGGTATGGTGACCTTGCCCTTGATGATATCCCTCATCTCTTGCTGAAACTCATCCATCTCTCGCCGGAAGTATGTCTGTTGATTCAAAAGTAGGTGGGCGAGGTCGTCAAGGGATGGGTTCTCATAGACGGGTCCATGATAATCGAATGGGATGCCCTGTTGGAAATGAGCCTGCTGGTAGTGAGGGGTAGGCTGAGAGAACTATTGAGGTTGCTGCTACAACCTCCACTGCTATCCCTGATGGTAGGGATGAGGACCATGCTGGTACTACTGGGATGGATGGGAGTGATGGGGTTGCTGCTGCTGCTGACTGCTTGGACCGCCCTGAGCTGGAGGCTGTTGTTGGGACGAGGTGCCACCGATGGACCATCTGAATCCGGGATGATCACGACAGATCCCGGGCTGCTGCTGGTATGGGTCGTACCAATTCCCATTAACTTCCATCAATGGCTCCTGCTCATAAGGTAAAGGGGGAAGAACTGCCACAGGCTGATCCGGCTGATACACCACTATCTAAGTGTCTTGAGGTGGTGGTGGCTAGGAGTAGTGTTGTTGCGGTTGGACCGGCTCTACCTGAATAGGATGTACCTGGCGGTAGGTGGCAGAATGCTTGGTGGAGCTGCTGCTGTTGGGATCAGCCCGTGACCTGAGACGGGGCTGTAGAGCCGTCTGTGCCTCTTGGAGACACATGATCTGAGTCTTCAGGTCACTAAGCGTCTGCGCTAACTAATCTATCTGGGTAAGGCCCCGACACTACTTCTTCTCAATGATCTCGATGTGGTCCAGCTTCTCTCTGATGATCCCCATGTCAGCTGCTGATGAATCTGCCTGTGCTGCTACTGCTAACAAAGTAGATGGACCTGCATCGACCCGTGTGATCCTCCGATAGGATACAACCTATGGGAGGGGCTTCCCCTAAGTGTAAACCCGAGTCTGGGACATCACCGTGTATCTTTCTGCCATCTCCTCATAGATGACCCAGACTTGGTCCTCATCCTTTGTGAAATAGGACCCTCCACATGAGGCATTAACAAGCCCCTGCAGCTCCGGGGTCAGCCCACAAAAGAAGCTCTAGATTAAGTTGGGCTTTGATATCTCATGATTTGGACACCGGTCGATGAGCTCTCTGAAACGATCCCAAGCCTCATGAAACTGCTCGTTCGAGATCATGGTGAAGTTGTTGATCATAGCTCTAGGTGCATTAGTCCAGCCGAGTGGATAATACTTGTTCAAGTACTCGGTTCGAAGCTACTCCCAGGTGGTAACATACCTCCCCAAATGCTCCAGCCAATAGGCTGCTCTGTCAACCAATGAGAATGAGAAGGCGATCATCTTGATCGTGTCCTCGTTTATGAATCTACCATCGACAGTACTGCAAATCATCTCAAACTCCGGGAGATGGAGGTGCGGTTCCTCAGTAGCAAGCCCATGGAACTTGGGCAGAAGTTGAATGGTCTGGGGGTGAAGCTCGAAATCACCCAAGATCTCCAGGAGCTGAATCCAACAGTGGGTAAGAGTTGCTCCAGGGTTGTGCAACTGTCTCATCATACACGGTGGCCTCGGCTCTAGCTAATCGTCTGGATGTCCGTCTCCTCCTCCAGCTGCAGGTATCTCTCCACCGGCTGGTCTCTACGGCTCTCCTCTAGTAGCTCTCATCTCTGTCAGCTCTCGACACACCTCTGCATGAATGCTCCCTGGTCTCTAATCTGGTACTGCATCATCTCTAGGGAGGCTAAGAGTGCATTGTTGATGGTTACCTAGTCAAGTACATATGCTGATCCCTATGGTTGCTCATCAGTGCGTCCCTCACTGCTGGCCATCTCTCGGGTCTCTGCAAAGGCAAAAGACCCAACTCAGGTGCCATCAAATGAATATACAACTGCACTAGCCTCTGCTCGGGCAACTCAGGATTGGAAGAAAGGTGGTCGAGGAGGAATAGGGTGGTAGTTCACTCAGGTTAGAGAGCTGTTCAGGTCTCTCTGAAACTACCCGAGATGAATGGAAAGGAGTGCTCGAGAGCGGTGCTATCAAAGGCAGCCTAAGGGACCTCCTTCCCATCATCGTGATGTAGGGATTTATGATGATGAAATCCGGAATGCAAACATGATCAGAAATAAAACTCCTTTTCACCTACTCAACACTGGAGTTGATGATATTGAAAGATCGATCGTTAATCTTGTTTGTTTTTATTTAGGTGAAAAATCAAGATATCAGAGTGATTAAGCAAGCTGTTGGGAACCTGATGCTCCCAGGAGACAAGCCCAATACCACAGTTAGTTTTTCACAGCCAGTATGGGTGCGGACCATTTACCGGCTACCCGATCTGCCCAATCTGCTAAGGAAGTCCCAGACTGATTACCGGCTATCCGGTGAAATCCTCACCGGAGAACAACTAACTGCAAGAACAGTAGTCTGAAAGGAGTTTAGGTATGGCTCTACCTAGTGTTTGGACGACTCTCTTGCTGCAGATAAATCAACCAATGAGGGAGTGACTCTCCCCAAAACAAAGATTTTCAGATAAGGTGTATTTTAGGGTCCAGTTTGTATTAGCAGTCTTGATTTTATTTGGTTTCACTTTTTATGTATTTTCTGATAAAAACAATGCCTAACGAATTTTTCGATCTCTTAGGTTATTATGAGTCCAATAAAACAAGGGGGAGGAAGTAGAAAAAGGCGATGCTGGATCAAATACTATGATGCATGCAACTATAGAAATGTGTACCTAACTCTAGCACCTTACATGCAGGGTGATCCATGCATAAATTAAAGAATAGAAAATAAACTAACTAAATGATGCACTGAGAAATCGGCCTTAGATGAGAAACTTCTATTGATCGTGAAGAACAGATAGCTAACTAATAAGAGAAAGAGGCCTGAGTCTGCTCTCAGAGGTCGATCAGTGTCCGCCACAACGGATCCTGTACGTGATGTTTACGACCTCTAGCAGTGTGTGGCCTCTCAAATAATTAAGTTAACTCTTTCTTATTAATTATTAGCAAGGTCCAATTACGTTCTATAGAAATAGAATGAGCATTTAGCTGTGGAGCCTTAGCTAATTACATCACAATCAACAAAAATCCTAAATCTAAGGGCTAAAACTTTGTGAATCAAAAGAAAATAAAGGCAATCAAAACAAAAATCGTGAAAAATCTGATGAGGTCCCCCAAGCACACCGGTGCTCAGTGAAACAAACCCGATGAGTATAAGTCCAACAAGAGTGTCCAAGTGTTCAAATATCATAATAATAATAAGTTTGCAGAAAAGGATACTACTCTATCTACTATAACTATCTTCTCCAGCTCTCCTTCTCCTCCTTAGATGTGGGTTCTCCAACAGAAAGCCGAAGCATCCTCGGGTAGTTCCTCGCACAAAAAATCAAAGCATAGATGTGTCAGAACACAGTTAAATCAAATAGAGACAAAGAAATAAGAAAAGTGAAATAAAATAGAACATGACTACTAAGTCGTGCTCCCCGACAATGACGACATTGAAACGAGGGGCATATCGAATAGGGTTAAGTATCAATAAATATCAAGGTCATTACAACCCCAATCAACAAGTCGGTCTCAATCAAGAAAAGATAAACAACTCAAAATAAATAAAAAACAATCAATCACAAATGTAAGCAGTTTCGTTATTTATTTTACCAGATATAGCAACCAGGGTCAAACACAAGGAGCATGAGTAAACCTAAGAAGTAGTCAAATTTCAAAAATAAAAGAACATATTTTTAATGTTGTTTTAATTTTGCAATTTTTATGATTTTCAATAAGGAGACAAAATCAACAAATAAGGAAAACAAGGCAGCACATAAGCCTTTTTGGATTTTTCTTTAAGATTAAAAAAACGCTCAAACAATCAAGCAAAAAGTATTTTTAAGTTTTTAATGTTTTAAAGTGTTTTTAGTATTTTTTTAGGGTTTTGCAAATGTTTTTATGAATTTATAAAAATCAAATAGTTGCTAAAAATATAAATAATGCACAACCAGGTTTAAATTGCAAGTTAAATATAACTAAAATGTTCTAAAATCTTGGATAGCAATTTTATGAGAAATATAAGTAAAAACCTACAAGCAAGAACTAGAATGAGAATTTTGGATATTTCTTGAATTTTATAGAATTTGTATGAGTTTTTAGGTGTTTTGTAATTTTTAGGGTTTTTGTAAAGAATTACTACAGTAAATGAAACACATAAAAACACACCAACATGAAATTTTTTGAAATTTTTGAGATAATTTTCGAATTTTTATGGATTTTCAAAAATAGATAGAACACTTTTTAGAGATTTTCGATTTTCTAAAAATAATAAATGCAAAGAACTTAATCCACAAAAATTACACTAAATACTACCCATAAACAGGAGTTGGTGGTAATTTTTAAATAATTTTTAGGAATAATTTGTTATTTATTAAGTTAAATAAAAGACAAGTAGTTTGCAGGGACCTGTATGTAATTAAAATACAGTTCTAGACCTAACAATAGCACACGTAAAAAGTACATGGTCAAAATTGCAAAAAGTCTGAACAATCACACGTGCAACACGTGAACCAGGCTCATAGGGGTATAAGTGCAAATATCAAAAACATGCCATTCAATTCATAACATATAAAAGTGCATACCATACAGTGCAAATAACCCGAAAAGTCACGTGGGACAACATGTGCTACACACAGAGAGGGACTAGAATGCAAATATATAAAAACATAAGGTCCAGTCTGCAAATTGTCTCAACTACAACTTTTATTTATTGGACTAAAACTAAATACAAAAAAAGGAGGGTAAAAAGGAAATATACCCTTTGCAGGCTCGTGTGGGGCACGTGTAACATCCGGTTTTCAATCAAATCCGAACTCAACCCGATTTGGGTCCGATTAACTCAATAAAGTAGTTGGTCAATGCCAACCAACCTAAAACGATCTATTGATCGAGAATCAAAAGTTGTTCGGGTAAAATCGACCAAAAATCGGTCGCTTCGTAATGCGCGCCGTGAAAAACCGCGACGTAAATTCGGAAACCGCAAAATGAATCGAGACCGTCATTAGATCTGATTCGACGATACAAGACCAACGGAATCGACCGTTCGTCAATCGGAGGTCGTTTAATGTTTTAAATTCACAATATTTAATCTTAAACAAAAACCGTATACGAAAATTTCGGGTATTCAAAACTCGACCGGAAGTATATCAATATTATACTCATTTTGATCGTTGTTCTGAGATGATCAAATCGAGATTTTTCGCGTTGAAATCCGATACCCGAGGCGCGAATGAGGACAGTTTTTGTGTCTTAAATAAATGAAAAAAAATAATAAAATAAAATAAATATTTGTAACAGCAGACAGCTATCGTCTGACCATTCCAGCAGAAGCAAACAAATCCAGATTTTCTCCATTTGGCTATGTCTAAGTTCCACCATTTGGCTTTATTTTCTTCACACGTGTCAACAACTTAAGCCTCTCTTTCCCTTATATATATCACCAAGAAACCTCACTAAATTCCCCCAAATCTCAAATTCCTTCCAGCCGAGTGCATCTTCTTTCTCCTTCTCTAGGAAGCTACAGCCAATAACTCAAGAATATTGATGCTCCCTCTCTTGCAAGGTGCTGTATCAACCACACATCAAGCAGCTGCTGCATCTTAGAAGGCAATCCCACTTGCAATTGTTTTGCAGTAGCTCTCTGCTACTGCAGGAACCTCTCCAAAGATATCACTGCATGCAATCATCTTTCATCCAATCTGAAAGACTTAGGTACAGTCCAAGCCCTTTTCTTTTTGCTGCCATTCATGAATTTAAACAAAATAAGCCTTCCATGTTAATGTTCTGTATATAATAATTTCATTCTCTCTCCCCCTTTCATTTGTTTGAGGCAAATGCATTAGAAGATATTGCTGGAAATCTGGTTCGGTAAAACAAAAAAAAGGAAAAAAGGACCATAATCCAGTTGGAATTGATTTGTTCTTAATAACTATCCTTGGATATTTTTTTCCTTCAATTTATTATTCTAATACATATATTTCTATCCTTCAATCTCTTATTCACGTGCATATTTAGGAAGATATAAGTGTTGATATTGCATTCATTATAACAAGTTTGTGTTGAGGAATTATGATGATAACATAGTAATGCATAACTACTACTTATACATACTTGCATGTTGTAAGCATCTCATTGATTATTGGTAGAGTTTGGTTGAGTTTGTTATTACTTTTTGAGTGCTTCTTTTAGCTCTAAGTTGCTGTAATGTTTGTATAATTGTCTTGTTTCTGCATATGAAATATACATGGAATTAAGATATTTTAAAGCTCGTAATAGAATGGTAGTATGTCCCTTAAAAATTCCGAGTGATTCAAATATCTAACTGGTAAAGATGATATTAATATATCTAAAAGGAATTATAGGTGTTACTCATTTAGACAAGTATAAATATATTGCATCTTCTTCTTCTCCTAATGCTTCAGTTTGCATAAAAGATCACACCAAAAATTTAACTAATGCTACTGTTTGTTTTCTTGCAGTGAATTTATTATCAATGCCCCTGGTTTATTTTACTAGACCTGTTGTTATGAATTTTCTGTCCAGGCTACAGTAAATAAAGTATATAATTAATTCACTAAATTGTTTTAGTTGCAAAAATTTGAAAACTACTAATGGATACTGTGCAGACAGTAGGGGTGTCTGTGAAATTTAATTCACTAAATTGTTAGTTGCAAAAAGTTGAAAACTACTAATGGATACTGTGCAGACAGTAGGGGTGTATGTGAAATTCGTGATTCATGACCATCATTTTAAACTTAAAAGTCTACTACATATGAGATGTTGGATTTAATCAAAGGGTTTATTATACACCTTATTATAAGGAATGTAGGATCACAATATAAATAAATTAATTGTGACGAAGAGACATGGACCTGCCACTTGAGTTGCATTTATCACTCAAGAATTTTTTTTATGCTCCATCATTGAAACATTTTACACAGTACATAATAGATTTTGAACTTAATCTAATTGCTTCAACCGATCAAAAGACTTACGATATCCATATCTCCCTAAAAATCTTGAAACAATCGATTTGATGTGAATTAGTAATATGGATTAAGAATGCCGGTCACGGTGACTTTTACATTTGACTGTGCGAGGGCCCGGTGACCCTCAACTGGGCGGAAGATAGGGAGCTCAGTTAAGGCAGCGGCCGCTTAATGCACGGGTATAGGATCCCAGTCTTTTACACGGTTTTACGCGAGCTCGCAGTGTTTTTACGCCTCGTTGGGATCCAGACTATAGACCAATTCCGCTGACCCTGTCTTTTAGGATACCCAGGCAGGGGATCCTTGGTTTTCAGTTTTACGTACGAGCTCGTTCACCTGTACTAGTCAGGCAGGTTTCTAGAGCGACTTTTCTAGGGAGTCTCTCTCACCCGTCTCAGTGGCGTAGTTGGGGAGTAGACCTATCCCTCTATTGGACTGCGCTTCCAATTAGAGGGCGAGACGGAAGAGCCATTTGTAGGCTTCTTCACCGCTTGAGTTACTTCGCTAACAGACTTGGCGATTCTATATCTAGATCATCCATATCTACGTCTACATCATCTGGAGTTATATCTGAATCAATTGAAGTAAAGATTTGGAGAGGTTATGATCAAAAGTTAAGATTGCTAGAAAATAATATATATGTTTATACTCCTATACTCATGAAATTTCAACTACAAAATAAATGTGTCATATGTGGGAAAATGTTGGTTTTTGGGTAAATCATTAGAAATGCATTACAAACAACCTGAAACCCCTTTTTACTTACGCAAGTAGATGTAGATTTTACAGGTACCACCTTTCTACTTGTCTGCTTTTGCACATATTAAATGTCTAGTTATTTTTATAAGTTTTTGGGAGTACTAGCAATGGCTGACGCCTCTTCTTTCCTAATGTGCTTGGCAGGCAAACAGCCTGCAGTTTAGTAGCAGCTCAGTAGCTATACATGCTTCCTGGAGACAGAGTATACACTAGACGGTATGAATTACTTGTCTCAGTTTTTGTTCAGTCAGTGATGTAAATGCTATCTCTTTTGTATCACACTTTGGGATATATGTTGTAATATGGAAGATGCTTGTGCAAGTTGTAAATGGATATGAATATTAATAAAAAGGAATTTTGGTGCCATTTGTATCTCTTTTACTTTGTGGTTATGTTGTGGATGTGAATGTCATGTGGATAATTAGCCGCACGAAAAATTTTCCTTGTTTTTCTGTAACTTCATGCGATCTCATGTGAATAATAGGGCGAATGTGTGATTAACGGGTACCCGGATCCTGAGGGGTTCACAATTTGGTATCAGAGCAGTGGTACCTCGATACGCACATTCGCAGTATTTCTATTCTGATCGTATTAAGTTCTCGGATAGTGACAGTCTTCCGGCATGTCGTGAGTCCAAGAAGGGAAATATGACATTCATATTCAATAACCACAGATGTCACCAAGTTCATTAATTTTCATATTATATCCCAAGAAGAGAAAAGCATTTATGATAAATATATGTCTAAGGCATTCTTATGACTAATTATGGTTCTCATGCAGAGCCATGGCATCTCGACCAGGTCAGGATACTTCTGATCAGCTGGCACGCATACTGAGCGCACTTACCGATCTTCAGCAGCAGCAGGCTGCTATGAGAGGCCTGCAGGAGCAGATATTGGCCCAGCAGACCGAGATTGCTGACAAGCAGACGAACATAGAGATGAGATTTGAGGACCTGTTAGATTTCACGTACCATCCATCCCAAGATGGGATACGGCAGTACCAGCACCAGTCCGTTGAGGTGGAGCAGCCTCATCCTGACGATCCACTAGAGGACATACCAGAACATGGAGCTGAGGAGGATGCAGACTTAGACAGGGAGCAGGACCCTATTGACTTTGCTGACGAGGGGGCACACAAGTATTCAGCTATTCACAGGCACCAGTCCATTTTCACATCTTACCAATGCGCCAACATACCCTTGTTTGAGGGCACAGGTTCACCAGATGTTGCTGAGCAGTGGCTGAAGCGGGTGACGAAGGTGCTCAGGATGATTCGCGCGCCACGAGACACATGGCTATCCTTCATGGAATATTCATTGACGGATTTTGCCGAGAGATGGTGGGATGCGGTAGTGTCTGAGCTAGGCCGAGAGCCTACCAGGGATGATTTCGAGATGAAGTTCCGAGGCCACTTCTTTTCTGTGAAGTGGAAGGAGTCCCAGCGCCGACTTTTTGCAGAGCTTCGTCAGGGACAGATGACCGCCAGAGATTACTTTATCCGATACACAGAGCTGTCACGACATACACGAGCAGCTGGCGCATTTCCAGAGGAGAATTTGGAAAAGTTCATTGGCGGCAAGCGAGAGGAGGTACAGGAGAAGCTGGCAGGGCTACACATCACTTCCATCTCCGAGGCTACCGATGCTGCGGAGAAGTTTGAGGACATTAGGGGGAGACGTTTCAGGAGCTCGTCTGGACCAGCTCCTAGACCGCGACGATCTTTTGGACCGATACGTCGACCGTTTCAGCAGCAGAGGTCAGACAGACGGTTCTGACCTACAGGTTCGACATTCTTTGGCAGTGCTCGCTCTTCTCCATCGACTACTCTAGGAGGATCACTCGCCGGACGTGGCACAGAGTTCGCTCGACCATCTGGGTCGCAGCGAGCAGATAGACCACCTGCAGGACCAGCTCGGAGCACGGACACAGCTACTCCATCTACTCGACCAGTCCGGTGTTACCGATGTCACGAGTAGGGACACTATCGCTCACGGTGCCCACAGGTAGCTGGTGAGCCTCAGCCACAGCCTTCACAGTCTCAGCCTCAGGCACAACGCTCAAGGAGTTTCCGTGGCAGGAACTCCAACTTCAGGCGACAGCAACAGAGATAGACACAGAGTATGGCAGGATCCAGTGCTGCACTAGCAAGGCAGGGGCAGATACACGCAGTTACTGAGGAGCAGGCACGTTCAACGGCTACTATGGTGAAAGGTATGGTCTCAGTCTTGGGCCGACCATTCCATGTCTTATTTGATTCTGGTGTGACACACTCTTTTCTTGCTTCGAGGCTACTTGCTTCTTTAGGTAGAGTCGTAGAGACTCTTTCTTCCCCATACCACATCCGAGGGCCAGGTGGCCAGTTGTTCATTATTTCACTGATAGTCAGGCACTTTCCCGTACTGATTGGAGGTCACGAGATGATCGCAGATTGTCTACTTCTGCAGCTTGATGAGTTCGATTTGATTTTGGGCATGGATTGGTTATCCACTCATCATGCACTGGTTGATTGCTTTAGGAAGACGGTTGTATTCAGGATTCCAGATCTACCCGAGTTCACTTTTGAGGTTACTATACATGATTCCACCATGGAGTACATTTCAGTGTTGCGAGCCCAGCGACTTGTTGATCAGGGTTGTGATTCATACCTTGCATTTGTGCGGGAGGTATCTGATCAGGAGCCGATGACAAAGGACATCCGAGTAGTCTCAGAATACCCTCACGTGTTTCCTGATGAGCTACCAGGATTACCTCCTAAGAGAGAGATCGAGTTCGAGATCACATTGCTGCCAGAAACACAGCCGATCTCTATGGCACCTTATCGCATGGCACCAGCCGAGTTGAGCGAGCTGAAGGTGCAGCTACAGGAATTACTTGATTTGGGATTCGTGAGGCCGAGCACTTCACCTTGGGGTGCTCCGGTTCTATTTGTCAGGAAGAAGGATGGATCCATGAGACTGTGCATCGATTACAGGCAGCTGAACAAGAGAACGGTGAAGAACCGTTATCCTTTGCCATGCATTGATGATTTGTTTGACCAGCTCCAGGGATCTTCTATTTTCTTGAAGATCGATCTTCGCTCAGGCTACCATCAGTTGAGGATTCGCGAGTCGGATATTCCGAAGACAGCCTTCAGGACTCGCTATGGACACTAAGAGTTTGTGGTGATGCCGTTTGGGCTCACTAATGCACCTGCGGCTTTCATGGATATGATGAACAGGATCTTCCGTCCATACTTGGACAAGTTTGTAGTGGTGTTCATCGATGATGTGCTCATCTACTCACGGAATGAATGGGATCATGCGAATGATCTACGGATTGTTTTGGACACATTGCGGGAGCACAAGCTATATGCCAAGTTGAGCAAGTGTGAGTTCTGGTTATCCCATGTCTCATTTCTTGGGCATATCATTTCTGGAGCAGGCATTGCAGTTGATCCTGCGAAGATAGATGCAGTCATGTCTTGGGAGCAGCCCAAGACTGTCACGCAGATTCGGAGCTTCCTTGGGCTAGCAGGTTATTACAGACGCTTTGTCAGCGGATTTTCACGCATTGTTCGCCCTCTGACACGATTGACGTAGAAGGGAGTCCCATTCATTTGGGACGATTCATGTGAGCAGGCCTTCCAGACACTGAAGAAGAGGTTGACTACAGCACCTATTCTTGCTCTTCCTTCAGGCACTCAGGACTATGCAGTTTACACAGATGCATCTAGAGAGGGTCTAGGAGCAGTGTTGATGCAGAGAGGACAGGTGATTGCTTACGCATCACGGTAGTTGAGACCGCACGAGCGGAACTACCCCACACATGACTTGGAGTTGGCGGCAGTTGTCTTCGCCTTGAAGATCTGGCGCCACTATCTATATGGGGTGAACTTCGAGATTTTCACGAATCACAAGATCCTAAAGTACATTTTTGATCAGAAGGAGTTGAACATGAGACATCGCAGATGGCTTGAGCTGCTGAAAGATTATGATTGCACGATCTCTTACCATCCCGGTAAGGGAAACGTGGTGGCTGATGCACTTAGCAGGAGAGCACATGCTGATGGTACGGTGAACTAGCTATATACGTGGGATACGCTTGCTGCTTTGACCGATTGGCATCCTTAGGAGAGCGCATCCATTTCTACCGCCGTGCCTCCACGATACAACAGCCTTTGGGATCGTATTGTAGAGGGCCAGAAGACAGACCCTTGGATCCGAGATAGATACATGCGCGCCGTCAAGGCGAATTTGACGACTTTGTTGTGATGGAGTCTATTTTATGGAAGGCAGGACGGGTTGTTGTACCCAATGACGAGCAGCTTCACAGAGACATTCTGGACGAGGCACACAGTTCACGGTTATCTATCCATCCAGGCAGTATGAATATGTACCGTGACTTGCGTCGACATTTCTGGTGGGATGGAATGAAGCGCGATGTGGCGCTACATGTTAGCAGATGCATGACCTGTCAAATGGTCAAGGCTGAGCACAGGAGACCGCCAGGATTACTGCAGTCTCTCCCCATTCCCGAATGGAAGTGGGAGAGTATTTCTATGGATTTTGTCACAGGTCTGCCGAAGATGCCAGGAGGCCATGATTCTATTTGGGTCGTTGTTGATAGGTTGACCAAGTCAGCCCATTTCATACCTGTCAACACGACTTATACTCCATCCAGATTGGCCAAGCTCTATGTGCAGAACATTATCAGGCTGCATGGTATACCACGAGAAGTGGTGTCTGACAGGGATTCGAGATTTACATCTCATTATTGGCATCAGTTCATGTCAGCACTACAGACAGAGCTGAAGATGAGTTCTACATATCATCCACAGACCGATGGGCAGAGTGAGCGCACCATTCAGATGCTTGAGGATCTACTTCGCGCATGCACTTTGGAGTGGAAATGGTCCTGGAAGGACCATCTGCCATTAGTGGAATTCACGTATAATAATAGCTATCACTCCAGTATTGGCATGGCACCATTCGAAGCTCTATATGGGCGAAGATGGCTCACACCTCTCAGTTGGTGTGAGGTAGGCGATCATGCTATATATTCCGTAGATCTCTTGGAGGAGACTGCAAAAGCTGTTGATCTTGTGAGACGGAGGCTTCTGACGGCACAGAGCCGCCAGAAGAGCTATGCAGACCGTCGGAGAAAAGATTTGGAATTTCAGGTATCCAATCTTCTTCTCTTTCTTTTATTACAAATTTAACTTAATCTCATATACTAATAAAACTCCTGTAAATACAGGTTGGAGATTGGGTATTTTTGCGAGTATCTCCCATGAAGGGAGTGCAGAGATTCGGGGTTCATGGCAAGTTGGCGCCGTGATATGTTGGACCGTTCGAGATTCTGGCTAGAGTAGGGAAGGTTGCTTACCAAGTAGCTCTTCCTCCACATCTATCTGCTATTCATGATGTTTTCCACATATCCAATCTGAGGAAGTATGTTCACGACCCTCAGCGCATCATCAATTACGAGAATCTTGACGTAGAGCCAGATCTGACTTATGAGGAGAAGCCAGTCCAGATACTTGACCGTGCTGTGAAGAAGCTTCGCAGCAAGGAAATTCCATTGGTCAAGGTGTTATGGCACCGACACGGCATCGAAGAAGCGACATGGGAGACCGAAGCCGATATGCGGGCACGATACCCGCAGCTTTTCTGATGTAACAATCAAAACAAGCTTTTGTAATTAAATATATGATGAAATATATGGCTTATCTTCTCTTTGAGGTTTTTATGGGTCCAAAACCCTTTGAGGTTTTTATGACCAAATGAAATCTAAACAAGACACCTAATGACCCTGACTCGAGTCTCGAGGATGAGACTCCCTTTGAGGTTTTTATATTTGTAACATCTGATTTTCAATCAAACCCGAACTTGACCCGATTTGGGTCAGATTAACTCAATAAAGTTGTTGGTCAATGCCAACCAACCTAAAACGATCTATTGATCGAGAATCAAAAGTTGTTCGGGTAAAATCGACCAAAAATCGGTCGCTTCGTAATGCGCACCGTGAAAAACCGCGACGTAAATTCGGAGACCGCAAAACGAACCGAGACCGTCATTAGATCCGATTCGGCGATACAATACCAACGGAATCGACCGTTCGTCAATCGGAGGTCGTTTGATGTTTTAAATTCACAATATTTCATCTTAAACAAAAACCGTATCCGAAAATTTCGGGTATTTAAAACTCGACCGGAAGTATATCAATATTATACTCATTTTGATCGTTGTTCTGAGACGACCAAATCGAGATTTTTCGCGTTGAAATCCGATACCCGAGGCGCGAATGAGGACGGTTTTTGTGTCTTAAATAAATGAAAAAAAATAATAAAATAAAATAAATTTTTGTAACAGCAGACAGCTATCGTCTGACCATTCCAGCAGAAGCAAACAAATCCAGATTTTCTCCATTTGGCTATGTCTAAGTTCCACCATTTGGCTTTATTTTCTTCACACATGTCAACAACTTAAGCCTCTCTTTCCCTTATATATATCACCAAGAGACCTCACTAAATTCCCCCAAATCTCAAATTCCTTCCAGCCGAGTGCCTCTTCTTTCTCCTTCTCTAGGAAGCTACATCCAATAACTCAAGAATATTGATTCTCCCTCTCTTGCAAGGTGCTGTATCAACCACACATCAAGCAGCTGCTGCATCTTAGAAGGCAATCCCACTTGCAATTGTTTTGCAGTAGCTCTCTGCTACTGCAGGAACCTCTCCAAAGATATCACTGCATGCAATCATCTTTCATCCAATCCGAAAGACTTAGGTACAGTCCAAGCCCTTTTCTTTTTGCTGCCATTCATGAATTTAAACAAAATAAGCCTTCCATGTTAATGTTCTGTATATAATAATTTCATTCTCTCTCCCCCTTTCATTTGTTTGAGGCAAATGCATTAGAAGATATTGCTGGAAATCTGGTTCGGTAAAAAAAAAGGAAAAAAGGATCATAATCCAGTTGGAATTGATTTGTTCTTAATAACTATCCCTGGATATTTTTTTCCTTCAATTTATTATTCTAATACATATATTTCTATCCTTCAATCTCTTATTCACGTGCATATTTAGGAAGATATAAGTGTTGATATTGCATTCATTACAACAAGTTTGTGCTGAGGAATTATGATGATAACATAGTAATGCATAACTACTACTTATACATACTTGCATGCTGTAAGCATCTCATTGATTATAGGTAGAGTTTGGTTGAGTTTGTTATTGCTTTTTGAGTGCTCCTTTTAGCTCTAAGTTGTTGTAATGTTTGTATAATTGTCTTGTTTCTGCATATGAAATATTCATGGAATTAAGATATTTTAAAGCTCGTAATAGAATGGTAGTATGTCCCTTAAAAATTCCGAGTGATTCAAATATCTAACTGGTAAAGATGATATTAATATATCTAAAAGGAATTATAAGTGTTACTCATTTAGACAAGTATAAACATATTGCATCTTCTTCTTCTCCTAATGCTTCAGTTTGCATAAAAGATCACACCAAAAATTTAACTAATGCTACTGTTTGTTTTCTTGCAGTGAATTTATTATCAATGCCCCTGGTTTATTTTACTAGACCTGTTGTTATGAATTTTCTGTCCAGGCTACAGTGAATAAAGTATATAATTAATTCACTAAATTGTTTTAGTTGCAAAAATTTGAAAACTACTAATGGATACTGTGCAGACAGTTGGGGTGTCTGTGAAATTTAATTCACTAAATTGTTAGTTGCAAAATGTTGAAAACTACTAATGGATACTGTGCAGACAGTAGGGGTGTCTGTGAAATTCGTGATTCATGACCATCATTTTAAACTTAAAAGTCTACTACATATGAGATGTTGGATTATATCAAAGGGTTTATTATACACCTTATTATAAGGAATGTAGGATCACAATATAAATAAATTAATTGTAACGAAGAGACATGGACCTGCCACTTGAGTTGCATTTATCACTCAAGGATTTTTTTTATGCTCCATCATTGAAACATTTTACACAATACATAATAGATTTTGAACTTAATCTAATTGCTTCAACCGATCAAAAGACTTACGATATCTATATCTCCCTAAAAATCTTGAAACAACCGATTTGATGTGAATTAGTAATATGGATTAAGAATGCCGGTCACGGTGACTTTTACATCTGACTGTGCGAGGGCGCGGTGACCCTCAACTGGGCGGAAGATAGGAAGCTCAGTTAGGGCAGCGGCCGCTTAATGCGCGGGTCTAGGATCCCAGTCTTTTACACGGTTTTACGCGAGCTCGCTGTATTTTTACGCCTCGTTGGGATCCAGACTATAGACCAGTTCCGCTGACCCTGTCTTTTAGGATACCCAGGCGGCGGATCCTTGGTTTTCAGTTTTACGTACGAGCTCGTTCGCCTGTATTAGTCAGGCAGGTTTCTAGAGCGACTTTTCTAGGGAGTCTCTCTCACCCGTCTCAGTGGTGTAGTTGGGGAGTAGACCTATCCCTCTATTGGACCGCGCTTCCAATTAGAAGGCGAGATGGAAGAGCCATTTGTAGGCTTCTTCACCGCTTGAGTTACTTCGCCAACAGACTTGGCGATTCTATATCTAGATCATCCATATCTACATCTACATCATCTGGAGTTATATCTGAATCAATTGAAGTAAAGATTTGGAGAGGTTATGATCAAAAGTAAAGATTGCTAGAAAATAATATATATGTTTATACCCTTATACTCATGAATATTCAACTACAAAATAAATGTGTCATATGAGGGAAAATGTTGGGTTCTGGGAAAATCATTAGAAATGCATTACAAACAACCTGAAACCCCTTTTTACTTACGCAAGTAGATGTAGATTTTACAGGTACCACCTTTCTACTTGGCTGCTTTTGCACATATTAAATGTCTAATTATTTTTATAAGTTTTTGGGAGGTACCATCAATGGTTGACGCCTCTTCATTCCTAATGTGTTTGGCAGGCAAACAGCCTGCAGTTTAGTAGCAGCTCAGTAGCTATACATGCTTCCTGGAGATAGAGTATACACTAGACGATATGATTACTTGTCTCAGTTTTTGTTCAGTCAGTGATGTAAATGCTATCTCTTTTGTATCACACTTTGGGATATATGTTGTAATATGGAAGATGCTTGTACAAGTTGTAAATGGATATGAATATTAATAAAAAGGAATTTTGGTTCCATTTGTATCTCTTTTACTTTGTGGTTATGTTGTGGATGTGAATGTCATGTGGATAATTAGCCGCACGAAAAATTTTCCATGCTTTTCTGTAACTTCATGCGATCTCATGTGAATAATAGTGCGAATGTGTGATTAACGGGTACCCGGATCCTGAGGAGTTCACAGCACATGGGCACATGTGGCAAGCTCAGGTGAAGGCGCTGGCGTACGAGCCTGATCTTCTGCTGTTGTAGATCTGACGGCCAGAGAATGTTGGGGACATGCGGTCGGATGGTGTCAGATCTAATGGTCGGAAACGTTGCGGTTGGCGACTGAGATGGAATCTGGCAGAGGGAGCTGATCCAATGGTGGGGAGGAGATCTGCAAGAACTCGTCCTAGGCGAACTCCGATCAAGCAAGGGGGACGATCCACTGACCCAATGGAAGATCTGAAGGGTTTGGTCGTGTCGTGAGAGGTTCCCTCGTCCGGTAGGAGGCTCCGATGGTGATGGATGTAGCTGAATGAGCGTGGCGATAGAGGGGGACCTAGAGCAGCTCCGCATGAGCAGCTGGTGGAACAAATGTGGTCTGCTGCATGACCCAAAACCTGCAAAGGATACACTACTCGGAGGCAAAGCTCCAACGATGTTTATTGAGCGCAAAATAAGGGAAGCGAGGGTGAACAAAGCTTTGGGATTCCGGCGAGGATGGGGGGAGGAAACTCGAGCCTAATCTCACTCAGATGGTTGAGTATTAGGATGATCAAACTGTGAGGGAAGGTGAGGTGTTTATCGAGAGGTCGATCTGTGCAGTTAGGAATGGATGATGGAGATACAGTTGGATGGCCAGAGCTAAGGTACGTGTTGTGGCACAAAATGGAATGATTGAATCGAACATCGAAATGTAGTGGATATAAGCGATACCTGAAGCTAGTGAGGAGCTCAGCAAGATCAGACGAAGGTGGGCGATTGAGTCTTGGCCTCAACCAAGCTGCGGCTGGTCGGGAGGCTTCATGCGATGGATATCTGACCACGTCATGAGCTACAAGTCACCATGTGCCTTCCAAATATCCTGAAAGGCTCCTCCGCTGGCTGTCACTTCAATGAAGGTGTCTAGGAGGGAATGGGGGCACGAGGGACGAGCTACGATGCTAGGAGGTGGAAGAGAATGTTATATAGGATTCTCTAGGGGACTGGAAAGATCGAGCAGGTGCGCACAACCCTAGGAAGATCTGCACCTTCCTTGGGATTCGCGAAGGTCACGGAACCTAGGAGGACACTTCAGCGAAGAATCGAATCCAGAGGTGGTAGGAGTCAGGCGAGAGAATTGGGAGAAAAGAGTCTGATGAGAAGGTGGGCGACCCGACCCGACCTGGAAGGAGGCGTTGACCGGAGTCAACAAAGCCTCTAGACTAATCAGAAAATAGGAATATACGAAATACTTAAAAATTCAATAAAAATTGAAAATAAATTCAAAATAAAAGTGTATAGAATAAAAATATTTATTATTTTTCAAACTATTTTTCTATGATTTTTTATTATTTTTATGAATAATAAATTAATGTATATACAATATATAGTATTATATACATGTATAATACACCTATGTATTATGTACAAGTATTTTTATTTTATTTTTACATAAATACCTTTATTTTATATTTTATTTGTTAACAACAAAATTTATGAGAATAAAAAAATTTTTATTTTATTTTTTCAAATTATATAAGGGTATATAATAAATAGAATATTTAATATATACATATGTGTCTTACACATGGAATAAAGATTTTTATTTTTATTTTTATTTTATTTTTCTGATTTTTATTTTATTTCTATGATTATATACAAGGGTATAAAAAGGGTAATTTAATTTTATTTTGTCAAAAATAATTATATAAATAATATGTACAAATATATGTAATATAAACAATACATTGTGAGCCCTATCTATCTCTACTTATTTTATTTTGCGATCAGGTCAAGGCTTGATCCTTCTCTTGAGGTTTGGATCACTCTATACTTATTCTAAATGCCTCATTCCTTTTTCTTTTCCTTTATTCTTTTATTTTTGCACAAAAACCTGTTAATTATGCAATATTAACACAAGCATGCAATTTGCTAAGTTATTCTATTGACAAATATTTACATGATATTTTGCCAAGAATAAGAATTAGAATAAAAGAATAAAGAATGAGAATCCGGGATTCATGAGGGTTCCTCTGAAATTAAGTGTATTAAGGTCCAGACCAAGCTCCAATCTTCAGACTTTAATTCAGAATTGTTCAATTATCTTGATCATTCTAAAAAATGCAAATGCTATGCACAATGCAAGAGACAATATTTTTGTGACATCATTTTCTATTTTTGAACTTTTTATGAATTTTTGGAAAAAAAATTACAATTTTTATACAGAGTTTTGAAAAGATTTTGCAAATGTTTTTAGATTTTAGATTTTTGCAAAATTTTAGGGCCTTTTTGCATAATGGTTAGTAAAAGGAATATGTACAACTATTTACACTGGAGTGCTTTTATATTTACAAGGGCAATGTTGTATTTTACACAATAAATTTACAAGTTGTATGTTAGTAATTATTTACGGGATTTTACAAAATGGTTTTATACAATTTTGTAAGGATTTTTATAAGGATTTTTATTTGAGCTATTGTTTACACAAGGTTCTCAAAATATTTCTGAAATCATTTTTGCAAAGATTTTGGAAACTTATTTTCGCTAATAATTTGACAAGCATTTATAAAGGTTGAAAATCATTTTATAAATAATTTCTAAACAGTAGATATACAGATTTTTCAATGTATTTTCAAAATACTTTTTCAAATCATTTGCAAATAGATTTTTAAAATTTTTTATTATACAAAAAAAGAAATGTCTACAAATATAATATTTTGAAAGGTTTTCCAAACAATTTTCAAAAGTTTTTTCAAGATATTTTTCAACTATTTTCAAATCATTTTGCAAATCTTTTTTACATGAATTATTGCTTGTATTTATAAAGATTTTTTATTAATTAGCCATATTATTGAAAATATGAAAGTACAAGTTATGGATAAAGTATATGCAGCGTATATACGCCCCCCATACTTAGCTTGAGCTATGTCCTCAAAGATAGAAGAGAAAAGATGGCATAACTCATATTAAGTCTAGAACAGTCTATACTACAACGACTAAAGAATCAATAAATGAGAAGTTGACCATCCCCCCTATACTGAGGATGAAATAATCATAAGTATAGAAGAGTGTACACGAGGCAGGGAGGGTCAAGGGTGGGAATGTACGAAATCATTGGCTTGACCTGTCGCCCCCTATACATAGGGTAAAATATCGTTAAGTATAGACAGAATCTCAAGAGTTGAGGAGACATGTGAGGGATCTCAAAATGAACAATTCGAGGTGCTCATCCCTCATATACTTAGGACAAAGTACATCTTAAGTATAACAATGATGAAAGGGATGAGCATCTTTTCGGAATATTTACAAACAAGAAAAGGAAAAGAAGAAAAGAAGAAAAAGAAAATTATTTTTGTTTGATTTTTAGCTCAAGTATCTGATCCTTCTGAGTCTGTGTGCTCATTTTAAAATACTTGTAGGGAATTGACAATGGAAAAGAATGTGTCGTGTTCTAAATGCGGCTTCAACAACTGTTCGTTGACTACAAACGACTATGCGTCGGGTGACAATTCATATATCAATAAGCTTCTCATAGTTTTTACAATGAATGCCCCGATCCATTTGCTCTTCAGTTTGATCAGAAAGATTTTCAACTTCGCATCAATCAACCACACCTTATGACCATGCTCGAAAGTATTCCTTCGAATGTTTTTATCATGCCATTTCTTGATTTTCTCCTTACACAACAGGTTGTTGTCATATGCTTCTCAAAACTCTAGCAAACTGTTACGATCAACTTTACATTTTTTTTCTTGCTTTATCAGAATCCAAGTTGCACATATGTAATGCCCAAAAGGATTTGTGAATTAACTCCATGGCTAGGTGACATGGCTTGCCATAAATCATGCAGTAAGGAGACATGCCAAGTGGAGACTTGTACGTTGTGCGATATGCCCAAAGAACTGAATCAAGCAACTGTGATCAATTCTTTCTGTCCACCAAAAGTTACATTGGAGTACTTTTGCTGCCGTCCTCTTTCCAAAATGGTGTCCACCGGCTTCAAGCTTATGACAATGGTCTAGGACACCTTTGATCTCCTCATTAGGTATACATCTCCTCTAGATGCAATCTGCTCCCTCTCTGAATAGATGCGGATCCTCCCATTGGTAGAAATGGATGCCAGCCAAGAACTTATCAACTTTGATTTTTAGCCAATCAGACGGTGTTTTCTTGGAAATAAGGTAGTTGACGATGTCCGCATACCAGGGAGGGAGGCAATAGATGGGATTGCCTCATCTGGAAAAGTCTCTGTAATAGGAATGGAGTTCTGCTCATGAATTTCAACTTCGACTATTCTGGAAAGATGATCTGTCACCACATTTTTAACTTCAAGATTGTCATAGATTTTGAGGTCAAATTCTTAGAGTAGAAGGATCCATCTAATCAGATGAGGTTTGGCATCCTTCTTGCTCTGTAAGTACTTGATGGTAGAGTAGTATGTATAAATAATCACCGTGGAACCGAGGAGGTGTGATATGAACCTTTTGAGGGCAAACATTACGACTAGTAGCTCTTTCTCTTTCACTGTATAGTTCTTCTGGGCTTCATCTAATATTCTGTTGGCGTAATGAATTGCAAATGGCAACCCATCTCATTTTTGTTCAAGCACAACACCAATTACGAAATCATAGGCATCTATCGTGATCTCAAAGGGTAGAGACCAATCAGGTGGCTGAAGGACAAGAGCATGTGTGATTAAATCCTTTAACAGATTGAAGGATTGGAGGACCTGGTCATCGACCATAAAATTAGCCTCCTTACCAAGAAGCTTTATCTATAGTCAGGCAATCTTGCTAAAGTCTTTAATGAATTGACGATAAAATCCAACGTGCCCCAGAAATGATCGGACATGCTTCAGATTTGTTGGTGGCTATAGTTTTAAAATTATGTCCACCTTGGTTGGGTCAACCACTATGCCACGCTTGGAGATGATGTGACCCAGTACAATTCCTTCAGTCACCATAAAGCGACTCTTCTCCCATGAGACCACAAGGTTCACCTCGCAACACCTCTTCAAAACTCGGTATAAATATCCCAAGTACTAATCAAATCTATCACCATAGACCAAGAAGTCATCCATAAATACTTCATGAAAACTATCAACCATATCCGTAAATACCACCAACATGCACCTTTGGAATGTGGCAGGTGCATTGCATAATCCAAAGGAAATTCTTCTGAAGGTGTATGTCCTGAATGGACAGGTGAAGGTAGTCTTCTCCTGATCTTCTTGAGTGATATTAACTTGATTATACCCAGAGTAACCATCCAAGAAGCAGAAGTATTCCTTCATGACTAGTCTTTCGACTATCTCTTCAACGATGGGCAATGGAAAGTCATCCTTCTTGGTTGCTAGATTCAGACGTCTCCTCTCATAAACGCGTCATGGAGTCAGCACTCAGATCATAATCTCCTCTCCTATATCATTGGTGACAACGGTGATCCTTGATTTCTTGGGCACTATATGCAAGGGACTCACCCATTTATAGTCAGATATGGGATAGACAAATCTTGCATCACATTGTTTCGTGATTTCTTTCATGACAACCTCCCGCAGATTAGGGTTCAATCTGTGTTGGAATTCCATGGAGGGTTTGCTATCTTCTTCAAGATGATGTGATGTGAGCATAGTGATGGATTTATCCCATGGATATCTGTAATATTCCAACCAATTGTTTTATGATTTCTTTCAAGAAGCTCAAGCAGACGATATTCTTGCTCTTCGGTCAAATGAGAATTGATTATGACTAGATGCATGTTTGGTTCTCCAATAAAGAAGGCATATTTTATATTCAAGGGAAGAGGCTTGAGCTCTGGTGTGTTAGGAGTTGGCTTGGTGGTGACCTCAATAACTGTGATAAGTGTCTTCTCTTTCGAGTTTTTATTGTCCACCACTATACATTCAGAATCAAAAATTAAAACATCACACAAATCAGCGATAAAATCATCCTTCTAAAACGAGGATGGATGTTCAATCAACTCCAGATCACCACCAACTAAAATCTCATTATCAAAGACATCGGTAAACTTGACTACGGTCTCCAGGATGTCCTCATATGAGAGGAATGCAAGGAATGCATGTGTTTCAATACATCTAGAATAAATCAGTATCTCTGAATTCCACCAAAAAATCACAGTCTTCTTGTTCATTCAGCTTGAGATCTCTCGCTTCAGATGCCACTTCTGCTGGTTTCGATTCGGGGGCCATCTTAAGGACTTTGTCGTTGTTGGAGTAGAAAGTGATCTCTCCACTTCCATAATCTACAACCGCCTCGATGGTTCGGAGGAACGACCAACCGAGGATGATTAGATTATGAATCAGAGGTGCGGAGGTGTCCATATCAACGACAATGAAATCCATAGGGAATTGTATCCCTTCAACTGTGACGATAACGTCCTTCAACATGCCCCTAATTACTTAACGGATCTATTTACGAATTGTAGAATCATTTATGTGGGCTTGAGCGGCCCTACTCCAAATTCCTTAAGAAGGGAAGAAGGAAACAATTTAGATGACGATCCACTGTCGAGCAATATGCACTCGAACTCTTGGTTGAATATGTGTCACCAGACGAGCTGAGCTCCCTTGTCTTTCTTTTTTGTTTAGGAGATTGCAGATGACGTCGATAGTTGACATGGTCAGAATGTATGTTGCATTTTTCCTTTGTCGGTTCCTGTGATTCAGATGCTTTGCTATATATGCTTCTTTAAGTCCTTTATTCACAATGGGCATGTACTCCATGGCTTTCAGCAGAGGCATTTCAAACATAATATTTTGTAATATTTTGATAGTGCCATGATCAAAAAGAGCATTTTTCATTTTTTATAGCTTTTGATTTAATGACATCAACAAAAGGAATATGTACATATGAAGAAACTATATTATGTAAAGTTTTGTTCATATCATGATTTACAGGTAGATGGCAAAAATGTGCAAAATCATCTACAACATGTGGACCTAAAAATTCTGCAGTCTTGGTTCCTTCGGCTGGTGTTGGTTCGACTATTAAGGCTAGCTTCTCCACTACTGGCACGTCTTCACCTTGGCTACTGTTTTCTTTTTTATTTTTGAATTTTCTTCATTTTTTGTATTTTGGGTATAGGTAGTTCTTCATCATCTAAAAAATCTTTAGCCCCTTCGGCTGGAATGGATGAAGACTTGCCATTGGATGCTTTGCTCTTTCCCTTCACTGTCGCAGATAGTTAGAGTGTCCTACCAATCATGAGAGTTACATCATCAGATAAAGGAATATCATTTCTACCTTAATCGGGTTGAACACTACATGATACGTGCTCCTTGCGACATAGTTGTTTGGGTTTGCCTCGACCTGGGCCAGAATAGAAGTTTTGGTGGTCGTCAGGTCGTCGATTTTTTGGCTCATCTCAGCCATTCTTGACTAACTAGGACGACATGGTTGTCCGGGGTCGACTAAGAAGATTCGACCTAGTGCAGCCTCTAGTTATGTTGGTAGGGAGGAGGTTGTTGCTAGTAACCCTGGGAATATTGAGGAGGGGAAAAGAAGAATATTGCTAGTGGTTACGGAGAGGTGTACTGGTACTGATGATGAACAACCGGCTGCTAATATTGTTGCTGGCGGTACGCGGACTGCTGATAGTTTTGACTCTAGGTGTAACCTTGTTGCCGAGGCTGCCGGTGATGAGGTTGACTGGGCTAGAATATCCACCCTCATTATTGCTGGTGATATTGGTGATTGGCATTGTTCTGACCTTGTGATTGTCTCTGAGAATGGGTCAGCTACTGTTCATTGCTCCAAATGTCATTCGCCTCCTGAATGAGTGCAAGAGTGGGGAACATGGCTCAAGTTTTTGTTCTGGAACTCAGGTGGCTGGTAAACAACCATCTATGTTTGCAGCTATGGTTGCGGCTACTCGAGAGCCTGCATGTAGTAAATATTCTAGACTGGAGGTTGGCTTGGAGTCAGCTAAGGCGGATGTGGCATTGTCTGCTCTTTCTTGTTAGCTGGAGTATCAGGGGCAGCTGTCACTACGTTGCAGGCACTGATGGTGTTCACTAGCAGCTCCAACTACTTAGTGATGATGTCGAGCTTGTCTAGGCCCTTCATTCTTTGCCCGATCCCAATGAGCTTCTCTATGTCCCGAGACCTCTTCTCAATGGTGTTGACCTTGGACAGATGACTCCCAATGATGTTGAGATTGAAGTTGTCACACCTGTCCACTTCATGGGTATCCACCATGTTAACATTTTTGTAGAGGATATGTGGTTGTGGCTGAATCTGGAAGGAACAAGAGGAGTGTGGCCTCTCCTTCGACCATCTCCTCGAACATTTACCAGAATGCATCCTCGCCCTAATTGAAGTGAGAATCTCGCAGGCAGCATCAACCAGACATTGACTGTTCTCTAAGAGCCCCCTGAAAAAAATGCTCGAGTAGATTGGTCTCAGTATATCATGGTGGGGGAATTTCTCAATCAAATCACTAAATTTCTCCCTGATCTCTGAATGGACTCTTGGGGTCCCTGGGAGATGTTGGCTATTTTGGACCGCATGAAATTGAGATGGCCGAGAGGATAATATTTGTGAAAGAATTTGGACTTCAGATCTTCCCAAGTCATCACCACTTTCTCCAAGTGGTTGATCCAATAAAGAGATTTTCCCAGAAGGTTGAAGGGGAAATCGATCATCCTGACTAACCGAATGGGATGTTGGTGTAGTGAGGTCATATTGCAGATGCATCCAAACTGCTGCAGATGGATATGGGATTCCTCATTGGAATTCCCACTGAAGCTGGGGAGAAAAGAGAGGAGCTGCAACTTCAGCTCGAAGTGTCCTTGGATCGACATAATATGGATCCACTCAATGATGCAGCCGGCCCCACGATTGTAGGTCTGTTTCAAAGTAGGCTTGGGTCGCCTCTCCTTCCCTCTCCCTCGCCTCCACAAGGTCCATCTACAGAATTATTATCCTCGTCATCACCATGGAGATGATTATCTCCTCCCTATTGTACATACCTCACTTCTGGCCTTCTCCTCATATCATTGAGCATCTCCTGAAAGGTGACCTGGGTAAGTGCTTGGTAGGTCAACTGTTGCTGGATGGCTTGAATGAAGGCCAATAGATGACTATTCACCTCATTCCGGTTCGTGCCCTACTCGGTGTTCTACTCTGTATTCATTAGCTGCGATCCCATTCCTCTGCCAGTTAGATCCTTCTCTGATTTGGACTCTAAAGAATCAGTCTCTAGATCTGGGCTAAATCTACAATAGGGATAATACCATGATCAGTCGGCATGCAGGCACCAAATGTAGAGAATAATTTAGAATTAGGGTTTATTCTGAAGTTTATTAATGATGAATAAGTGTAAGGAGTGAAATCAATCTCCCTCTAAAAAGGACAGAACTTGGGAAGAGAGAATTCCCGAACTGTGGGATATAGAAGTAGCGGGGAGCCCTGAGGGTGGTTCATGCAGTCTGAACTAGGTACCTGGGTATCACCCTGAATCATTGGAGATGTCACACTCAAGGACTCGATGTGGGTGTCAGCAGAGTCCCTACAAAGCCGTTCTGGAGTCATCATCTCAAAGGAAAAAATAAGATAGATGATATATGAAAGATATGACGATGAACAAGAAATAAAAAGAGTGTAAAACAATAGAAGGCTCATAGTAGTAGGGGTGAAAGAGAAGTATGAAAAGAAAAATTGACAAAATGGCGCAAGTGCGTGGGACTTGATCTTTAAATCCTAATCTAAATGAAATCAAACACCAAGCAAAATGGGTTTACCAACTCAACACATGTGAAGCCATAAAGGTTCATCTAGTTTATCTTTTCAATTTTAGAGTTGCAATTCAGGTAAATTTGTAACCCATCCTTAAGTGGCTAGCCCTAGAGGAGAGCATGTATTGCCATGAAAGTATCCATGTACTTATTCCACCTTCTTTTTGTCCTATGATATGTACTTTTTAAGGTCCTCAATATCGCTACTGGGGGCTACTCAGTCAAAGAAATAGAGAGAGGAAGCCGATAGGCAAAACCACTACTTCCTTAAAAATGATGCACTCGAATGTAAGATGATGAGACAAACACCCCCGTGAGGGCATGACCTATTCTTAAAACTTCAGATCAAGTCGGATGCTCTACACAAGGCAAGAGCACCGTTGTCGACAAGACCCTACTCTCCTACGTACGATAGAAGCACCAATACTTCACGATCCCGGGTGATAATTAAGGAAACCACTAATTGGGTTTTTGGTTCTAATCCTCAAGGGTTGTTCCTCGCTCTGTCTGGAGCATACCTGAATGCAATGAGGACTTTAGGAACCCTAAACAATGATGATCATTACGAGTTTTAATTAGGGTCAAAGTTTATTTAGTAGTCCCCTTATTTTATTTTTTTGGTTTTCAATTTTTAAGTATTTTGTAATATCAAGCACCTAACCTTTTTTTGGATTTCATTTAAACTTAAGTGCTCAAAATTAGAGGGAGAAAGCGACAAAATGATGCAAATGACACTATGATGGAAATCTCACCCTAGCACCGAAATGATGAATGCTTAGTTAGAATACTTATATCGCTTTCTAGCTCTCTCCATGCGAGATTCAAGGCATGATTTTTTAAACGTAATCTACATGGAAAGCAAGCAGTGAAATCGTCCTAAGAAGGAATTGCTATTAGCGTGAAGAATGGATTGCGTTTGACTTGATCCAAACGTAGACTATAGGAACATGCAAGATATCACGTGTGCGGACCTAGGTTACTCGATCAAGAAATCCTAAAATGCTAGTGTCTCAATCACATAAAAAAATAAAAAAACCTAAAGCACAAAACGTGAAAAATAAAGAAAAATAAAGACTGAAATCCACGAGAAAACTCAATGAGCGCCCAAGTGAACTATCATCGGTAAAATAGGTCCAAATGTTCAGTGTCCACCTCTATTATTACAAATTAATAATGAAAAATGAAAATCTCTCTCTCACACACACAATAATAAAAATGCTATGCTAATACTAATGTGCTTCTCTCTCCTGCTCTCTCTCCAAGTAGCTTACAAGAAGAATAACTACTCTTCTCGCAGCTCGAGTGCTCCAACTCCATAAAGAGCCGCCTTTGTCACGTGGTCCCTCACAAGAAAATAAATAGATAAGGTGATTGGCACAGACAAACAACCAAATAAAAGAAAACAAAGCGGAAAAATAAAGAAAGATAAAATCACACAAAAATATATCCTAAGCTTTGCTCCCCAACAACAACGCCATTTAATGAACGCTAAAATCAAGAGGGATTCTATCATTCCGTCTTGGAGGGTTTGGCGGTGCCCGACAAGTCGGGTCTAGCAACCATTGTGTCGACCGCTCTCTCAGCTCTAAGATATCCTCAATCAAAGAACATCAACAATTAACCCACAATAGCTCAAACGTTGAATATAGAGAGCTAAAATTTACTATACCCTACAAAATGATATGTATAATATGTAAGTACTGGAGTTGAAACACTAAGAAGAAACAAGAATAGACAACAAAAATGGGGAAAAGTCAATAAATGTTTTTTGTGCTTTTATAGGGATTTTTTATTTTTTTGGGTTTTTAATTAATTAATTTTTTGGATTTTTAATTTATATTTTTTGTTTTATTTTTAGTTTTAAAATTGTTATATTTTTTATATTTTCTGATTTTCTTTATTTTTTAAATATATAAGTATATATAAATACAAAGTGTTATATAGTAGATATATATGATATAAATATAGATAAAATATAAAAATCAGACAAATGCACTAAGTGCATTCCTTTTAATTTTAAGGGGGTTTTCAAATATACATGCATTGTTGATATTATAATTATTCTTAATATAAGTATATATAGCTATATATAGAATATATACTAGTATATATTTAGATATAGCTATAAATACTCAAAATAAGTAAGTAAAATGTTCTTTTTATCTTTTTTTATATTTTTTCTATTTTGGGGTTTTTTCTTTTAATTTTTGCCAATTTGTTTGTATTTATAAATGAATAAAAATGGCAAACTAGTGAACAAAAAAACAAGGTCGAATTATTTTGGAATTTAAAAATAACTAAATAGCTCAAAATTTCCCAAAACTATTTTTAATATATAATAAAAATATAAATGAGAAGAAAAACTGAAAATGAGATTTTTAGTTATTCAATATTTTTAATAATTTTTATCTAATTTTATGTTTTTTTAATTTGTAGGTTTTTTCTTTTGATTTTTAATGATTTTTGGTTTAGAGTTGTAAAATATAATAATAAAGTTACTGTATTTTTTGGATTTTATTAAAATATTCTCCTAATATTTATATATTCTTCAATGAAAATAAGGAGTTAATGCAGTGTTTTTGAATTTTTAAATACAGAAAAATTATTTTTAATTGCTTTATGAAAATATGTGTGTTTTTTATATAATGTAAGACACTTAAATAATTTTCCAACACATTTTTGATGCAAAATGATATTTTTAATACAAGAAATATAAGAAATGTAAATGCAATTAAAGTTAAATAAACATGAATTCATGAACATCATTTCACAATCTAAGGGCCTTTGTGAAAAAATCCAACAATTTTCAATATTAACATCCTGATAGGAGCATAAATGTAATTTACAAAAAACATCCATGGCCTACTTGCAATTTAGCCAGAAAGTTTAATACTGGAATACAAACTTTGAGGATCAAATAATAACGAAAATCGTAGGGGTGTCCCTTGCAAAATGCTCGCCCCTCATGTGTATGTGTACGTAAGGTAATGTGGTGAGGGACCTGAGTGTAATAAATAGGAACCTAGTGTTCAAAATAAAAATTATACAACACTTTTATAAAAAACATATGAAAGTTTTTAGACTAAATAAAAAGTACGAAAATCAGGGATATGGTGCAAAATTAATCCCAAAGGCACGCGGGCAGACAGACGATATCTCTCCACTTATACATGTGTCCTCTCCTTGAAGGTGGACAACAATTCACTTATGTACGATGCAGATTAGATCTCTGTAGTAGATCGGACGGTTGAGGGTGCTCAGATCCAACAACTCTGAACAAAAAAGAGCTCCTCCTTGATCGAACAGCTACTGCTCTCCCTGAAGAACAGAAAAGACCATATGAACTGGCGAGCTTCAGTCAGTTGCTGCTCATTCCTCCTAATGTCTCTGAAGTTGCTAAGGTGCTCAAATTAATACCCAGGCTAGTCCATAGCTGCTGATGGCTTAAAAAGGCTCTAGGAACCTCAGGTGAGGTCTTAGGAGGTCGTAGTAGGCACGGGCAATTGGACCATTCCTTGGAATCAAAATCGCCTTTTTCGTGGCATTTGACCTCCTGGACCTATAGGGTTAGCTCAAACACACCAAAAGCATTGTCCATAGGATTGATTGAGGAGGAGATGGGCGAAATGGAGTCGGGTGGAAGTCTCCAGCTGATGACAGTGGAAGGAGACCTGATCTCCTGATTTAGAGAGGATCAGTATGAATGGAATGGTGCAGGACATAGATGAAGAAATGAGGAACGAAATGGGGGTAAATAGTGAGGCGAAAGATCGCCATAGATGACAGAAATGATGGACGGAGTTCTAGCTCCAGTGAACTTCAATTTTGGAAAATATGAAATGAAACGTGAAAATGATAAGAACTAAATGCTACAATAGACTAATAGTAATCCTAGGAATTAAAAGAACCTAAATGCTATGGCTCTACATCAGGGAAGAGGGAGCCAGGTGGAGCTCCACTGGTGAGGCGCGACGAGCTCAGATCTCCAACTTCAGCACCTCTTCCTTCGCACCAAAGGCTAAGGAAAGCTACTGTCACTGACAACCAAGAGCACCAGAAAAAACAGATATTTGGAGGGTCAAATGGGATCAAAAATCAAATGAAGGTGACAGAAGGGCTTATATACAGGGAACACAAATGCATTTATTTATTTTAATGATGTATATTATTATGAATAATATTTAGAAAATTAAAAATATAAAATAATGAAGATATGAAGAATAAATAAATCATTTATTTTATATAAGTAGATTAAACAATGTGGGTACAAAACCTAATTTTGCATCTTAACTCCAAACTGAATGAAACTACCTTCATTAAAGGTAATTTAATTTTATAAATAATAAATGTGAGTTTGGTAAGTTTTCAGTTCATATAGAGAAGATACATGTCTGGTAAGTTTTTATTTTGGTTTTTTATTCTGAGTGTTTAGGATACCCTATGCCTTATTTTTAGATGAAATATTTTTTTTTATTTTTTTGTATTTTAATCTACATCTTTCATCTTCAAAGTTTATTACTTTAAGGTATACTAAATAGGAAAATAAAATGGACCCCAAAACATGTTTATTGATGAATTATAAATTAGGATTTTGAGTTATTTTTTTCCCTTATCTCCCCCTACTTTATTCCTTGTCGACCCAGTCATCATGATGCTTAGGTCTCGGGATCTATGGCCATTCAATACTTATGGTATTTCATTTCTTTTTCCTTTTCTCTTCTTTATTCTTTTATTTTGGCTTTAAATATAATATTTTGTACAATATTTATAGTGTTATAATAGATGTTACTTCATGCAAATTAATGTTATATACATGCATTATCTAGGTTGTAAAGGCAAAAATGAAAGAATAAAGGTGATTAAACGGAGAATCGTCACATAGCCATCCAATTTTGTATAAAAAAGAGCCACACCTAGGCTTTTCTACACTCAAGTTAAAGCAACAAAACTCTCTTTCTTTCTCTCTCATAGACGTCCATAGTCATCCACTCTAGCATTTGTGGAGAGCATCGTCATCGTCGCACTGTCGTTGCACTGCAAGATCGACTGATTATAGATCTTCATCTTCTTTGATGCTCCATGCTCATGAAGACGATAAATTTTGTATGATGAAATCACGAGGTTCTCGGCTTGGATCGTCACCTAGGATTGTGAGGAGTATGCATGTCATCCACGCGCACACAAGTGATGTCTACATCAGATCGGACTTGAGACAGGATGTCTATTTACTTAGAGACTACAATATAGCAAGCATGCTTCAATAGGAAAGCCTAATACTTGTGTGATCTTGATCGAATGGATTGGGAAAGGTTCCCAAGCCATGTGGTTCTATCAGATTCTTTTATACACTGCCCCATCAACTAGTACGACTAATCAACCCAAATTGCATACGATTACACACTTCTGTAATGCATGAGTTGATTTTCTTAAATCGACTCCCTCCAAAGATGAATCTTGGATAATTGCGATGCAAGAAAAACTTATTCAGTTTACAATAAATAAAGTTTGGGAACTTGAACCTAAATTATAAAACACTTCTTAGTTAGAACTAAATGGGTTTACGTAAATAAATAAAATGACGAAAATCAAGTGATTTGAAATAAAGCCAAACTAGTTACACAAGTGATTAGAATGCTACTTTCGTGTGATACTCACTAAGATATAAAACTTTATAAACAGGTAAAAAGGGTTTTTTCTTAATGGTTATCTGAAAGAAGAAGTTGTTCTTAAACAACCTCCTGGATTTGTTGATAAAGGATGGCCATCCTGAGTTTGTTTATAAATTGAATAAAGCGTTATATGGACTTTAACCAGCACAATGAGCACAACATGATAGATTGAAATCTTTGCTATTATCTGCTAACTTTGAAACTGAAAAATTTGACTAAATTTTGTTCAATAGAAATTCAAACGGTACTTTAATGGTTCAACTATATGTTGATGATATCATCTTCGGTGTTACTAATGAAGATTTGTGCAATGATTTTGCTAAGTTGATACTGGAGGAGTTTTAAATGAGTCTCATGGGAGAACTCAGCTTCTTTCTAGACCAACAGATTTAACAGCTACCACAAGGGATCTTCATAAGTCAAATGAAGTACTCTCAGGATCTTCTCAAAAGATTTAGGATGGAAAGTGTGAAAGGAAAGACGACATCAATGGATGATGAAGCATGTCTTGATGCAAATGAAAAAAGGGTAAGGATATTGATGCGACTCAATACATAGGCATGATTGGTTCATTGTTGTATCTTTTTACCAGTCGGCCAGACATACTTTTTAATACTTGTATGTGTGCTAGGTTCCAATCAAACCCTAAGGAAAGTCACCTACAAGCTATAAAAATGATATTAAAATACTTGAAAAATACCTATAATTATGGTTTGTATTACCCCATATCACCATATCTTGAAATAAAATCTTATAGTGATGTTGATCGTGCTGGAAGTAGAACTGAAAGGAAGAGTACAAGTAGGACGTGTCATTTTTTGCAAATGCACTATTCTCTTTGTTCTCTAAGAAATAAAATTGTGTGGTCCTAATAAAAACAAAATCTGGATACATATATGCATATGTTGTATGTTCGCAAGTGTTTTAGATCAAGTAGACCTTAAATGATTTCAGATTGAAGTTTGAAAAAGTACAATTCTGCATGATAACACAAGTTCTTTAAAAAATTTTTTTAATAATCATGTATTGCACTCTGCAACTAAACACATTGGCAATATACTTCATTTCCTAAGAAGTATGTTCTAAAGGGAGAAATTTTCTTAGACATTATAAGCACAAAAGAACAACTTGCTGATATGTTTACCAAACTCTTAAACCTTGTTAGATTTACCTATATAAGAAGACGCCTAGGTTTATCCCAACCTAGTGACATTTCGTAGAACTTTCTTCTAAACAATTTTTATAAAACGGAAGATTTAAGTAATCCTCCGGTATCAAAAAAAACTGTGAGAAAAACTTCTTAGTCAAAAAGGGGATAGAAAAAGGAGGAGCAAGAACTTTTTAAGGTAGGGGAAAAGTTTATTGATTAATAACTATTTTAGTAATGACACAAGGGGGAGAATTTTCACAGTTTTAATGAAGTATCAAATAAGAGGAATAAGTTTTATGGGATAAGTTTATTGAATGAAGAGAGCTTAAAAGCAAAAACAACAGGGGATATAATTTATAAAATGATAGAGATTGAATGATATTAGAAAAAAAATAAATATAGATGAAAGTTTTGAAAAAATATCATTAACAAAAAGGGAGAGATTGTTAGTGCTCTGATTTTGTTGATGAAATCGTTATATATATTTTTGTAGTCTGATTAACTTTTCAGGTAGAAGCAATGATGAAAAGCGTAGAGAAGTTATGAAGACAACTCAAAGCCTAAGGCAACTCTAATAGACCCAGCTTGAAGGCTCAAGTTTCAAAAACAAATTACAGAAAGATTAAATTCCAAAAGCTCGAGTGAATTAAAGACTTTGGAGGTCAAGGACAAGAAAGAAGACTAATTATTTCTATTAAAAAATGCTTATAGTTTTTGCATATTCTTTATCAGCAGGCAAAACAAACAACCATCAATATCTCAAAGTATAGTTTGGACATATGATCGATCATCTTAACACCCCAAATCTATCACCCTTGATTGATCATCTTTTGATCTTGATAATTAGTTCTTAAATATTGATGATTGTTCATATGATTGATCATCTCAAAATTTTTGGACATTAGAATGTTGGGACTTTCTTTTTTTCTCACCAATGGCTCTTTTGAGGCCAACCCTATATAAGTGATCCTATGTCTCATTGTTTGAGACACACAATCAAGAAAAATATTCTCTACTCTCAAAGGAAAAGAAAGAGTATTCTTATGATATATTCGAGTTCTTTCAACATTTCCGTTGTCTTTCTCTCTTCAATACAAAGTTGTATAGCTACTGAAGTTGTTTGTGCTCTCTGTGTTTTTTGTCATCATCATCATTATCGAGCATATTTGGCACTGAAAGTCTGTAAGCTTGTGAAATTAAGTTTTATTACTAAACTATTTTTTCTGATTAGTATATTGTACATAGGTATTAGAGTTGTAGATTCCTTTCTTTGTAATCCTTGGAAGTTACCTAAGGAAGGGTACATGCTATAAGATAAGTTGTGCTTCCTTTAATTTAAAATAACATTAGAATAGTGGAAGCAAAACTCGTCGAGAGAGACAACTGGAAATCCTAGGATATGATTCTAGGTCATGATTTTCACTGCTTGGATTCCACGTAAAAAGCATTGTGTCTATGTGGTTTGCTATTCTTCTATCTCTATACCTTTTGAATAGTTTTTTAATTAGATATTATTATTTTAAAAATTATATATTGCATATTCGCCTCCTTTTCTTGTGTTGGACTCATAGAGGTGAGTTGACGCAATCTATCGAAGAAGGAGGCTTGAAATCTTATGACTAAAAGAGACGAATAAAGCCTTGCTTGCAAAGTTGTTTATCAGAATTTGAGGAGAGTAATCAAACTTACTTTGGAGACTGATCAGATCTATTTAGAAATTCATCCTCGAGTTTGGTTGCATGCATGGATATTGTGGCTTTCCTTCTACTTTGTGGAGTATGTATAATCTTTTTAGAATTGTCCCCATGCATCCCTTCACCTAGTGAAGGGTGGTGGGGAGTGTTTCTCATTCTAGAAGGATGATTAGATGTAAGAGGTATCCTTTTTGTAAATTGTTCTATTGTATGTTCAATTTAGCAAACGATAAGGCTAGAGTTGCAAAGGTCTGGGATGAAAGGGCATGGATCCCAATGTTTGTAATAAAAATCTCGGATCAAAGAGTGGATGATTTCTTAGCCATGTATGATAGGCCTCCTTGGTAAAGGGCAATCAGAAGGGACCATCTCGTAGATATGGAGGGGTGGCATTTTTTTCTGCAAAGAAAGCGAACAAGGTCCTTGCAACATCGGGCATCTTTGACTCAAGGATTGTGGCATGAGTCTGTGCTTGAATTTGGGAGTAGAATATCCCAACAAAATCAAGATTCTCTTGTGATTGCTTTGATGTGGCCACACTATGACAAGGAAAGGAGATCCTGGTTGTTTCCGTTATGTGACAAGATATGTAGTAGATGTTGGGAAGTACCGCAAGAAACCGACCATATGTTTCTATGTGGTTTGGAATCTAAACAGATTTAGGAGATGGTAGGCTTGGAGGGTTTGAGTTATGAAGAGGTGACAGCTTTCTGGTACCTATGAGTAGTAGTTGAAAACGACTCTCATAAGGGGAAAAGCGAAGATTCTAGCTCAACTATGGGTTATTTGGCTATCAACGAACACTATGATTTTCATGAATGAGATATTTTATGTTGAAAATGTAATTATTTTTGTACTAACGCCCTATTTGAGGCGTGGTCATTGTAAATTAACTAGTACATCATTTTTTGCTTAAATATATGAATTAAGGTGTCCATATTTGGGATGGCCGTCCAATAATTTCTAAAAAAACTAAATTGGCCAAAAGGCCATGTAGTTGAGTAATTCTTGCATGACAATTTGCTTGTTAATGGTTCTATTTTGGGAGATCCTTGATTGTGGCATATGCTCAATTCCATTTTTAAGAGGTTCTTTTTGTTGTGGTATATGATCCAATAAGTTATATTGCAGGAACTATGTTAGTTTTAGTTTATGCAGTTGCAATCAAGTATGGTATATTTTGGCAAGGGCTTTGCATGCCATGTGTTATATTTTCAACAAACTATTGTGCAACGGTTTTACATACATGTAAATTGTTGTGTATGAATCGTCTCAGTTATATTAAAGGGACATCCGGTAGTTAAAGGTATATTGTATGAAGTGTTTTTGAAACTGAATTGAAGATTGAACTAGAAACCTTGCTGAAAAGATCATATCTGGTTGAATCATGGAATCAAATCGTATAAACAGACGATAACGCGATCATTCTTAAAAAAATATATTTAACCAGACCGATGGGGAAGTAATAGTTGAACCAGCTAATCGAGCTGCAAAACATATATAAAATATTAACTCGAATATAGTTGAAATAGGTATGAATTACAAAGCTAATGTATATATTTTATAATATACGTAAATTATATTTTTAATATGCACCACGAAATGATATAAATAAGGATATATATATAATAAATAATATACTCTATAGAATGATCACAATTCAAATTGTGTATAAATTTCATTTAATAGAAGAACTTGTGGTAAAGTATAAGTATGTTAAAGGTCATGGATTCAATTCCCAACAACATCATTATTTTGAGTAAATTCAAAAGTAAATACAGTTCAATTTTAGTTGAAACCAGTTTAAATCGGATTCAAAAATGCCAAATAAACTGATGATTAGATCGGAAATCGGACTTTCAGACTGAACCTATTCAAACCGGTTAATCTGATCAATCCAGACTCAATTCCTTGGTCCAATCGGTCCGATCCGATCCGGTTCGATTTTCATAACACTGATTTCACGAATTATTTTATTTCATGGCATTATGTCTTTCTGTAGCTATAAAGTATGGTAATTACAGTTTCAAAACGAACATCTCAGTTGAAATTAAAGGAACATGAAAGTAGGTCAATACATTGATAGCATGAATAGACATGTCAAGTTTCATTGATGTTCAATCAAACCGTGATAAGATGGTAGCTAACATTTATTGACGACCGTATTCTAATCCAACTATATATAACTAGCTGTGTGCATGAATAATTGGAACATAATTACAAGGGCATGATGAAGATTAAAAAATAATAATGTACTTGGCATATTATATTAGCTACAAAGAGTCGATGAAGAAACGTACAAGCATTAGCTACACTACATGCAAATGAAATAACTAGGGCCACTCTATAGTCAACGCAATATGCAAATTAAATATATGCCATACCAAAGGACAAATTTTACTCTACTTCTTAAGGATTACACGTGAAATAACAGTAATTCATCCACCTTCAATTCCTTCATGTCCACTTTTTAAAGGATTTTTTAATATATTAATTCAGTCTAAGTTGTGATGAATAATGTGACATGCAATGTTAAATAAGACACAAAATCATTTCTTGCATTTTTAATTATTTGTGTTGATATTATTATTAGGGTGGAGTAGCTAGTCGGCACCATTATACTTTTTATGCCATAAGACAAAGCTTGCAAGTGGTTAGTAGAAAAAGATCATTAATTAATCATTTGGAGGAGAAAATCACAAGTTATGTTCATCATTTTTTAAAACTATAGATGTATTTGTGTTCCAACATATTTTTAAATAGATTCGGTGAATCTTAGTTATCAGTTTGCATCTGTCTCTTGCCCTATTATTTTACACATCAATTGATCAAGAATAAGTGAGATTTGTTTTTTCCACATTGTTCAATTGATTTTTTTTTAAAAATCAAGTTCATTCATCAAGAACCAGATATAGTATTTAATATGTGCCAGATGGAACGAACAGCTGCGAATTTCAGCAGCTTCTTTTAATTCTGAAAGAGAGATTAACGCAAAGAAGCCATTAATATGGTCCAAAAATAGACTCATACCTTAATCATATATCATATCATGATATATCATCCAACATTTGTCAGGGTAAGGAGATAATCATTATTTAATTTTTTTGTAAGTAACCGTATATTAAGAAGGAAAAAAGATAGTTACAGGTGAGCCTGCTTCAACGGAAGCAGTAAAAAGAAAATAAAAACAAGGAACAAAACAAAAAGTGAAGCAGGATTGCAACAGTTGCGCCTCAATCGACTAGAAAATTAGGGAAGTCCAGAACACCTTAGCCTTCAAGACAGGACAACCTCTACAATGGCAATGACTAGGGGTGCACATGGATCGGATTGGATCGGATTTTGGCTTAATCCGTGTCCAATCCATACTCAACGGATTTTTTATTTTTCCAATCCAATCCAATCCATTAAACATGCAAATCCAATCCAATCCAATCCAATCCATCGGATCACGGATTGGATCAGATTGGATCAGTTTTTTTATTGCTCACCTACTATCACATCATAGGCTGTGATTAAGTTTATAGCACATTAGACCTCAACATTTGAATCATGGTTCTAAAATTGAGAGTATTAAAGAAAATGATAGTTATTTTTTGGAAAATAAAAAATATATGCTTGTTATTGATTTAGTATGAACAATAATTGTATAACTAAATATACATAACGTAGCTCTAATTTGTAGAAATTTTAGAAGTATCACGTTGACTTTTAATAAAATTGCAAGTTTGTGTATATCAAATAAGAACTACAACTAACCTGCTACCAACCTGCTTGACTACGCGGTGCAAGAGGGAGGGTTATGCATGAGGGAGGTTTGGGGCGAGGACCATGCGCGATGGCACGATGTTGGAAAGAGGCTCCTAAGGTGCTTGGCCGCAGCGTGAGGGAGGTCTAAGAGAGACAAGGACGAGGTTTGGATGCCATGCATGATGAAGGTTTGATTGTGGATACACGAGGGAGATCTGGAAGCATATGCGCAGTTGGAGACAAGGGTGGCAACCTGCAGAGATATGTACTTTCGAGGAGGAGACGTGTGACGTCCGGGTGGGTGTTTCGTTTGAAAGGGGCCGAAAGGAGGTTTTGAGTTTAGGTATGCTTTTTTAAGAAAGATGTTTTCTTTGAAAAAATGGAAGGACGTGAAGGACACTGCAGGTAACTATTACTTTTTTTAAACCAACTGATGGGGTGGGCTAAGGGGGTTTGCAACAAGTATGATTGGGTGTAAACTATAAATGTGAGTAGCTTGGATATTTACACATAGCTTTCAAAAAAAATTAAATATATGACATGCTCTAATAACAACAAAAGGATTTTTATATATTATATATTTATTTATTAACAGATTAACGGATTGGATCGGATCGGATTTTGACAATAATCCGATCCGATCCATAAATGAACGGATTTGTAAAAGTTCAATCCGATCCGATCCATTAGACTTATAAATCCAAACCGATCCAATCCAATAACAACGGATTGGATCGGATTACGGATTTTATCCGATCCATGTGCACCCCTAGCAATGACCCTCCTAGCTGTTGCGACGGCAGTGGCGCTCCGTGAAGAGGCCCAGCGTGCATTTCGTTCAGTCCAGATGGCCCAGGTGGCCGCCGCGAGTGTTACCATGAATTTCAGTTTTTTTGTTTCACAGATTAAATTTATGCAGCAATCCAGCAATTGTATCAAATCAGTAGATGCAGTCCGATGTCGCTCCAAGGAGATTCCAATCACCTCCCATACCGAGCGGGAGAAAGGGCATCTATAAAAAATATGCGCATGGGTTTCAGGTTGCTTGTTACACAGGTAGCAAACCCCTTGGAAGCAAGTCCATGCTTAGAAAGTCTGTCGAGGGTAGGAAGCCTGTCAAGTATAGCACGGCAGAGGACGCAACCATGTCTTGGCACCACTTTGTTATGCCACAATAAAGGGGCCCAGACCACAGCTTGAGCTCTCTTTCTAACCACATCGATTGCTGCCCTGAAGGAAAAGGGCTTAAGCCTAGCCGACCAAGTAATTGATTTGTGAGATAATTAAGGAAAGAATAAGCACTGAAGAACGAAAAAATTAGTTAATGTGACAAGTAACTGCCTTATCTCAGGATTGCTTGTTTTGAAATAAAAATTTAATTGTTATGAGATAAGAAAGTATTATCTGTCATCCAATAAAAATTACTATTTTCTAGTTAGTTATAATTAATCGAAATGATTTTTAAAGAAGTAACCGTGACCATTGTGATATCGCTACAAACCAAATGTGTTTATAGCATTGCTTTTGAAACTAGAATAGAAATCTTGTCGAAATGATCGGATCAAATTAAACCATGTAATCAAATCGGTTCAACTGGATAATGACATCGTCATTATTTAAAATCGGATTAAATCGAATACGTGAGAAAAAAATGGTTGAACCGGCTAAAAAACTGAAATGAAATAAGATGTATATAAAATATAGACTTAAATATACTTGAAATAAAAATAAAATACATGGACAATTCATATATATATATATATAATCGAGTGCACCATCAAATGCCATACATAATATATATATATATATATATGGATCACATCAAATGCGGTGGGATCTCACCAATATTGTGGTGAGCCATAAATCGGATTCGTCAGATCACAATCTGTCGGTGACATCAAAAATGTTATCCAAAAGGGTATTTCCATCATCTCTTTTTTTTGTAAATTCGAATTTCATTTAATGGATTTGAATTACCATTTAATGTTTTCTGGATTTGGTCTTTTTGAATCATTCCTTTACTGATCGTTTTCCAATTTTACGCCGAATGAATTTGGTTAAAACATATCTTTGTAAACGCCCGCGAGTTTTTGTGAAAATGTATGTTCTTTTTGTAATTTCGTTAATGATTTCATTTTTCACATTTTCGTTTGTGAATTGGTAATTTCATTTTGTAAATGGGTACATTCATTTTGTAAACTCCAATAAGTTTTTATTAGAGTAATTATCCTCTTTGTAAGCTTCGGTCTTTTTTTGTAAATTTGTAATTATTATGTATTTTTTTTGTAAAAATGCGCAGCCGCTTGGTAATATTTGTATGGAACTCTGCAAAATAAAAATAGACTATTAGAATTTGATAAAATGTAAAAAATGCTACGAGAATGTAAAAAAGAATCTGACATATGTAAAAGTCATTCTGTGATTTGTAAAAAAAATTATAATTGTAAAAAATAGAGTTCGCGCAGAGCGGTATGCCTCCCTCTTCGCAGTCATGCTCCCTTCTTCTCCTCCCTTCGTTACCTTCTTCCATGTCATTCCCACTTCCACGCATGACCGTCGTCGATAAATCAGAGAGAGAGAGAGAGCGAGGAGGATGTACACAGTCGTTAACAAATCGCATGCGCGAGAGAGAGAGAGAGTGTGTGTGCACCGTCGTTGACAAATCGCGAGAGGGGGCACCGTTCCCTCCCTCCTACACCTCCTCCTCCTCGCATGATCGTGCCCTCCTTCCTCTGTTCCTCCTCCATACACGGTCGTTCCCTCCGTCGCACACCTCCCCCGCAGTTAGGGGTGCTAATCGAATCGAATACATTCGAATCCACCTAGATTCAGATTCAATTCATTATGAAATTTTCGAATCCGAATTCGAATCAAATTTTAAATGAATTTCTAATCTAAATTCAAATTCAATTCGTTTGTCGTTTCGAATATTCAAATTTGATTCATTTTATATCGAATCATTATTTTTATTATCATTTTACTAATAAGAAAGAAAAGTATATTAATAAAATTCTAAGCTTAAAGAATTGTATAGAATTTGTGATACTTTTGTGAAAATTACTGAGATAAGAAAAAATTTAACATAAATGATAAAATTCAATAGATAATATAAATTGCATAAAAATACCTAACTTTTATCGTTCGTGCATGTCTCTTGCAATCTCGTTTTCCCTTTTTGTACCTATAATGAATAGAATATAAAGAAAAAAATAATTAGATTAGAGTTATTTAATATGATATACATTATTAATGAATTATTGAACGCATTATGACTACCTTTGCATGATGTTGAACGACGAAACCAAGCTCGCATAGAAAATCCTACAAATTAAGCATGATATTTGAAGTAAAAATGCAACTTACAAACAATTTACATAATAAAATTCCTTTATCCATACTATAGAAGGAAAAATAAAATAAGTTGATGAGAAAGGGTTAAAAGTTCTACACCTCACTTGAAAATATTCCAAAGTACACAAAATGTGAGGTTACAAACATGAAATTATAGTTGTTGAACAAACAAGAAATAAACGCATTGCACTTAAAATAAATGTAGGAGAGTTTTCTTCAAAAAACAATGTTGAACAAATGTGTACATGTAGATTTCTTGATTCATGCCCGTGATGTTGTTCGCGTCCATAAATAGTGCATCTACACTTCCACATCCTTCACATATATAAAAATTATTAGAATCAAAACTACATTAGTAGAATTGGTTTTACATGTGGAGGTCCTTTTTTTGGTGACCTTCAATGGAGAATGGCGTTGCTACCCATCCGACTTGGCGGTTTAGGTCTTTACTCAGCTATTGAGGCTTCTTCATATGCTTTTGTGGCCTCCAAAGCTCAATCCTGGATGCTCCAAGACCACATGCTACGAGACAGCGGGATACATGGTATGGATTCTGATTTCCTTAATGCCTTGGAAGGCCTACGTGTCGCACTTCCATCTATTGATCTTACACATTTTGCAAGTAAGGATACCGTCCTCCCTAAAGCCCAGAATGCTTTGGCGAATTCTTTTTTTAGCAAAATCGTAAAAGATATGGAAGCTGAGTTTGACATGTCTGCTAGGCAAAAAGCAATTTTCCATTGCTTACAAGCTGAACATGCCCAAGATTTTCTACTTGCCATTCCTATTGAGGGGCTTGAATTGCATATGTCACCCATTGAATATCATAGTATTCTCAAGTACCGCCTAATGATTCCCCTTTTCCCACAAGATGAGGCTTGTCCAGTATGCCACAAATCCTGCTTGGATGCTTTTGGTGATCATGCCGTTCATTGTCACGAGCTTCCAGGTTTTAAATACAGACATGATCTTGTTAGAGATGTTCTATTTGATATACTCAGACATGCATGTGTTGCTTCAAAAAAAGAAGCACCGGTGAATTTCTTAACTGATCCACAAGAGGGGAGATCGACACTTAGACCGGCAGATGTTTTGATATTTGGATGGGTTGGAGGAAAGCATGCATGTGTTGATTTGACTGGAGTGTCTCCATTGGTGGGTCTGATAAAAAGTGATTTTGTTGCGGGATGCGCTGCACAAAAAGCTACCTTAGCTAAAGTGGCTAAGCATGAGAAGGCCTGCATTGACAATCAACACGTATTCATCCCCTTTGGTTTTGACACATTTGGGTTCTTGGCAAGTGAAGCAGTGGAGCTCCTTAAGAGGATTCAAAAAATCATGCATAGCAATGTTATGGTTCCTAAGTCTATGAATGTTGTATTTCGAAGAATTGGATTTGCCATTCAAAAGGGATTGGCGGCGCAGCTTGTTGTCCGTCTCCCATCAATTTCTATGTAACTTTTTTTTACGTTCTATATATTTGAGCTAATAACTAACCTTTCCCATGAGAAGATCGTATCTATTCTGGAATCACCACCCTCAAGCTCTCATCTTGGCAAACAACAGATTGCATTTTATTCAAAATTAGCATTCATCATAACTATGATATTCTTGAAATGAATTCAAGCAAGGTGTTCTTACATTCGAAGAAAGATTAATGTCTTGAGTCGCTCGAATCCAATCAGAGGTACATGCAAGGGCCTCAACCGTTTTAGGGGATAATAAACTTCTATAATCTGTGAGGACTCTCCCCCCAGTACTAAAAGCTGACTCTGAGGCAACGGAACTAACGGGAATTGACAATATATCACGAGCCATAATAGATAGCACGGAAAATGTCAAAGCATTTATTTTTTACCAATCTAAGACATCAAAAGAAGGATCTCCTTTTCTGGATCTCAGGGTTGGATCTTCCAAGTATCTCTCCATGTCAGATTTCTCAGGAGGTTCATTTTCAACATTATCCAAATAATCATCCAATTCAGCTTCACATGCCAATTCTAGAGGAAATGCATTCAAAGATTCGTTATTTCCACTAAATTTTGTGCTTGCATCATTATGCTTGCTCACTTTTTTGTGAGTAAAAAGAATATATTCCTGACAGTTCTTTCTTCAATTTTATCAACTGTTCTTGGGATTCAATATAAGTGTAAACATTATCAAAAATAAATTCTATAGACTTTAATTTATATCTCGGATCAAGGAGGCAAGCTATAGACATCAAGAGGCTGCAATCCTTCCAATATTTATCAAACTACAATTTCATTGCAATGGCCATTTCTTTAATGAACTCATCACTCGAAAGTGTATTGTCTTTCAAAATTTCAGCTATTTTCCAAATTTTTCAAAGGAATAAATTTGCCGTTGGAAACATAGTAGCAGAAAAAACTTGTGTAGCTTCAAAAACTTGCTTTAAAAGAGGGCGGATTTTTTCAGCTTTCTCCCATTCTTCTTTTGATGGTAGCTATTTGTAACTCTCATCTCTTCTAGCATAATTTTGAAATACAATTTTATAACAAAGTGCAGAATCAAGCATGTAAAAAGTGGAGTTCCAACGAGTAGGCACATACATAGAAAGCCCTCTTGAAGTAGAAAGATTCAATTGCTTTGCAATTTCACCAAATTTCTTTAAACGTGAGCTACTTTTTTTGATATACTTCACACTTTCTCTTATATTAGAGATAATATTCTCTAATGCACGAATGTCGTCTTGAACCATAAGATTAAGTATGTGTGCACAACATCTCACGTGAAAAAGTTTTCCCTTAAATAACAAACAACCCCTTCCAGCAAATGTGTCCTTCAATGTCCTTACCACAACATCATTAGTACTAGCATTATCTAACATAATACTAGAAATCTTATTGTCAATCCCCCATTCAACTAAGCAATTTAGAATAGCATCAGCAATAACAATACCAGTATGCGGTGGTTCCAACTCACAAAAATTTAGAACACATTTTTGCAACTTCCACTTGGCATCTACATAATGGGCAGTCAAACACATGTACCCTATTGTTTGATTTGATGTTCAAGTATCAGTTGTGAGACCAATCATGTCCACATGTAGAAAACTCTTTTAAAGTTTTTTCTTTTCTACAGAGAAAAGCTTAAGGCAATCATTTGTTATTGTAGCTCTGGAAACTTGTTTAAAATTGGAATTGAAATATTTTAGGATTGCATTAAACCAAAACTCTTCCACAACACTGAAAGCATGCTCATGGACGACGATCCATTTAGCAATTAGTTCTCTTCCTCTCATTTGATCAAATCTCAAAGATGATAATGCCATTTCATTCAAGTGCTCGGAGTCATACGACGAAGGGACAAAAGATAATGTTCTTTGTTTCTTATCTCCTGAATCTCGCATGATACAATATCGTTCTGTATGATTTTTAAATGAGAAGTGGTTCCACTTTGCATAACCTTGAAAGTTTTCTTGCAATCAATGGATTTCCACCTTTCAACTGATACTCCACCAATTTTCTCATTCTCTTTGGTAAATGACTGGTAAACCATTGATCTATACTTTCTGTCAATCTTAATAGTTATTTCAGGACTCAATTTTTCTATTATTTCATCCTCTTCTTCCATTTTTTCATTAATATCATCGTCATGCTCAATAACCCTCTCATGGACACTATCTTGAGAAGATGGAATGTTGAAATTAGATTTCTAAAAATAAAATAGAAACACATACTCAAAACTATATTTTAAATTCAATACCAATCTCGAAATAAAGGATATAGATTAATAGATATACCTATCCAAAATAATAACCTGAAGATTGTGTTTCACGTTTCTCTGAAAAATCCTCCGTGTCTTCCTTCTCATTGTGACCTATCTTCATGATATCTAAGACATAAAAGAATCAATAAATTCCATCAAGACCATAAAAAGATGACAAAGTGCACATTACTTTCAAACAAATTGTATAGACAAAGCAATCCACAGTAGGTTCGGCTAAGTAATATCAAAAAAACAAAAACAATGCATACCACAGGAAGTTTGTCGAGAGGCGGCAGCACAGGCGGGTTAGGTGACGTGCTAGGTTAGAGGAGGGACGACTTAGGGCACATCTGCATAGGAGATTTGGGATAGGCGGATGCACATGAGGTCACTGCGGGGAGGGGAGGGCGATGAGGTGTGGCTGCGTTGGCGAGGGGAGGGCGGCGAGGCGATCATGCACGTGGTGGAGGTGCACAGTGGAGGGCCGGTGAGCTGCGGTGGGAAGGGGAGGGCGATGAGGTGCGGCTGTGTTGGGGAGGGGAGGGCGGCGAGACGATACGGCACGCGGTGGAGGCGCGCGGTGGAGGGCCGGTGAGGCACGCAGTGGAGGGCCGGTGAGGCGCGACAGACCAGCGGTGGGGAGGGGAGGGCGGCGAGGGGGATGAGGCACGGGTTGGGGAGGGGTGAGGGTAGGGACCTTACGGTTTCGATTTCACATACGGGGAAGGAAAATAATTTCCTTTACTCATGGAAAATTTACGACAACGCCCTTATTAATGGATCTTTTACTGATGGAAAAATATCCTTCTAATCTCCTTTTACCCATGGAATAAATTATAGACACAAATAGATGACAAAAACAAATAAGTAGATATTTGTAGGGTTCCTAAGGCTGCATCATATATGTAATGCTTCATACTATATCATATATATGTATATATTGAATCGAATCGAATTGTTATCGAACGAATCCATGTGAATTCAGATTCGATTCATTTGGGGATCGAATGACGAATCCATGTGAATTCAGATTCGATTCATTTGGGGATCGAATCCACAAGTTATATTTAAATTTAGTTTATTTGATTTTGAACCGAATTTTTTTCAATTTTTTATCGAACGAATCCGAATCGAATACGAATAATTCAGTTCAATTAGCAGCCCTACCCGCAGTCGTCCGATCCTCCTCCTCATGTCACTGCCGTCTCAATTGCCTGCAAGAAATTGAATTAGGTTTTGAAAATATGGAAGGCAATTAATGGAGATAAATGTGGGTTTTCACATTCTATATTTAGAATGTGACAAAAGACTAAAATAGGTTTTTCACGAGTTTAAAAAATATTGTTAATCAGTAATTAATTGCAGCCGCACGATCAAAAATAGAAGAACGAGATTGAGGGCTCACCATAATATTGATAAGACCCAAGCTCATTTGAAGTTTCTACTATGTATATATAGGGGTTGATGGGGATGCCCCCTGGGGGGAGCCAATATGGCTGCCCTACCCCATTTTTTGGTAAATTTTATTTTATTTTTTTTGAAAAATATCGCCATGTATATTCATCCCTATATCCCTCCTATACGCCATTCGAAAAAAAATTGCGAAAAATTTTGCAAAAAATTGGGGCAGCCCCATTTTTCCCATATATATATATATATTGGACTAGGTGTTTTATAGAATAATTGTAGTTATATATATATATATATTTAAAACCTATTATATGTAAAAAGGTTATATTAGAGTAGTTGGTTAGGAGTTTAATATATTTTACCAAAGTTTATGTGTTCAGTTCCCACCCTAGTGTTATTTTTGAATAAATTAAAAATTAAACACGGTTCAATTTTGGTTGAATAAGGTTAAATCGGGTTAAAAAATAGGTTGAACCAGTAGGTTGATTAAAGTTTGAACTTTCAAGCTGAACCGGCAAGAAAAGCTAACCAGATCGGTCCATGCTCGATTCACCGGTTGGACTAGCAAGTCTGGTCAGGTTTTCAAAATATTAGTTTATAATGACGTTTTTTCAATGTCCTTCATGATTATATGTTGTCAAAATCAAGGTTTTAAAAACTGAATCGGACATCAAATCGGGCAAGTATCGATTTTTTTATTTTTATGGTCGGACCAATAAGACCGACCGATCGAACCGGTGATGACATCAGCAGATAATAAAAATCGAAAAAAGACTGAACCGTTATACTGTTGGTTTGGTTCGCATGGTTTAACAAGGTCGACCCGAGTTGGACCTCTATTATCATATAAATAAATATGAAAAATCCTAACTCATATCTTTAGAAGATCTATATACTCATGCCCTTCCAAGTTTTTCCTATAACAATTATACTCCTTTCTTCTACAATTATGCACCCCCTATATTTTTACAAAATAGATAGTAGTGACATTTTATTAGTACACATGTGATCCTATATTATACCAACATAAAGAAAATATTGCCGATTATTTAAGAATATAGGAGCACAAAAGACATTGCTAAATGTTAGGGGTGTAAATGTTATTAGAAAAACTCAAAAAGACATAATAAACATATTTTGTAAAATTCATATGTGTGTGATGTATAAAATTAACAATTTTAAAACTATTTAAACTTTAATTAATAACAATTGTTATTTATTTATTACTTCTCTTAGTATAACTATGACAACGTATTTTTCCTCTGTTGTTGTTGGAAGTAGACAAACTCATGTAATATGTGAGAAGAGAGGCAATACTTATATGTCAGGAAGGGAGAGCTGATAATGTGTCATTGGCGCATGTGGAAGGAGAAGAGATAAATGAGTATTATAATATGGGTTAGAATGAGAGTGGATTATGAATAGTTTTCAAAAGTTTACATTTTTTAAAATTATCAAGAATTATTTTTTTAACAAAGATGGATGGTTGAACCGGTGGTTTGGTTTAATTGATTCAACTGGATTTAAGCAGTCCAACCAGGTTTTGACCATTTTGACTGGTTTTTATATTCTGAATAAAAATTGGGCAATTGGACCGTTTTTCTTTCGGTTCTTGATTTAGTTGGTTGAACCGGCCGGTTCGGTTCGGTTTTTAAAACCTCGGTCAAAATATATAATGATGATATTATTAATCACAAAATAACTTTTTTAACTTGAAATTAGTGATGAGTGGCATATACATTGCTATATCACTAGCGATAGTCCATATAACAACGCTGATCTATAGCTATTTTTTAAATATTTAGCTAATCATCACTAAATTTTGAACTATAAAATTAGCGACAATTAACTAAAAATTTTGAAAAATAACAAGGAATAAGTGTATTGCCACAACAAATATTATCATTATTATATATTTTACTATGGATGATATAATGACGGATTTGAAAAAAAAAAGTGCTGTTGTATACTCATTTTGTTGTAGTCTACATATACGTGGATTTTGCATGTTGGTGGAACACGTATATCCACATTTAAATTACAATTAAGACTACTATAAGATGCAAAATAATACAAACATATAGAGAAAATAAATGGTTAGTGGCAAAGTTATCCTTGTGATCTATCACAAAATAAGAACCAAAAAATGGTGTTTGAGGTGATGGTGAGAGGGAACCCCCTGTTTTGAATTATGATAAGAATGCACTCCATACTTCATCAGTTTATCATAGTTCGTATTTTTTATTATGATTAATTTGGTAGCTCGGGTTTTAAGGGGACACATGTGATAGTTGTTGGGAGAATTATAGAGAGGACAACGTAGGGTACGGTTTTCTTTTTGGTAGAGTAACATGGGAAGATAAATTGTATACTACACACGGCGTGTCTAGAAGACTAAGAAAGATTTACGCGAAACCACGTTCCTATTTTTTAAAATCCGAGGGCATATACCATTGCAAGGGGAGAATACTCAAACAGAAACTAGTCCCACTCAAGACATAGCACAACAGTCCTGAGAAAATAAATAAATAAAGTATATGGACATTCAATAAAAAGATCAACTATAGAGGAGCAATTAAACCTCCAATATTAGAGGAATATAAAATAAGGAATGGGAAGAAGCGAAAGAAGGTTGCTTGTGTTACTTGGAAAGCCTTTGATTCATTGGATTAGTCATCCAATCTCAATGGTATATGCCACCATACTAGCTAGTCAATGATGTCATTGGATGTGGGAGAGTTGTTATGAATTTATGAGTCATCTAGGCCTAATTTTCTAAGCTAATAGTTACATAGATCGCAAAAAAAAGGCAATCCAAACACTAAAAAAATAAAAATGGGATAACTAAACTCCATTTATAAACAAATAAGCCCATCAAAGGAAAAGAAGTCAAAAAGAGCCTAAGTGTACATGTACTTAAGACTTACACAAACCCCGAGTAAGTGTAGAATTTTCTGATTTCTTGCTCCAACTGACTTGATTCTAAATCATTAATTTAATAAATCTATGAATAAAAATAAACAAATGAGTCAAAAATCACAATGTGCACAAATTTGAAGAAGAGTCAAATCTTAATTCCGATTTTGTAAGAATTGAAGGATCAATATATCTTGAGCATATGAACTTCAATTGAACTTTATTCATTTTTAAATAGAAAATTAGAAAAATACTATTTATTGAGTATAATATTTGGGTGAGTAGGTGCCCTATATGGGAAGTATGGTTTGGGAATGAAATGGTATATGCATCTATTGATTTTAGCTCTTGTAAATTAATTCAAGTACTTATATCACTAACTCACACTTGTATAATACTTTTCTAATTTAATATATTTTTTACACCAAAAATCTTGAAAACTTTGTAAATTACATTCTCGACCTTATATTCATCATAATTATCATGTAAACCCTCCATACTTTCCAACTCTTACATTACAGAACCAAATAAACTATGTGGGTAAGTCCTGGAATGGTTGTGGTGTAATAGTTAGCAATTTATGGTGCTAGATGATAATGACAAAGAATACATGATCGAGAAGGTAACTTACAAAGTTTAGGGTTTGTGGTGTAGAAATACCAACTAATATTATATATATGCTAAAAATATATAAATCGCAATAACAATTAAAATTGAAAACCTCGGGTTGATAGGTATTTGATATCTTATGGATCATTAACCCTGATTTGTACACTACATTAACCTAAATAAAATAATAACATAAAAATCATAAATATTCCTGATAATATATATTATATAAATAAAATATAAACTCAATATTAGGACTACAAAAATACAAAAATGATTAAATACATGTATTTTATACATATATTCAAGATAAAAAGTCCTGTCATGAATTGTAAGCTGAGTTGGGCCTCCTTTTCTTCATAAAAATGTCGAGCATCGTATTCTCTACAGATACCACGATTCAAAATTTTCATGATTCACCCCAAGACTATTTCTTTTTAAATTTTCTGTGACTTCCTTCTTACATGGATCGATTCACTCAAGGGTGGTGGTGTTGGACATGCGAGCCCATGGTGAGCCATTATGCAATAAATGTTATTGCAAATATCATTCTCTGATCTGAAATGAAGAATAATTAATTTACATAATAGATCCCTTAGTACAATTACGGTTGTACCATGGCCATTTTTATAATCATACATCCATTGATTCAGTTGTTGAATCATAAAAGCTGGTGCTTGGATGAATATCTAAAGAGTTAGATTGAGGACTCATCAAGCATCGACAAATGACTATTAAGAGACGATCTCCAGCATGAGTAGGAGATGACAATCCGTTCTCTTTTGGTTGATATCCGACCGACCTCTTGATGTAGGTCCTCTGCATAGGAATATCCAGAGATGTTAATAAGTTAGGTCAAAGAGTTGACTTAATGAGATCGATATAACCAAACTCCTATGTCATATGATGTCACGATATAGGCATGCATCCTCTAACCGAAAACATATGTGTTACTATATGTTTGAGTATGCACATTTGGCAGACCGATAGGTTGATGATCTAATCAAGGTTTATACACTAGCACACTGGTGTGCATAAAAGAGCATATGAGTAATACGATATCTCAAAGGGATCATTTCATTTACTGAACAGGTGAAAACTCGGATTTTGCGAGGGTCAAAATAGTCCACACAAGGCGGGACTACAGTGTCGCTGAGCGACCGCTCACGAAACCCGAATTAATCAACAATTAACCCACGACAGATAAATCAAGCAATGAAAATAAATGTGCGGAGTTAAAATTTATTATAACTCTACAACAAGATGTGTATAGTGCAAGTATATGTAGAGGTCGAACACAGGGAGCAGACAGGTAGAACGGGGCACAAGTGCTCAAAAAGTGTGTGAATTGTGATCGAATGCCTATTAAGCTATTTTTTGTGGGTTTTTAATTTTATATATTTTTATTTAATTTTTAATTTTATATTTTTGTATTTTGGTTTATAATTTACTGATTTTTATATTTTCTTTTTATATTTTATATTTTTTTTTATATTTTCTTTTTCAATATTGGAAAATAAGAACAATGTAATAAAAAGGACAAAGAGGTATTTATAAAAATAGACAAAAATATCCAAAAATATGAAAATAAAGTCTTTTTGGTCTTTTTCTACTTTTTTACTGTTTTTGTGATTTTTGGGTAATTTTTAGAATGTTTTTGGTATTTTTAATTAGCAAAATAAAGAAAACAGTGGTAAAAAGCAAGGCTGAAATTAAAATTGAGAAATAAAATAGAAATCAGTGGCAAAAATTCCCCAACTTAATTTTCAGTGAAAGATAATGAAACCAAGAAAATTTAGGAAAAGAAAACACTATTTTTGGATTTTTTATGGATTTTATAAATTTTTATGAAGGTTTTTAGAGTTTTGCAATTTTTAGGAGTTTGGTTTTATATTTTTTAATGATTTTTGGCTGGGAGTTAATACAAACTAAAAGACACAAAATATATTTTTTTGGGATTTTTCTGAGAAGTTTTTATATTTTGTTGGTATTTTGTAATGCAAACAGTGCTGAAAATGGCTATTTTTGATTTTTGATAATTAATAAAATGCAATAATTACGAAAAATAAAAATATGACATAAATCTACAATGCAACAGGAACTTAAGTTAATTTTTGTAGATTTTTTAGGGTTTAATAGATGCATGCAATAATTAGAGCAACGGCAAGAAAATTCATGTGTGCAGGGGCATTTGTGTAATATGCGATAAGTTCAGGGCCAACCGTGCAATTGTTCCACAAAAATATGCACTAAAGAAAATAATTTATGGGCTATTAGCAAATATACAAAACGCGAAGGATATGCCAGCAAAAATCCCAACCCCCACGTGCAGAGACACGCGCGCCTGGGAGGGACGTATCAGTAATATACAAAATGTTCGGGGGCAAGTTCGCAAATGTACCACAAAAAGATGTACTGGAATCAACTTTTAAGGACTAAATAGCAATCACTAAACCCGCAAGGCTACTGCCGCAAAAATTCCTTAGAAGCACGTGCGCGCCATGCGCGCCCATCAGGGATGATAACGCAATTTAACAGCAACGTGCGGATTTGAGAGCAAAATTTCCGATAATAATTACTCGGCAGATATATGATTTAGGAGCAATTCAAAATACAAAAATCTCTGGGATGTTAAATGCAAAATACCCCAAAGTCCTGGTGGATCCGGCGGTTTAGAATCAGTCACTTAAGACACGTGTCAGCACACCAGCCCGCGATGCCCCTTCAGCTTGTGCGGTTACGATCAAATCATGAAGCCACGATCAGACGGCTGGCTATTCCCCTCCTAAGGACGGTCTTGATCAAAAACGGGGGGAGGGGGGGGGGAGATCGACGGTAGCTGTACGCACCCCCCTCCCCCGCGTTATTCTCTTGCCCAGGCGCGCGCCTGGCGGCTGTGGCGTTGCGCGGGGCTCCGTCTCCGGCGAACTTCAAGGTGCGGCCCCCCAAATGGTTAGGCGTCAGCTCTGGGTGCCTGCGAGATGCAAAAAGATGGCTCGAGTACGTCGACTCGGCCTGGAGGTTACACGTGGGTGGTTGGCTGCCGGAGCTCGAAAAAACTCCGGCAACGTGGTCGGATGCGGATGGGGGCGAGATGTTGATTAAACCACAAACTAAAAGCAGTAAACGATTCCTAAAACTAAAAGCTAGCTAAAAACTACAAAAGATACGAGCGAAAAACAGTGGGAACGACCTCGATTAGCCCAACGGCCAAGAGATGCAACCTCACAGCCGGAGCCGGAGATGGAAGGTGGAGACGCCGCCTTGGCCGCCTAACCTCCTCCCTCGCGAGCTGGAGGACCTCCTGTCACGAGGTCCGGTCCTGAGCTTGCGAGAAGAAGAGGAAAAAAAGTCAAGAAGGGTTCAAAGGTTGGAGGAGGTGTTTGGGTGGTTTTTGAAACATGGCTCTGGAGCTCTCTTCGAGGCGCGATCACGGGTGGCCCGTTGATCCAATCCCCGAGATAATAGGTGGGCGTGAATGACCAATCATAGGGGAGAAAAATCCCAGAAGAGATCTAGGTCAACCGATGAAAGGATCGGCCTAGAAAAAAGGGAGAAGATGGGACAAAACGCATTCTGACAACAGCAGAGAGGGGGGTCAGACAGTTGACCGGAGTCAACTGTCCAAGCCCTCTGGTTGGTCCACGTGGACCAACCAGAAAAACCCTCTAGAAAAAGATTTAGAAATTAATTAAAAAATAGTAAATGATTTTATTAATTTATGATTATAAAATAAAAAATGTTTATTTTTTTATGAAGTATTTTATAGTGATTTTTATTTATTTTTATGAAGTATATTTTTACAAGTTTGCATTTATACCCCTATAGGTATCTATATCTATATATTTAAGTATTTTATTTTTATTTAGATATTTTTAATTTATTTTATTTTGGTTTTTATTTTCTAAAATTATAAAATACTTTTATATACACAAATATATTTTTATTTTAATTTTCTGATTTATTTTGTATATTTAATAAAATACAAGTATGTTTGTATTGGTATAAGTATAGGTATGTATCTATGTATTGAATATACACAAGTATTTTTATTTTTGTTTTTATTTAGGTTTTTATTCTTCTTTTAATGTACATAATTATTATAAGTATTATTATAAAAATATAAAATTATAAAAATAATAAATAAATAATAAATTGAATATTCTAATATGTACAAGTATACAATGAGGGTCCAAAACTCAACTTTCAAACCGTAGCTCCGCCAAATGCGAAACCACCACCATTAATTAGATTATTTTCTTCTATATACAATTAAAGGTGAGTACGCTGCATTTGGAGTTTTTATTTGTGAGATACGGGTCTGGGAAGTTGGCATTCTGGATTTTTATTCAGACCATAACTTTTTATCTGTATATTATTTTCCTGTGAAATCAATTTTGTATTTTTCTTTATTAAATTATCTACAACTTTCATGTACAAAGTTTCTTTATTTGAAGTGTAAAAAGTGGAACCAAAATTAGGTCCCAAAATGAATAAAGAATGAATATAATGTATAGGTATTTTATCTGTATTTTGGCCCTTATCTCCCCCTACTTTATTCCTTGTCGACCTATTCATCAAGATGCCTAGGTCTCGGGGTTTCGGGTCATAAAATATTTACAATATTTTATTCTTTTTCTTTTCTTTTCTTTATTCTATTATTTTGGCTTTAAAAACCGCAATTTATACCATATTTATACACATATGCATGAATGCTAAAATGCCTATATGAAGTCTATTTACACACATTTACTAGGGTTTTTAAGGCCAAAATGATAGAATAAAGATGATGAAACGTAGATTCGTCATCCCCCTATACTTGCCTTTGCTAGTCCCTAGCAAACACTTATGCAATAAGTGCAGAAAAAGAAAATTTAAGAAAAGAAAAAGAATAAAGATGGATTATGTTTAACTATCAAACTTGTCTTCACAAAATCAAAGTTTGGAGCTTAAGTCGGACCTTTGGAATTTTAGTGCGGGTGGAACCTTATTGAGAACCAAATTTGAAATCCAACAGTCCCTGAGAATCCCAAAACTCTGTCCAAGTCTCCTTAATAGCCAGGTCAAAAATACTTCAACTCATACGCAAACTCTTACGACTATGAATCTGACTTGTACAGTGTAAGTGATGTTGGCTCTCCCCAACTAGAATGACAAAGAAACTGACTTCTCCAGTACGACAACCCAATGATTCCCCAATCCAATGACTCCATCCTCGAGGAGCGGGGTATTCCCTTCTAAGTTCAAGTGGCAACCAGCTCAAGAGGAGGGGGTGAAGAGAAGAATGGACGGTAGCCAGTGTAGCTACCTATCCATGGATGCAAGACCAGTGTAGTCAAGTCATCCTGCTGCAGGCTCACATATTTGACTTTGGAACTCAAGCTTGCTTATTGACTTTGTACATACTTTGCAGGCTTTTTATTTTTGTACATGCCTGAACTCTTTTTTTTTTTTGAAATACTATTCACAGCAGCATTTACATAAGGAGTTTTTCCTCTTGAGCCAGTAGACTATCCCTCTTTTGAAGCTTTATCGCAACCCACAGCCTCCTGTCTTTAGACTTCCTAATCACTGAACGGGTTGGGGTGCACTTCCTCCCTAGAGGAGGACAAATGTTTCCACTTGTGTGCGTCTCATACCAGCAAATCCAATCCCCTCACCACTCCAACTGAGTTGAGCCATGTGAAAGGTGCAGGTGTCCAAGTTAGGTCATTATCAACAAGAGTCGTGCGTGTGCTCCGAAATATTCTACTTAGGCCGTCAAGAATCCATTGAACCAAGTCTCGTGATCCTCAAAGAATTAAGTCAACTAGACCTGAAGTGCCTCAAACCAAGTTCCTATAAGGTTCCTGTTATTAGGTAGATTATAAGGTCCAATCAAGCTCCAATCTTCGGATTTTACTTAGACTTGTTCAACTATCAAACTCAATCCGAAAAATGCGAATGCTATGTAATGCAATGCAGAAAATATTTTTGTGATGCAATTTTCAAGAATTTTTGAACTTTTTATGGATTTTTGAAAAGATGATGCATGCAAGTGCAGATGCAATTTTTTTGTATTTTTCAAAAAGATTTTTCAAATGTTTTTGGATTTTAATTTTGCAAATGTTTTTGGGAATTTTGAAAACAAAAAGAATTTGGCTGAAAAATAGGTTAAAATATGTACACGGGAGTGCTTCTTATATTTACAAGAGGTGGTTTTTAAGCATTTACAGGGTAAGTTGTCAGTTTTATACATATATATAGGTAGTGGATTTTGGTGTGATGTATATATTCCTCAAACTTATTTGAAAACAAGCTTTTCACACAATTTTTGAAAACTATAGTCCAAAATAATTTTTACAAACATTTTACACACATTTGAAAATCATTTTGCAAAGGCTTTCAAAACAGTATATATAGGTTTTTCAAATCATTTTTGCAACCATTTTTCAAACCATTTGCAAATCATTTTTCAAACATTTTATTTCACACAACGAAAAGAAGTTTTACAAACCACCCAGGTTGAAAACACGAAACAAAATATTTTCAAAATAGTTTTCAATAGATGTTCACAAAGATTTTCAAACTATTTTTCAAACATTTTGCAAAAAACATTTTCACCTGATTTATTAATCAGTAACTACAAAAAGAATTTGAGGAATAATCACATCTTTTTATTAAGGATTTTTAATGAATTTTAAAGAATTTTTAGCCATATTATTAAGAAAATACGAAAGTACGAGTTATGGCTAAAGTATATACGTAGTATATACGACCCCCCTATACTTAGCTTGAGCTATGTCCTCATAGATCGGAGAGAAAAGAGAAGACATAACTCGTACTAAGTATAGGAAAATCTAAAGAATGAATGAATGAATCAATGAGAAGTTGACCGTCCCCCCTATACTTAGGATCAAATAATCCTAAGTATAGCGGACTGTACACAAGGCAGGGAGGGTCAAGGGTGGGAATGAACAGATCGTACTCAGATTGTCTCCCCCTATACTTAGGGTAAGATATCCCTAAGTATAGACAAGAAGAAGAGACAATGGAGAGGATCGAAAAGAATAGAAAAACTCGGGGTGCACACCCCCCTATACTTAGGACAAAGTACGTCCTAAGCAAGGCAGACACGAGAATGGGTGGATGAGTAAAAACGGGAGGTAGGAAGATATACCAGAAAGGATATACAACAGAGACGGATGTACAGATGATCAAGAAGGTTGAAAGCGCACCTTCTTGCGGGACCGCTGAGGAATGGATCTGGTGTGATGCAGGTCGACATCGGGGTCCATAGTGGACGAAAGCCGATCAGGGTCGACACAGTGAAGGTCCTCAGTGAAAGGGACGAACTGGTCAATGGAAGTAGTACGGCTAGGTTCTCCCTTGGTGGTCCTCTGGTGTAAAGGCACAGACGTGTGAGTGGAAGAAGTGTGACTCGGTCCGGCCTTGGGAGTCTCGCTGGTATCAAAGTGAAATGGGACAAACTCATCATCATCGGAAGTAGTGTACTCAGAGTCATCCTGCGAGGAGTCATCCAGGTCAAAACCAAAAGGCACGAACTCATCGGTGGAAGTAGTCGAACTCTGTTCGTCCTCTATAATCTCAACTGGATCATCTTTTTCATCAAAAGGTCCGAATCTCTGAAGAAAAGCAACAAAATCAAATTCGGCCTTAGTCTCATTAGTATCTACATGGACAGGAGCGGACTCATCAGTGGAAGTAGTCAAAGCATGTCCGTCCTGTATAGTCTCTAAATCTGCCCTCCGCTCAATGGTGTCAATCGTGTAAATCCCGCGGATGTCATCAACACATCGCCAATCACAGGAAGCGGAAACACCAAGGTCTATGCTTTCCGAGCTTTCCTCCTTAGAGAGGAATTCTCGGGTCTCATCATCGGTCATGAAGAAGGTCTCTCTGATATCCTCATATAGATCATAGTCCTCGGGGTCATCCAAGATAGGTGAAGTCACATCAGGTGCGGGTCTCTGGTCAGCAGTGGGTGCGGTGATCACTGCTTTGCCTTCGTCAGCAGGACGGAAGCGAATCTCTCCTGACCCGTAGTCAATAACGACCCTCGCAGAGGCAAGGAATGGTCGTCCCAGGATGATTGGAGAATGCTCCCCTGTGGAGTTCTCCATGGGCAACACGACAAAATCAACATTGTGGCTCGTGCCCTGAATCGAGATGACGGCGTTTTCAAGGATACCCTTCGGCCTCTTTATTGATCCATCAGCAAACTGTACGATCATCCTGGTTTTCTTGAGAGGCCCTAAGTGAAGAGACTGTACCAGTGAGAAGGGTATGATGCTAATCGAAGCACCGCCGTCTAGGAGAGTGTGATCACATGTGTGGTCAGAGATTGTGCAGCTAATGAAAGGTGTGGCAGTGTTCTTCCACCGAGGAATGGGACGGTGTGTGATGGCGTGGGCAGTGGCCATGGTCAAGATATGACGCTCAGATCTGCTCCTCCGCTTTCTCTTCTTGGGAAGAGGAGCAAAAATATGGGTCATGGCCTGCTGAAGTGGGGCACAGATAATCTCATGAATTGTGGCCACCACTTCGGGTTCAGTCAGCATTTTTTTGAATTTTTGGACCTCCTCCATACAAGGGAGGAAGTCGGAATCAGCATATACACGAGGCATGCCAAGAGCAGTCTGTACAGCGGCATCCTCGGGGTCAAAGGTGGGACCGAGTGTGAATGCATGTGTGGTCAAAAAGTCTGGCAAGTGGGTGCTCTCCTCACAGTCCGACTCAACCAAAGGTCTCCCGAACTCTTTTTGGTTTTTAAAATTTTTCTCATTTTTTTGTATTTTTGGCGATTGCAAGCTCTCATGGTCGTTCTCAAATGAACCCATATCATCAAATGGTGGAATATCATGGTCGCTCTTATTGGTACTAGTGAGGTGGTCAATCCTCTGTCTCATATGATCCATCATCTGGGTCAAGTGCTTAAGGGTGGACTCCATGAAAGGAGACTCCATCAGCTCAGTCTCGGGTGGATGTGAAGGTGGAGGCGGATAATACACAGGTGGGAGATAGAGGTGGGTGTGGGTAGAAATCCGATTCCTGATACTGTGGCTGAGGCGGATATGTACAAAAGTCAGGAGCAAAGTCCTCCTGGAAAAAAGGAGGTGGACCGGCTGGAGTGAAGGAGGGATCCGCGAAGTCCGGATAAAATACGCTCCAGGCGGCCATCTCGAAACAAAAGAAAAGGAGCGGGAGAGCACGATGGTCAAGTCAAGAGAGTGGAAAAGAAGGCGCAAATGCGCAGGGATGATCTAGGACACACACAAAACAATCACAAGCAAAAATGAAACAAGTCAAAGCCTCAATTCACCTACTCAACTCGGTGAAGACCACAAATGCGGTCTTTTTATCTTGTCTGTTTTAGAGTTAGGTGAGAAGTCAAAGAATTTCACACACACTTAGGGGGCTTGATGGGATTTGGGCACTAATCCTTAAGGTGTGCGCGAGCAAATAAAAGCGAAGACAATGAGGGGATTACTCGCCCCAATACAAGATTTTCCTTTTGATCGGTTTTAGGGTCAAGTAAAATTAGCAGTCCCAATTTTATTGGTTATCACTTCTTTTTTTTGGATTTTTAGTGAGAAATGCACGAGCCTAACGAGGAGTCAATTCCTTTAAGATCCTAGGTTAGCAAAATCAGAGGTAGAGTCGGAAAAACAATGCAAGCGTCAAATCAATGATGCATGCTAAAGAGAAATGCTCACCTTGCCTCCAGCACTCTACATGCAAGGATGCTCAGCAGAATTGAAACCTATCTATATGCAAATGCAAAAGCCGATGAAATCGCCCTAAGTTCAGAAATTGCTATTAGCGGGAAGAACCACAAGTTGACCGCCAATCCTCAACCCTAGAGTCCGGTCTAGGCTCACCCCTCCTCTGCTCAACAAATTGAGGGTAGGAGAAAGCGCTTTGCGGGGAGAGCTCATGGCGCGACGGATTGAAGGTGATGATCAACTGTTTATAATTTGACTAAGTCCAAACGAAACTATAGGTACATGCAATGTTGATTAAGGTGTTTGGACCTAATGCTACGCAAGCAATCCTAAAAGCTAAGGGCTCAATCACACAAAAGAAATGAAGAATAAAACCGGAAAACAAAATAAAAAATGCGAAGAAAAGCCGACAAAACCGCGGTGAGCCCCCAAGTGAACAATCACTTGGAAATTAGGCTCGAATGTCCAAGTTCGGGAGTACCTGTATTATTACAAATATAGGTCACTCTCTCACTTAACTTACACTAATAAATACAAGAAATAAATTCTACAACTAAAAATGAGCTCGGTCTTCAAAATTTCTCCTCGTCTCCTCGGTGCTAGGCTGGCTAAGCCGGCTTCACGTGGTTGCGTAGGCGCCTAAGGTGGAGCGCCTCCCTCGATCCGCGGTCCCTCGCACAAAGTCAACAAAAGAGATGGTTAGACAGCTCAAGAGATATATCAAAAATAAAGAAAATAAAATAGCGAAAATAAAAGCCGCGAAATAGACAATCAAATCACAATCACAAACAAGACCCGAACTACGCGCTGTTGCTCCCCGGCAACGGCGCCATTTTGAAAACTCGGATTTTGCGAGGGTCAAAATAGTCCACACAATGCGGGACTACAGTGTCGCTGAGCGACCGCTCACGAAACCCGAATTAATCAACAATTAACCCACGACAGATAAATCAAGCAATGAAAATAAATGTGCGGAGTTAAAATTTATTATAACTCTACAACAAGATGTGTATAGTGCAAGTATGTGTAGAGGTCGAACACAGGGAGCAGACAGGTAGAACGGGGCACAAGTGCTCAAAAAGTGTGTGAATTGTGATCAAATGCCTATTAAGCTATTTTTTTGTGGGTTTTTAATTTTATATTTTTTTATTTAATTTTTAATTTTATATTTTTGTATTTTGGTTTATAATTTACTGATTTTTATATTTTCTTTTTATATTTTATATTTTTTTATATTTTCTTTTTCAATATTGGAAAATAAGAACAATGTAATAAAAAGGACAAAGAGGTATTTATAAAAATAGACAAAAATATCCAAAAATATGAAAATAAAGTCTTTTTGGTCTTTTTCTACTTTTTTACTGTTTTTGTGATTTTTGGGTAATTTTTAGAATGTTTTTGGTATTTTTAATTAGCAAAATAAAGAAAACAGTGGTAAAAAGCAAGGCTGAAACTTAAAATGGAGAAATAAAATAGAAATCAGTGGCAAAAATTCCCCAACTTAATTTTCAGTGAAAGATAATGAAACCAAGAAAATTTAGGAAAAGAAAACACTATTTTTGGATTTTTTATGGATTTTATAAATTTTTATGAAGGTTTTTAGAGTTTTTCAATTTTTAGGAGTTTGGTTTTATATTTTTTAATGATTTTTGGCTGGGAGTTAAAACAAACTAAAAGACACAAAATATATTTTTTTGGGATTTTTCTGAGAAGTTTTTATATTTTTTTGGTATTTTGTAATGCAAACAGTGCTGAAAATGGCTATTTTTGATTTTTAATAATTAATAAAATGCAATAATTACGAAAAATAAAAATATGACATAAATCTACAATGCAACAGGAACTTAAGTTAATTTTTGTAGATTTTTTAAGGTTTAATAGATGCATGCAATAATTAGAGCAACGGCAAGAAAATTCATGTGTGCAGGGGCATTTGTGTAATATGCGATAAGTTCAGGGCCAACCGTGCAATTGTTCCACAAAAATATGCACTAAAGAAAATAATTTATGGGCTATTAGCAAATATACAAAACGCGAAGGATATGCCAGCAAAAATCCCAACCCCCACGTGCAGAGACACGCGCGCCTGGGAGGGACGTATCAGTAATATACAAAATGTTCGGGGGCAAGTTCGCAAATGTACCACAAAAAGATGTACTGGAATCAACTTTTAAGGACTAAATAGCAATCACTAAACCCGCAAGGCTACTGCCGCAAAAATTCCTTAGAAGCACGTGCGCGCCATGCGCGCCCATCAGGGATGATAACGCAATTTAACAGCAACGTGCGGATTTGAGAGCAAAATTTCCGATAATAATTACTCGGCAGATATATGATTTAGGAGCAATTCAAAATACAAAAATCTCTGGGATGTTAAACGCAAAATACCCCAAAGTCCTGGTGGATCCGGCGGTTTAGAATCAGTCACTTAAGACACGTGTCAGCGCACCAGCCCGCGATGCCCCTTCAGCTTGTGCGGTTACGATCAAATCATAAAGCCACGATCAGACGACTGGCTATTCCCCTCCTAAGGACGGTCTTGATCAAAAACGGGGGGGGGGGGGGGGGGGGGGAGATCGACGGTAGCTGTACGCACCCCCCTCCCCCGCGTTATTCTCTTGCCCAGGCGCGCGCCTGGCGGCTGTGGCGGCGCGCGGGGCTCCGTCTCCGGCGAACTTCAAGGTGCGGCCCCCCAAATGGTTAGGCGTCAGCTCTGGGTGCCTGCAAGATGCAAAAAGATGGCTCGAGTACGTCGACTCGGCCTGGAGGTTACGCGTGGGTGGTTGGCTGCCGGAGCTCGAAAAAACTCCGGCAACGTGGTCGGATGCGGATGGGGGCGAGATGTTGATTAAACCACAAACTAAAAGCAGTAAACGATTCCTAAAACTAAAAGCTAGCTAAAAACTACAAAAGATACGAGCGAAAAACAGTGGGAACGACCTCGATTAGCCCAACGGCCAAGAGATGCAACCTCACGGCCGGAGCCGGAGATGGAAGGTGGAGACGCCGCCTTGGCCGCCTAACCTCCTCCCTCGCGAGCTGGAGGACCTCCTGTCACGAGGTCCGGTCCTGAGCTTGCGAGAAGAAGAGGAAAAAAAAAGTCAAGAAGGGTTCAAAGGTTGGAGGAGGTGTTTGGGTGGTTTTTGAAACATGGCTCTGGAGCTCTCTTCGAGGCGCGATCACGGGTGGCCCGTTGATCCAATCCCCGAGATAATAGGTGGGCGTGAATGACCAATCATAGGGGAGAAAAATCCCAGAAGAGATCTAGGTCAACCGATGAAAGGATCGGCCTAGAAAAAAGGGAGAAGATGGGACAAAACGCATTCTGACAACAGCAGAGAGGGGGGTCAGACAGTTGACCGGAGTCAACTGTCCAAGCCCTCTGGTTGGTCCACGTGGACCAACCAGAAAAACCCTCTGGAAAAAGATTTAGAAATTAATTAAAAAATAGTAAATGATTTTATTAATTTATGATTATAAAATAAAAAATGTTTATTTTTTTATGAAGTATTTTATAGTGATTTTTATTTATTTTTATGAAGTATATTTTTACAAGTTTGCATTTATACCCCTATAGGTATCTATATCTATATATTTAAGTATTTTATTTTTATTTAGGTATTTTTAATTTATTTTATTTTGGTTTTTATTTTCTAAAATTATAAAATACTTTTATATACACAAATATATTTTTATTTTAATTTTCTGATTTATTTTGTATATTTAATAAAATACAAGTATGTTTGTATTGGTATAAGTATAGGTATGTATCTATGTATTGAATATACAAAAGTATTTTTATTTTTGTTTTTATTTAGGTTTTTATGTTTCTTTTAATGTACATAATTATTATAAGTATTATTATAAAAATATAAAATTATAAAAATAATAAATAAATAATAAATTGAATATTCTAATATGTACAAGTATACAATGAGGGTCCAAAACTCAACTTTCAAACCGTAGCTCCGCCAAATGCGAAACCACCACCATTAATTAGATTATTTTCTTCTATATACAATTAAAGGTGAGTACGCTGCATTTGGAGTTTTTTTTTTGTGAGATACGGGTCTGGGAAGTTGGCATTCTGGATTTTTATTCAGACCATAACTTTTTATCTGTACATTATTTTTCTGTGAAATCAATTTTGTATTTTTCTTTATTAAATTATCTACAACTTTCATGTACAAAGTTTCTTTATTTGAAGTGTAAAAAGTGGAACCAAAAATAGGTCCCAAAATGAATAAAGAATGAATATAATGTATAGGTATTTTATCTGTATTTTGGCCCTTATCTCCCCCTACTTTATTCCTTGTCGACCTATTCATCAAGATGCCTAGGTCTCGGGGTTTCGGGTCATAAAATATTTACAATATTTTATTCTTTTTCTTTTCTTTTCTTTATTCTATTATTTTGGCTTTAAAAACCACAATTTATACCATATTTATACACATATGCATGAATGCTAAAATGCCTATATTAAGTCTATTTACACGCATTTACTAGGGTTTTTAAGGCCAAAATGATAGAATAAAGATGATGAAACGTAGATTCATCAACAGGAAGTCATGATCTCACTCATGAGATTTTGGGAATCAAATTTCATACACGGTCGTCTCGCTTTGGAAGCTTGATCGAATTTGTAGGTTTGATATATACTTTTGGAAAGTATATGATCAACACCTAGGTATGATACATGCATTTGGAAAGTATATGATTGATACTGACTCCCAATGATCAAATGAGAAACTTAGTGATAAAACTTTGAAGGAGACAATCTAAATAGATCTAAAACTTCATGTTTATCCTAGGTCTTCCCGTATACAGGATGTACATGTTTAGGAATACCTAAGGGTGATCTGACCATAAACAATTGTATATACATGACGCTTCCATTCTGAGGGAGTGGTGAAACAGGTCTTGATTTTAGTGACTCATCTCGCTAGAGAAGTAATATAATCGTGGTCCAAATGTTGGACATTGATCTTAATGTGATTCAGATATACTGAGAAGATTAGATCTATGGCTTTGATTTAATTAAACATCTATGGGAGGTCCTCGAGATCTGGATCTGGGATATGATCTCATATCCAAGTCACTATATGTAAAACTTACAATCACTCTGTCCATTACTCCAAGTATCCTCGGAGAAAGCGCATTGTTCTTGAATAGGGTTCAAGAATAATTTGATTGTTGATAATATATCCGAGCATTGAGAAATGGATAATTAAATGTGATTTAATTATCATGAATAATATGAATGTGATTCAATTTATTGGACATATAAGGAGAGTTATATAAGATAATTAAATTTGATTTAATTATCAGAGATGACATTAATGTGAATCTGATTCATGTTATTCGGGTACATGAGAATAAGTGATCCAAGATTATTAAATGATTTAATTATCAAGGATATGATGTGCATAGCACTAACCAGATTATTTGTATATATTATAAATGTGATTTATAATATATTAGAGAGAGCTTGCTGTAAATAGTATCTTCAAATTAATTATTGTTGTGAATTGGATTCACATTGAAAATTAATTGGAAATACAATTTACATATTATTTTGAGTTATAAATATTATTCATAATTATTTAATGGAATGATTGCAATATTCATGAAATTAATTTGGAATTATTTTTTGTGAAAATTTATAATAAAAGTTGTTGTAAATTTATATTAAAGATTAAAGGAGCCAACATCATCCATTTAATGGATGGTGGACGACCACCCTTTGACTTGATCATAAGGGTGGCTGCCCCTCCCTCTTTTAGGAGGGTGGATGGCTTCCCTCATTATCCTTCTATGTAAATTAATTTAGTTCAAAAATAAATTATGTTGATTATCAATATATTTAATTTAAACTAAATTAATTGGTGTTGTATTTTTTACAACAAAATCATGGCCATTGAATAGAAATACAAATCAATCTCAACCATTGATTTTGTATTTCACATGGATTGGAATCCATGGACTTCCAAAATACTATAAAAGAAGAGGCAACCCTCGCTCTTTTTGAACACAACATAATATGCTCTCTCTCCTCTCTCTACACGCCAAGTCTCTATCTCATTGTGGTCGTCCACCTTGATGTTGTAGAGAGAGAGATCATCGTCGCCGTCGCCACACCGTCGTCCTGCTGCTTCAACTACTTGTGGATCTCCATCTCCTTCAGTTCACCTCATTCGTGAATAAGACGTCGGATCTCGTGAGACGAGATCAAGAGATTCGCTGCTTGGATCATCAACATGGATTGCGAGGAGCACACATTTCATTTTGGTGTAATAGTTAGCAAGTTTGTGGTGTTAGGTTATAATAACAAAGAGCGTATGGTCGAGATGGTAATTCACAAAGTTTTTAGGGTTTTCAGTGTAGAAATCTCATTTAATATTGTGTATATATATTTGCTAAAAAAATATAGAAATCACAATAACAATTGAAATTGAAAACTTAGAATTGATGGGTTTTTGATATCTTTTGAATCACCAACACTGATTTGTACACTACATTAACCTCACTAAAATAATAGCAAAAAATCAATAAATTTGCTTTATAATGTATATTATATAAATAAAATATAAAATCAATATTAGAAATACAAAAAAAGTAAAAATCTTTAAATACATGTATTTTATATCTATATTCAAGGTTAAAATTCCATCTTGAATTGCGGGATGAGTTGGCGTCGAACATAAGTTTGAGTCGGTACGGTATTCCACATAAGGCGAGAACACTAACACTGAGGCGATCGAGCACGAACCCCAAGGTTCAGACAACAATTGACCCATACAATAAGGTAATGAAGCAAAGTGAGTTAAAATTTAAGCGAAGTGAGTCAAAATTTATTATAACTCTACAACATATGTCACCGATAAGTAGCAGAGTGTCGAACACAAGAAGAAAATGGGATTAGAGAACAATGATTAGCCTATTTAGGTGTTTTTATGTATTTTTGTTTTTTAATTATTTTGTGGATTTTTAATTATATATTTCTTATGGATATTTTATATTTTATATACTTTGCATATTGAAATTTCATTTTAATTTTGATATTTTTTACTTTCTTTTTTTAAGATATAAGAAGTATATATATATATATATATATTAATACATAGAAGGTAGGTACTATTGATATATATATATATATTATAAATATACAAAAATTTAGAAAATATAGGGAAGAATAGTCCTTTTTATTTTTTTAAAGGTTTTAAATATATATTAGGTAATTATAGTCAAGAATAATATATAATAAGTACATAAGTACTATAAAGTATATATGGTCAAGATAGGGTTTATATTTATAAATACAGCTAAAAATACTCATATTTTACAAAATAAAATATTTTTGGCTTTTTTATATTTTCTCTATTTTTGTTAATTGTTAGGTATTTTTAAAGTCCGAAATATACCGAAATAGATACTTAATAAATAGGCTAAATGTTTTCGAATTTTAAAAATAGATAATAATATCGTAAATTCCCAAAACTAATTTTAATATGGGCTAGATGATATAAATAAAAACAAATAGTAGAAAACTACTTTTTAAAAATTTTATAGAATTTTGATATTAATTTAGTGTTAGGAGGGTTTTCAAATTTAAAGGTTTTTCTTTTCTTTTTTTGTGATTTTTGGTTTAGAGTGATAAAATATAGTAATGAATGTACTCTATTTTTTTAAATTGTTAGAAGTGATTTTATGTTTTTATATTTTCGTATCTAGATAAGGAATAAATAGCTTTAAAATGATTTTTTAATAAATTGAAAAACATATGGAAATGCTAAATAAAAATGTAGCGAATATCAGAACATCATTAAGCATTCACACAAATTTTCCCATAAATTTTGACACATTGGAGATATTTAATAAAAATGTAAGACATAAATAAAATAAAATAACTTAGTAGGGGTATACTTGTAATAAAAATAAATTCCAAGGTCCTTCATGCAAATTACCCAAAATATTACACTAATTTGCAATTTTAAATACTAAAATGAAATATCAGAACTCGGTAGAGTGCTACTGCAAAATGTCCACCTCACGAGGGGCACCATGTGAGGTGACCTGACTTGGACCTTGATGTAAATATGAGAAAGTGTGGGGGCTTATATGAAAATATTACAAATAATTTATAATACAAATAAAGGACTTAAGTACTAATACATAAATACAAAGAAGAGGGGGCTTTAATATGCAATTAACCATGATTATGTGTTGATCAACAATTGGATGGGCTTCACTTAGCCACGTATCGCCTCACTAACGACCCATGCCCCTTCATCGATAGACACCTAGGATTAGATTGTCATTGTACATCTGGAAGATCTGATCTTGATCAAATGGTTCTGGGAGTTCCTCAAAGAACACCCCAAGAACCACGCTTGGCTGAGCTTCAATCCTTGATTCCTTACAGCTTCGGACTTCGTCTATTGCTCTGATATCCTCAGAATGTTCCTGGGGACCTTTCGCATCTACAAGTGACCACCAGATGTATCTAGGTCCAAGCAATGGGGACTTAGAGCTCGATACGCTCCACACGACCTAGATCTCAAAACGAAGCTCTGGCACTCTACTCCAAGTCACTCTTTGGTCCTTCGCTTGCATAAAAAGAAAGCAGAGAACGAGCCGAAGATGCTTGACCCAATAATGAAGCTTGGCAGCAAGGGAATGGATGAAATGAGGAGGTCCAACGAAGGCAAAGGAGGTGAACCTCAATTGAACTTTATACATGCAGGAACGAGGTGGAGATGTGGGGTTTTTTATGGAGAATGTGATGATGATGAAGATGAGGGCGGATGGGGGTCGGAACAGTGGTTGATATTGGTGAATTTGGAGTCGGAGCCTAAGGCTCCAACGATTTTGTTTTATGAAATTAAACTAAACTAGTTTATGACTGACTAAACTAAGTCTTATACTAAACAAAGGAAACAAGATACGGTAGAAAAATGAAAGGAATGCAACTCTTACCTTGTTGTTCCAAGGAGCAGGGAAGCATCATCAGTGCTAACCTCCGAAGAGATGGATCTCCGCCTCGAGGCTCTCCTTATCCATGCTAAAGCTCCTGCAAGCTTGCAACTGTCACCAGCAAGCTCAAGCAATTTAAGAATTAGGGTTACAAAGAGCAAAGGGGGATCAAACTTCAAAAAGAGAATTGGTTGCTTTATTTACAGACAAACGAAGGTGGCACTTTGTGACAAATATAACGGCTGATTCCATGAGAATCGATTAGATCCTTGGCTTGGGCATAAATTACGGAGATCAAATCTCCACTTTTTACTTAGCATGCCAAGCTAGGTGATGAGTTGATTGAGCAAGAATTAAAATAGAAATTGGGAATCTAACAAGTTCAACGCTCGAGAAGGAAAGAGGGGGTAGTTGATAAGCACAAAAATCGAGAGCCGCTAAATGTATCTGACAAGCCAGACACACTATTGCTGAGATGACTGCTCAAGTCCCAGCTAAATCAACAATCAACCCAGACAATCAAATAATCAATCAAAATGAGGGGTTAAAATTTATTATAACCCTATATATAGTTGTATAGTCGAAGTACATATAGAGTATCAAACAGAGGGAGAAAGGGGAATACACAAAAAATTGCCAAAAAAGACAATGATTGTTTATGTGTTTTCATAATTATTATTTTTTAATTTTTATTGGGATTTTAAGTTTCTATTTTTTATTTTTACTTATATTTTTATGTGTTTTTAAGTTTATATTTTTTATTTCTTTTTTTCATTTTATGATGTTTAATTTTCTTTTTTATTTTTAATTAGATATAAGATAAGTATATATAGGATATAGATATAATATAGATAATATACACAATAATTATAAAAATAAAGAAAAAATCAGCAGAATACTCTAAGGTATATACCTTTTTATTTTTTTAAGAGTAGTAAAAATATTTCTGGCTATTTGAATAATTATAATAGTAATACTTTATAAAATAAGTAAATATAGGTATAAATATATAATATAAGATATCATATGTATAAATATACCTATAACTACTCAAAATGCAAAATATAAATTCTTTTTGTCATTTTTATATTTTCTTCTATTTATGTTATTTCTATCTTAATTTTTGATAATATTTTACAGTTTTAATTGAATAAAAATAAGAAACCAGTGACTTACATTATAAGCTGAATTGTTTTGTATTTCAAAAATGGCTAAAAACTCAAAATATGCCAAAATTATTTTTAATATATAGTAGATATGATAAACAAAATTTAAAAGTAAGAACAATTTTTTTTGGATTTTGATAGTTTTTATAATTTTTATAATGATTTGGGAGTTTTTAAATTTTTAGCTTTTTTTTTGTTATTTTAGGGATTTTTAGCAAGTAGTTAATAATAATTAATACCTATTTTTTTTGGAATTTTTCAAAGTGATTTTCTAATTTTTTAAAATTTTTGATGCAAACAAGAAGAAAATGCAGTGTTTTTGTATTTCTAAAATTAGGAAAGTAATTCTAAATGGCCCAAGAAAAATATATGTGCTTTGAATTATGACCAAACACTTAAAATAATTTCCCTAAAATTCTGGATATCAACTGATATTTTAATAAACCAAATAAAAGAAATAAAAATATGTGAACTAGCAGGCACCTAAATGCAATTATCCAAAAGTTTTTCTCTATTTCTGAACCCCTCAACAAGTCTCAAGACTAAACATACAAAATTCCAAGAATATTTAAATCAATATACGTTGGTAGGGATTTAAAGAATATTTTAAGAGTACAAAGTCCCAACTACAATTTAACCAAAAAGTTCTACACTGGATTTTAAATTTAAAGGACTAAAAATAAATACAAGAAAATCGAGATTTTAGGTGCAAAATTGCTCAGTCCCCTCACATGCATGGGCACGTGAGGTGACGTGGACCGGACCTAAACATAAATATAGAAAGTACATGGTCCAAACTACAAATATTACAAAATATTTATAATTGCAGATGGAAGCTTTTTATAAAAAAAATAAAATACAAAATAAGCAGGGGTATTGGGCAACATTACCCCCAAAGATGTGATCGGGTGGTCAATGGTGTTTCACTTGGACACATGGATGATCTGGATGCGTTCATACCAGTTCGTGGATTTATGACTGGTATTAGACCTTTTGGGAGATCATATGGTCACATGTGTGCAAGATTCGACAGAGCAACTTCGATCTTGAGCTGAGAGATGATCGGACTGCTATCCTTGAAGAACATGGAAGAATAGCTTGTCTGATGAGCTTCAATACTCAATATCCTCCTCCAGCAGTCAAACGTGATGCCCAATGGTGCAAAAGAGATCTGACGTTGCTCCACAACTACTGATGGCGCCAAGAAGATCTTGGACCAAGTGATGGGCTCCTAGTAGGTTGAGGAAGGATGGAGCTCCATGGAACATGTTACTTTGTCAAAATCGCCTTCCAATGGGATTTGACCTCCATTTCCTGCAAGTAGAAGCATAAGCGCACAAAAAGGAGGCTCCAGGGGGTCTCATTACGTGGATATGGAGTGGAATGCAGTCGGACGGAGGCTCTCCGGCATGAGGCGGAGGGGCAGTGTCGATTTCCTGATCTAGGAAGTATAAGGTTGAATGGAAGTGCGTGGAATGTAGAACAAGTGAAGGAGAATGAAGGTGAGATCATAGGTGAGTCAGAGGACAGTCGGGACACAGTGAAAAGGGTCGTCGGAGCTCAGCTCTAGCGAACTATGATTTTCGAATTTAACTAATGAGAAAGCGAAATTAAGTAAATCTAAAATCTAAGCTACACTAATCTAGGATGTAGGGACATAAATTAGGGGCTAGACTATGGCTCTACCTCAGAAAAGAAGGAGCCAGATGAGCTCCACCGCAGGGGGCCGCTGATGCGCGGATCTCATGCATGTTGTCACTAGATAGCTTCAAGCTACGATACTAAAGGATTTCGAGGGACCGATCAAAGTCCAAATATTAGTAGGAGAGGTGTATATATAGATGGCCATCTTTGACCGAAATGCTTGATCGACACAATACTCCTTCGATCGACGTAATACACAATCGTGAAAGCCTGTTGACTGATGAACAAAAGACAAAGAGAAATCAGGTTGAAAGGGTGCAAGAATCTGAGGGGAAAAATCAAGGAATATGGTTGGTCAGCGAGGATAGCAAGCCTAGGGTTGTAGGGGTCTCAATTGACCAACGGGTCAATTGAGGCTGCAACCTACTTAGAACACGTAGGTGGCTACAAGAAAAACCATAATTCAAATTCAAAAAAATATTCCAAATAAATTAGTAAATGATTTATTAAATTTTTGGTTAAAATATAGAAATATTTACTATTTTATATATCATTTTATTATAAATTTTATTTATTTTTTGAGGTTGTTTATTGTATGTTTATTTTTTACAAGTATACAAAAAGGTATATTGACATATATATTAGGTATTTTATTTTTATTTTCTATTTTCTATTTTGTTAGTTTATATACATAAATTATATATATAAATATATTTATAACTGATATAAATATATTTTTATTGTATTTTTATGAGGTGATTTGTAGACATAAATAAATATATGTATTTATTACATAGGTATGTATATTTTATCTATGTCTTTGAGTATACTATTTTATTTAATTGTATTTTTAATGAATTTTATTTAATCTTAGTATGTGTATGAATTATAAATAATATTTAAAAAAGTTTTTAAATTTATAAGTATGAGAAATACAAATAATAAATAAATTGATTATTTTATCAGGTATAATGTACAATAGAGGTCTAAAATCTAACTTTTGCATCTTAACTCCAAATTGAATGAAATCACCATCATTAAATAGCTAATTCAAATTATATACAATTAAAGCTGATTTTGATAAATTTTGAGTTAATATGGAAAGATACATGCCTGTGAAGTTTGGATGTTGGGTTTTTATTCTGCTATTAGAAGGCACATTGAACATTATTTTTACATGAAATATATTTTTTATTTTTTTATATATTTTTATCTACAACTTTCATCACAAAGTTTATTAATTTGAGGTATAAATAATAACGAATAAAATAGTTCCCAATATGGACATATTGATGAATTGAAAAATAGGGTTTTTTTTGTATTTTTGGCCCTTATCTCCCCCTACTTTATTCCTTGTCAACCGGTCATCATGATGCCTAGGTTTGAGGGTTTAGGGTCATTCAATTCTGATGGTATTTCATTTCATTTCTTCTTTTATTTTCTTTATTCTTTTATTTTGGCTCTAAATATAGTATTTTATATAGTATTTATAGAATAAAAAATATATGTTATTTTATGCAAAATAATGCTATTTACATACATTTTGCTCGGGTATAAAGGCCAAAATGAAAGAATAAAGGTGATGAAATGGAGATTCATCACCCCGTATACTTGCCTTTGCTAGTCCCTAAGAAACACTTATTCCTATAAGAGAAGAAAATAAAATAAAGAAAAGAAAGAGATGGAACTTGGAGTGATTTTTTATTTTTAAACTTGTCTTATTAAAATCAAAGTTTGGAACTCATAGAAGACCTTCGGATTATTAGTGCGTTCAGAAGCGAACTAAAGTTAGGAATTGAGACACAACAACCCTTAGGTTCCATAATCCTATCATCTAGGTCTATTCACAGTCTGGTTAGAGCCATCCTCACAGTCGCATACTCTTGCTACTTTGAAATGACAGATCCATGTGTCTGCATTTTTCAGCTCTTCCCAGACAGAACTGTTGAAATATAAAAGAGTTTTCTCTTCTAGTAGCTTGTCCTCGTGGAGACATATATTTCCTTCTAAGGTCATGTGCCACTGATCTTTACAACCAAGTGCAGAAAGAAACTAGAAGAAGGGGCAAAGAACTGGGAATGGAACAATGTAATCCTCATTCCCTTGTGAAGCCCCATCGGTGTAACCAAGTCTCACCAAGAAGCATTTTTTTCTGAAGCTCATAGTTCTGGTGGAATTTTTGTTGTAGGCTTCTTTGAATTTTTCTTTGACTTTACATAGCTCTTTCATTCTTGTTTGTGCCTCAATAGATATAACATCTTTTAGCTCGCCCATTTTTTTGGGGTCTTAGAATAAAGTTGCGCCCGCAGACTGTTCCTCATCTGAAACATTATATCAATCCACCCTAGTCTTTAGATATCATGGCCACTAGACAAAGTGGATTAGAGTACTGGTTTTGGCAATCGCCAAGAATCATTCCTAATCCACCCTTGATGAAGCTTCCTACCATTGTCCCAACTTAGACTCCAAGATCTTTCAATAGCTTGTCTGAGTTGAGATAAGTGTTAAGTGCAAGATGTCTAGTCAAATCGCTGCCTCAAGAGTCTTATGGATTCTATGAAGGATTTGAGTTAGACATAGTGAATCAACTCATTAACATAGTTTCAAGGAACCTAAAGAATTAGGTCAAGGCGACCTGAAGTGTCCCAATTCCAGTTCTTATTGGGTTCATCTAAAATTAAGTGCATTAAGGTCTATACCAAGCTCCAATCTTCACACTTTAATTTAGACTCTTTCAATTATCTGGATCATTCCAAAAAAAATGTGAATGATGTGTTCAATGCAAGGGAAAATCTTGTTGTGAAGCAATTTTCTATTTTGAACTTTTTATGGATTTTTGGAAAAAGTTTTCAATTTTTTATGGAAGTTTTAAAAAAGATTTTGCAATTGTTTGAATTTTACAAAATTTTAGTGATTTTTGAATAGATATTAAGAAAAAAGATATGTACATCTATTTACACGGGAGTGCATCTGTATTTACAGGGAATTTACCATTTTAGTGTTAGTATTTTTTTTACCAAATTTAAACATAAATAGTATACAAGGTTTGTAAGGATTTTATTTGAGCTATCATTTACAAAAGGTTCTCAAAACGTTTGAAAACATTTTTGCAATTATTTTGAAAACTTATTTTTTGCAAATAATTTTGACAAACATTTTTACAAACCTTGAAAATCATTTTACAAGTATTTTCCTAACAATATATATTAATTTATATATATTTTTAAAAAATAATTTTCAACAATTTTTCAAATCATTTGCACATAGATTTTCAAAACTTTTATTTAGACAAATAAAATAAAATTTTGCAAATATAAAATTTTTACAAAAGTTTGAAAACATTTTGGAAAAGTTTTCTAAACATTTTTTAAAAGCTTTTCAAATAATTTTCAACCATTTTTCAAATAATTTTGCAAAACATTTTTAACCGATTTCTTACAAGTATTTGCAAAGAATTATGTTGTGCTTTATTAGCCATATTATTGAAAATATGAAAGTATGAGTTACAATAAAAGTATATATAGTGTATATACGACCCCCTATACTTAGCATGAGCTATGTCCTCATAGATCAGAGAGAAAAAAGGAAGACATAACTAATACTAAGTATAGAAAAGTCTATACTACAACGGCTAAAGAATCAAAGAATGAGAAGTTGACCGCTCCTAGACTTAAGATAAAATAATCCTAAGTACAATAGACTATACACAAGGTAGGGAGGGTCAAGGGAGGGAATGTACGAAATCATCAACTAGACATGTCCCCCTATATGTAGGGTGAAATATCCCTAAGTATAGATAGAGTATCAAGAGTTGAGATGATGAGGGTTTAATAAATGAAAAACTCAAGGTACTCACACCCCTATACTTAGGATAAAGTACGTCCTAGGTATAACGGTGATGAAAGGGGTGAACACCTTTTCGGAAGAATTAGAAAAATGAAAAGGAAAATAAGAAAATAAAAATTATTTTTGCGATTTTGTTACTTATGTTTCTTATCCTTTGGACTCTAGGAGCTCATCTTAAAACACAACTTTGATCGAATCGATAACAGACATGAATGTGTTATTCTCTATGTACTCCTATAGCAACTGTTCGTTGACTACAAATGGTTTTGCATCAGGTGACAATTCAGATATACGTAAACTTCTGTTGTCACATAAAGTTTTACTATGAATGGCCAATTCCATTTGCTTTTCTGTTTGCTTGGGAAAATCTTCAACTTCGCATCAAATAGCCACACCTTTTGTCCTGGTTCGAAAGTCTTCCTACAGATGTGTTTATCATGCCATTGCTTGATTTTCTCTTTGTACATAAGGCTGTTATCGTATGCGTAGTCTCTGGATTCAAGCAATCTGTTAAGATAAACTTTGTGGTTCTTTCCCGCTCTATCAGAATCAAGGTTGTACATGTTCAATACCCATAAGAGTTTGTGAACTAGTTCTAGGGCAGGTGGCATGGCTTGCCATACAAGAGGCGGTAGGGAGACATGCCGAGAGGAGACTTGTATGTTGTTCGATATGCCCAAAGAACTGAATCAAGTAGCTGTGACAAATTCTTACGATCTAGACGTAAAAGCTTTTGCAATGTGGTTTTGATCTCCCTGTTGGAACAATCGGCCAAGCATTAGACTGTGGATGGTACGTCACTGCAATACAATGCACAATGATGTATTCTTTAATCAACTTCTTTACATCATAGTAAATGAAATGGCCCCCCCGTTAGAAAAGAGAATCTTGGGGATCCCGAATTGTGAGATAATGTTATCCTTCAAGAAGCAGCAGATTGTGCGATTGTCTATTATTTGGGTAGGGATTGCCTCCACCGATCTGCTGACATAATCGACAACGAGAAGGATGTATTTAGATACATGACTGTTAGGGAATGGGCCCATGAAGGCAATGCCCTAGGCGTCAAAGATGTCGAATATATAAATGTATTCAGAGGCATTGTCTCTTGCATACTGATGTTTCCGGCCATTTTCTGACAGTTTACATTTATTCACATAATTGTCGGCCTCTTTGAATAAAGTTGGCCACCAAAGGCCACATTGAAGAACTTTTAGTTCTGTCCTCTTTCTAGAATGGTGTCCTCTTCCTCCATGCCAAAGAGTCCTCGATGTTCCTATTATCACCAAAAAGATTCAAGACATGAGAATCGGGGGTTTGGAGGGGCTGAAAATGGCAGTTGGAGAGGTATATATATACATGACCATCTTTGCCTGAAATGCCTGATCGAGACTGTGCTCCTTCAATCGAGGTAATATGCAATCGTGAAAGTCCGTTGATCTATGAACAAAAGTCAAAGAGGAATCATGATGAGAGGGATCAAGAATCTGAGGGGAAAAATCGATGAAGATGGTCGGTCAATGCGTCTAGCAGGTCTAGGGTTGCAGGGGGCTCAATTGACTGGTGGGTCAACCGAGGCTTCAACCTGATTGGGCCATGTAGGCCACTACAAGACAAAATGGAATTCAAATTCAAAATAATAATAAATGATTTATTTCATTTTTAGTTTAAAAAATATTTATTATTTTTTATAGTATTTTATTATTAATTTTATATTTTTTGAGGTTGTTTATTGTATATTTATTTTTACAAGTATACATAAAAGGTATATTGACCTATATATTGGGTATTTTATTTTCTATTTTATTAGTTTATCTACATAATTTATATTTATAACTTATATAAATACTTTTTTATTGTATTTTTCTGAGGTGATTTGTACACTTAAATCAATATATGTATTTATTACATAGGTATATGTATGTATATTTTATCTATGTCTTTGAGCATACTATTTTACTTAATTGTATTTTTAATGATTTTTCTTTAATATAAGCATGCATATGTATTATAAATAATATTTACAAAATTCTAAAAATATAAAAGTACGAGAGATACAAAGAATAAATAAAATGATTATTGTATTCAAGTATAATGTATAATTAAGGTCCAAAATTAACTTTGCATCTTAACTCCAAATTGAGTGAAATCACCTTCATTAAAGAGCTAATTAAAATTACATACAAATAAAGGTGATTTAATGAATTTTGATTTAAAAGGAGAAGATACATGTCTATGAAGTTTGGATTTTTGGTTTTTATTCTGATTGTAGAAGGTACATTGAACATTACTTTTACAAGAAATAAATTTATATTTTCTATGTATTTTTATATACAACTTTCATGTACAAAATTTATTGATTTGAGGTGTAAATAATAAAGAATAAAATATGTCCCAAAATGCAATTATTGATGAATTGAAAATTAGATTTTTATTGTATTTTGAGATTTCTACCCAGCAGACCCTATACAAGTTTTAAAATGCCTCTATGACCTTTTGCACAATGTAATTACCCCATCGACCCTGTAAATTACCCCAAGAACCCCCATCGGCTTAAAACATATTACCCGGAGTGTTCATGGGGTAAGAGTTGGCAAGTTTACGAGGTCGAGGGGGGAATCAGGTTGTTTCAAAGGTCATGGAGGCGATTTGTAAAGTTTATAGGATCTGCCGGGTAAAAATCCCTTGTATTTTTGGCCCTTATCTCCCCCAGCTTTATTCCTTGTCGACTCAATCATCATGATGCCTAGGTCTTGGGGTTTAGGGTCATTTAATACCTATGGTATTTCATTTCCTTTCTTCTTTTCTTTTCTTTATTCTTTTATTTTGGCTAAAAATGTAGTATATTATATAATATTTACAGAGTAAATAATAGTTGTTATTTTATGTAAAATAATGTTATTTAAATGCTTTTAGCTAGGGTTTAAAAGACAAAATGAAAGAATAAATTTGATGAAATGGAGATTCATCAGTAGTTAACATGGGGTCAATAAACGAAGGAATCTGGTTGGTCCACGTGAACCAACTAGAAAATGAGGGCGAAAAAAATTACCTTATTAAATCAAAGTAAATCAATATACAATTTTATTTTTGTTAACATAACAAATATTTTTTATTTTATGTAGTATTTTATCATGATTTTTATTTTTTTACAAGTTGATTTATTATATGTTAATATTTATAAGTTTACTATTAGGTATATTTACTTGTATTTATAGTATTTTATTTTTGTTTTGTATTTTACATTTTATTATTTTATACATGTATTCTATATATTTATAATTTATTTAAATACATGTTTATCTATATTTTTATTATATTTTTTTGATTTTATTTGTTTACGTAAATTTCTATATATATATATTATGTAGGTATATTATGGGTATAATTTACCTAAATATTCTATAACCTTATTTAATTTAAGATATTTTAAAATGTTCTTTTGTTTTTAATATTAAATGTGTTTTATATAATATTTACAAATATCTAAAAATATAAGAAAGTGATAAATAAAAAGAATAAATAAATTGAATATATACACATGTATATTGCATAATGAGGGCTCAAAAGCCAACTTTCGCAACTACAAATTAATTGAAACCTCCTTAATTAAATATATATATTTAATTTTATGAAAAAAAGGTGAGTTTAGTCCATTTTGAGTTAGTATGGAGAAGAAACAGGTACGCAAAGTTTTATTTGGGGCTTTTTATTCTGTATGTCTGGGCACACTGTGCATTATTTTTGAATGAAATCAATTTTGTATTTTCTTTGTATTTTTATGTATAATGTTAATGTTGAGGGTTTATTGATTTGAGGTATATAAATAATAAAATATAATAGGTCCAAAAATGTAAATATTGAGTACAAGAATCAGGGTTTTCGATGTATATTCTGTACAATTGGTATGCCCTATGCCCTCATACTTTATTCCTTGCCGACTAAGTCATCGTGATGACTGAGAATTGAGGTCTACAATCACTTAGTGTCTTTGACACCTCATCCTTTTTCTTTTCTTTCCTTTATTGTTTTTTCGGAATTAAATACAATATTCTATACAATATTTATTTCTCAATTTATAAGTGTTATTTTTCAAAAATTAATGTTATATACATGTATGTGGCTAGGGATTTGAGGCTAAGATCAAAGAATAAAGGTGATGAAATAGAGATTCATCACCCCCTATACTTGCTTTTGCTAGTCCCTAGCAAACACTTATGCTAATAAATACATAAAAAGAAAATAAAGAAAAGGAAAAGTAATAAATTGTATTGATTTTAACTTTTAAACTTATCTTCGTAAAATCAAAGTTTAGAACTTTGTTAGACCTTTGGATTTCAAGTTTGGTCGGAACCTTATTCAGAAGTGAACTTGAAACTTAACAGCCTCTAAGAACCACAAAACTCTGCCCAAGTCAACACAAAAGCAAGGTCAGAACAAGTCTATTTCATATACAGACCCTTATGACTATGAGTCTATCTTGTATAGTATAAGTGATACGTCGCTCCTCTCGGCTGAAGCAGTAAAGAGACAGTTTCTCCAACATGGTGACCGTAATTCTCCAATCCAGCTACTCTTTCCTCTAGGAGCGGGGTATTCCCTTCTAAGTTCAAGTGCAACTGGCTCAATAAGGGGAGGTGGAGAAGAGAATGGAAGGTTGCTAGTGTAGCTACCTATCCTGGGATGCTTGATCAGTGTAGCCAAGTCATGCTGCTGCAGGCTCACATGAAACTTTGACTTTGAAGCACAAGCTTGCTTATTTAATCTATACATACTTTGACAGGGATTGGTTTTTCTTTGATTTTTGCCTATCTATTCTTTTTTAAGTTTTTTATTTTGTATTTATTGAATACTATTTACAAACAGCTTTTAGATAAGGACTTTTTCCTCTTGAGCTAGTAGACGATCCCTTTTTTAAAGTATTATTGCAACCCACAACATCCTATCCTCAGACCTCATCTCTACTGGATTGGGTTGGGGCACAATGGTCACAAATTGTGTCTTCGTATGTTTCCATTCGTGTGTGTCTCATGTCGGCAAATCCAACCCTCTACCTCTTCAACTGAGTTGAGCAAAGTGTAAGGTGCATGTGTCAAAGTTAGATCACTACCAACAAGAGTCATATGTGTGTTACGAAATATTCTACTTAAACATTCTAGATGACATATGAATTTAGTCTTGTGGTCTCAAAGAATTAAGTCTAGCAAATCTGAAGTGCCTTAACTAGTTCCTCTAAGACTTCTTTGATTAAGTGGATTAAAGTCCAACCAAGCTCCATTCATCGGATTTTATTTAGACTCATTCAATTTTCATTGTCAATCTGAAAAATGCAAATTCAATGCAATGAAAAGAAAATCTTTGTGAAGCAATTTTCTTATATTGAACTTTTTATGGACTTTTGAAAAAGTTTTGTAATTTTTTATACAATTTTTGAAACATTTTACAAATCTCTTTGGATTTTGAAAATTTTAAAATACGCAGATAGTTATACAGGAATGCATCAATATTTACAAGAATGAGTTAAAGAGTTTACACTAGGCATTTATACATGAATATCCATTAGTGTTAGTTGTATTTACAATTTTTATACAAGAATTTATCTACAAGGGTTATAAAATTTTACTTGATGAAATTATCTACAAGGTTCCCAAAATAGTTTGAAAATAATTTTATAAACATTCTGAAAACTCATTTTTCAAATAATTTTTACAAATAATGTTGCAAATACTTACTAACTTTGAGAATCATTTTGTAAAGTTTTTTCAAACAACATACATATTATTCATAATATTTTTACAACCATTTTCCAAATAATTCGCAAACTGGATTTTCAAAAGATTTATTCAAATAGATGAGAAAGACTTTTGCAGACATTTATAAAAGTTATTTTATAAAAGTTTGAATACATGTTGCAAAAGTTTTCCAACCAGTTTTCAAAAGAATTTTCAAGATATTTTTCAACCATTATTCAAATCATTTTGCAAAACATTTTTAACTGATTTATGGATCATATTTACAAAAAATCTGAAAAATTTTATACATTATTAGGGTTTATTTTGTATATTTAATTTAATGTATATTGTACTAGCCATTTTATTCAAAAATACAAAAGTACAAGTTTTGGCTAAAGCATATACAACATATATACAATCCCCTTATACGTAGCTTGAACTTTGTCCTCATAGTGATCAAAGAGAAAAAGGAAGACAAAACTTGTGTTGAGTATAGGAAAGTCTCTGTTGCAACGACTAAATAAAGTTCGAGAAGCTGATCACCCCCCCCCCCCCCCCCCCCCCGTATTTTGGATGAATTAATCCTAAGTATAGCATATTGTACACCAAATGAGGATGATCGAGGATAAGAATGCACAAATCATCGGCTCGACATTTCTCACCCATATTAAGGGTAAAATATCCATAAATATATACAAGTAAGGAGACATGCGAGAGAATAAATGAAGAGTAAATCAAATACACTCATCCCCCTATACTTAGGATTGAGTATATCCTAAGTATAACACCGATGAATGGAATGAATGCAATAACGGAGGAAGGAATGAGAAGAAGAAAAGAAGAAAATGAAAATGTTTTTGAAGATATGTGTCTAATCTTTCTTTCTCTCGAAGCTCATCTAAAAATGCCACCTATATCGAGTCAACTACAGGAAGGAATGTTTCATGATCAATATATGGTTTCAACAACTGTCCATTCACGACAAAAGGTTGTGCGTCACCTGACAATCTAGAAATGACGATAATGTCATTGTCACACACATTCTTGACAATAAAGGGCCCTGACCATTTGGTTTTTAGTTTTCTTGAAAATAACTTTAGTTTTTCATTGAACAACAACACTTTCTGATCTGGCTCGAAAGTCTTTCGTCTGATATGCTTATCGTGCCATCTCTTGACTTTCTCTTTACACATGAGGCTATTGTAATATACATAGTCTCTCAATTCTAATTATCGATTCAAGTCAAGCATCTTGTTCTTCCATGCTTTCTCTCTGTTCAAGTTGCATATACTGACTGCCCATTAATAGAGGGCTCTTCGCACACGTCTGCTAATCAAACACAGTTAGCAATCGCTGCGTGATCAAGTGTGCCTCTAATCAACAATGAACCCACAGAAAATTCGAACGATCAATGTGCGTGAGTTAAAATTTATTTTAACTCTACTATAAATGTGTATAGGCATAAGTATGGTAGAGTATCGAACACATGGAGCCATACATGGTAGCAGGAATTATTATTTATAAATAAATAATGAATACATAATGATGTGTATTTTATACAATTACTTAATAAAATAATAAATGAATTAATATGTGGGTTTTAAAATAGATAATATATATTTACTTATATATATTTTCTAATTTTTATTTTTCTGATTTTTATTTTTCTTTTCATTTTAATGTTATATAATATTATATAGATATATAAAAGGGTATATAAATATACATAAGATAATGTACTATGATACATGATTTATATTCGTAATATATGTAATAAATATTCAAAAATTAGAAAATATTATGAAGTATAGTCATATTTATATATATTGAGTATTAAAAATATTTATATGTTATTTATAATAGTTAATAATAATATAGACTATATATAATACAATAAGGGGAATTATAATTATACATATATCTAAAAATAACCAAAATTTGCAAAATATTTGTTTTTTGTGTTTTTCATATTTGTATACTATTTTTGCAATTTTCATCTATTTTTGCTAATTTTTATGAATTTTAAAGCCCAAAATATCCCAAAATAAAGATTAAATAAATAGGCTGAATTGTTTTAAGATTTAACACATTAAATAACTGCAAAAACTCTGAAATTTTTAATATAGTGTAATATGTATAAATAAAATTATCAAACAAAAACTAATATTTTTGGCATTTTGACGAATGTTTATATTTTTATTGGTTTTGGAACTTTTTAATTATTTATTATTTCCTTTCTGTTTTTAAAGATGTTTGGTATGAACCTATGAAACCCTATAATAAACAAAATATAATCTTTTTTTGGAATTTTTCAAAAATATTTTATGCTTTTTTTTATTTTAAACTCAAATGAGGATAAAATGTGCTCTTTTGATTTTTAATATATAGGAAATGTGCATAAAATGCAAAACAAAATGTGCAGCATGAAAAAGCATGCATCCAGGTACATTATCCTATTTTTACATAATTTTTGGAACACAAATGATATTTATAAAAATTAAACAAACATGCATAAAATGTTTGAACTAGTAGGGGCATATTCGCAATTAAAAATAAGTTTCCATGCATTTTTGAATCCTAAAATAAAATCCAAGGGCATACTTGTAATTCATCCAAATTTTTAATATGACACATGCCCTGGAAGTGCATAAAGCAATTTGTAAGAAGTTTTGGGTCTCTTTACAAAACTTTCCACAAAATTTAACACTAAATAAACATATAGTGGACTGAATACATATACAAAAACCCGCAAGGGTATGCTAGCGAAATGCCCACCTCCTGTGGGGGATCACGTAAGGTGAGCTAGCATGGGCACGGATGCAACTACCAAAAAGAACTAGGGTTCCATGCAAAATAACCCCATTTGTTTACACTATGAATTATATCTATATGATAAAAATTGAAGTAAAAGTGGCGGAGGGGTATTCGTGATATTTACCCCTTAATCGGAGGAAATGAGCAGTTGTGGTGGCACACGCATGCATCACTTAACACGATCGACGGCTGAGGTGAGGCACCACTTCGTTTCCAATCAATGACCCATATTAGATGTGGGCAGTGTGTATCATTCAATGGCTCTGAGGCAGAAGCAAGAACAAGGAAGAACACATCCCTGTCCTTGCTTCGATCGTAGAATCCTCCTCATCCCGGCTACCATTCTTCATGCTAATTGGCTCCTGAGCTTCCTGAAAGCTATCCGTACTGGTAATGCCAGTAAGAGGGCCCAGCTTCGTTGGGGAGAGGCCTAGAGCTTGATGAAGATCTGGGCACCTAGGAGCCTTCTCCTGATCCAGATTTGACCCTCCCGAGGTCTTTCTCTTCGCATACCTGCAGGGGAAGACTCAGAGGCTCGAGGCAAATTGCCTCGACCCAACTGGAAGCTGCTACGCATGGGGGGGAGCGAGATGGAGGAGCTCTGGTGAGATATGGTGGAGGAGCTCTGATTCACTGATCCGTGAAGGATGAGGATGAATCAATGTGTGGAACAGGTGCAACATGCGATGAGGAAGAAGGTGGAAGTGATAGATGGGTCGGAACAAGTACGGTTCATAGTGAAACATGGCCGGAACAATGAGCTCCGACACTCGAATATTAGGAATTTATCCTATTCTACTGATCTACTTTCGAAATAAATGACATGAACGAAATTAAACCAACTAAAACTACTAAAAAACAGATAAAAAGGGCGCAACTCATACCTGGAAACCAAGGAACATAGGTGCCACCGGAGCTCCACCTTGGGCTGCCTCCTCTCCTCCTTTCTCTACCTCAGACCTAGGGGATGCTCTCTGTCATCGAGAAAACACACACAGTGAGAGGATTTAAGGCTTGAAGAGTTATCAAATTGGGTGAGGAGGTTTAAGGTTCTTATTTATAGACATGATGAGGAGAGTTATTAATCAAGGGATTGCAACTGAATCGAGGACATTCGATTTGATCTTTGGCTAGGGTGTGATTCAAGGATGTTTAATATCCAAGAAATGGGCTTCGCGCCTAGCCAGAGCATCATGAGCTCAAGCAGAAAAAATGGAGAAAATCCAGGTTCTGACAAGGTGGCAACTCGAGGAAGAGAGGGGGGTGTTGACCTAGGTCAACACGAGGAGTGTTTCAGTTATTTTACTGAATGTGACATTAGATCTATAAATTTCAGTTTTGAAAATAAAATATTTTGATCTGGTGAAAAAATCAGTAGTAAACGAATTATATATTATAGTTACCAGACAAATCAGTGGTTTACCATAATTTTTTAGAATCAATTTATTTCTAGATATGTTCGCGAAAAAGGACCAATAAACTTTATTTTTTCAACAAAGCAATATATGGAAATACTAGCCGTACATGTTAATCTAATTAAAATTAGTGAATATCAAAATTAATAATATTTTAAATTATTAAAACTAATAATAAAAGAAAATTAATAATAAAAAAAGAATAAATAATTTTATTCTATATTAAAAAATATTATTAATTATATTTGATTATATAATTACAACTATTTATTCAACAAATTCGATTGATTGATTCGAGTTGATTTTCTGTTACGATGGATTGATGAAACAATAGCTAGTCCAATTGCTGCTTCTGCAGTTGCAATGACTATAACAACGATCGCGGAAATGTGTCTCTTTAATTGATGGCCATCGAATAAATCAGAAAATGTTACGAGATTTATATTAACATTTTTACCAAACATATGCAGATCAAATCACGATCTTAGAATAAGAACAAGAGATCTTTCTCGATCAATCCCCTTGCCCCTCATTCTTCGAGAATTGATATCTTCTTTTTTTAAAGCAAACCGACTTAGAATAAGAACAAGAGATCTTTCTCGATCAACCCCCTTGCCCCTCATTCTTCGAGAATTTATATCTTCTTTTTTATAAAGCAAATCGACTTCTATTTTTGAATAATCCACATCGCTTCTGGTTCCATTGTAAGAAAGGAATCCCTTTTTATGTGGAAAAGACTCATATCAATAATTATGATCTTACATATGGACAACTCCTAAATATCTTGTTCATTCGCAACGAAATATTTTCTTTCTGTGTCGGTAAAAGAAAACATATTTTTTGGAGAGAGAACTGTTTCACCAATCGAGTTACGGGTATCTGACATATTCATATCTAACGATTTTCCACAAAGTGGTGACGGGATGTATAACTTCTTTTCTTTTATTGGGTGTGGGAAAACTTATATGGAATTCATCCAAACCACGAGGATTAATGCAGAATAAGGAGTTTCTTTTTCCAAGATTGGATTATTTGATAAATACTAATTGGATCCATTGAAAGAAATGTATTTTTATTTTCCTGTACCTATGGATCCATACAAGTATGTGGTTATCTTTTCATTTATATGGACGAACTAAACCAAATGAAGAAACACTAATCTGTCACAAACAAGCACTAATGACGAAATGAAAACTATACAAAAAATGTAATGTAGAATCTATAGGGCTATACGGACTTAAACCGTAGACCTTCTCGGTAAAACAGATCAAACTAATTAGTATTGAAATAATTCGAACTGTTTCAAAGACCCAACATGCATTTTGTTGCATTGGGCTCTTTCATCAAGTGATGAAAAGCTCAGTCAGTCTGCCATATTTTTTCTTCTCTTCAAGCAAAAGTAAGAAGATAGTGAGATGGCTCCATGTGCTCTGATTCATTATTTTTATTTTGATCCAAAATCCTAGGGGAAATTATTGTTAATATTAATAAATAATAGTAAATGAATTTATTAATTTTAGGTTATAAAATAAGAAATGTTTATTATTTTATGTAGTTTTTAATTCCTATTTTTATTTATTTTATTGAGTTGTTTTTTATGAGTTTATAATTACATGTATATGTGTATTTTATTTTTATTATGTATTTTATATTTTATACACTTAATTTATATATTTATAATATATTTAGATATGCACAAATATATTTTTATTGTATTTCTCTGATGTTATTTGTATACTTAAATAAATAGATGTACTTATTATAGATGTATAAGTATAATGTATTCATCTATGTATTTTTGTATACTATTTTATTTTAGTGTATTTTCAATGGTTTTATTTTATTCTAATTAGGTACATATACTATGAATAATATTTGCAAAATTATTAAAATATAAAATAATGAAAATTATAAAGAATTAATAAAATGAATAATGTATGCTTGTATTTTATACAATAGGGGTCTAAAACCTAACTTTCACACCTTCACTCAAAATTAAATGAAACAACCTTCATTAAATAGCTTATAAAAGTTATATATAATTAAAGGAGATTTTGGTTCATTTTGAGTTCATATAGAGGAGATATTAGTATGTGAAGTTTGGATTTTTGGGTTTTTATTTTGAGTGTAGATTGTACACTGTACATTATTTTAATGTGAAATAAATTAATATTTTTCTATTTATTTTTAGTTACAACTTTTATGAAAAAGTTTATTGATTTGATGTATAGATAATAAAGAATGAAATGCGTCCCAAAATGAATTATAGAAGAATAAATCGAAGGTTTTTATTGTGTTTTTGACCCTTATCTCCCCCTTCTTTTTCATTTTCGACCCAGTTCTCGTGATGACTATGTCTCGGGGTTTAGGGTCATAAAATATTATTTTATTTCCTTTTCTTTTATTTATTCTTTTATTTTGTCTTTAAACCATGTATTTTGTACAATATTTATACAATAAATAATGAATGTTAATTTATAGAAAATAATGATATATACATGCATTTAACTAGGGTTTAAATGTCAAAATGATAGAATAAAGGTGATGAAATGGATATTCATCCCCCATAAATATTTATGGATGAGTTCCACAGGCAAATGACATGGCTTGGAATACACCAGACAATATGGAGACATTCCTAGAGGTGGCTTGTGCATTATACGATAAGCCCAAAGAACTGAGTTAAGCAAATGCGACTCGTTCTTTTTGTCAGGGCATACAAGTTTCTGCAAAAAATGGAGTTGATCTCTCTGTTAGAACATTTGGCAAAGCCATTAGTCTTCGGATGGTAAGGAGATGCGACATGGTGTTCAATGTTGTACTCCTTAGTCAACTTCTTCACTTCTTTGTCGATGAAGTGGCTACCTCCGTCAGATATAATGATCTTCAAAATCCTGAACCACACAATGGTGTTACCTTTGAGGAAGCCATACACAGTACAATTGTCTACAGATCAGGCGGGGATAGCCTCCACCCATCGACTAACATAATCGACAACAAGTAGGATGTTCTCATACCACTAACTATTAGGGAACATGCCCATGAAATCGATTCCCCATGCGTCGAAGACTTCGGATATATGAATAAACTTGAGATGCTTCCTTGCAAATTTATAGTTCCACCCGTCTTCTGACAGTCATTACAACCTTTAACAAAGTCATTAGCATCCTTAGAAAGAGTCGGCGACCAGAGGTTACATTCGAGCATTTTCGTTGTCGTAGGCTATCCAAAATGGTAACCTACATAATCTAATTTGTGACAATGGTCCATGACACTTATGACCTCCTCCTCAAGAATGCATCTTTGCCAGATACAATCGACACCCTTTCAAAACAAGTGTGGATACTCCCACTGGTAGAAATGGATATCAAACATGAACTTGTCCACTTCCAACTTTGGTCAATTCACATGAACTTCCTTGGAGAAAAGGAAGTTCACAATATTGGAATACTGATAAACCCTCAAATACCCTTGTTAATTTCTTCGAGTTAACGCTGCATTTCGTTGTAGGCAAGCATATTCAAATTAATCAAAAACTTCTTAATTAATGTGTCATTTAAAAGCAAGTGGTCAATTTGATTTTTTTACTTGGTAAGTCCAAGGTCTAACTCAGGGAGGCAACTGTCTCTTTAGGTTAATTTATTAGATGATCTCGAAGTTAGATTTTTAGAGATTTTTTTTGTATTTTTAAATGCAATTTAATGATTGAAATGCAAATTGGCAAAGTTCGGGCACTAAAATGCAATTTTCATTTAAATAATATCTGAAAATTAAGAAACTTCATCAGAATGTTAAATATGATGAATTTGAGACACTATATTTTTTTGGTATTTTTGGTTGCAAGATGAATTAATTATGAATTTAATATGTATACTAGGTGATTTTGAGAAAATTAATTTTAATAAATACCAAACACCAATATTTCTAGAGATAAATTTATCCCAGAATAGTCTACATGAGAGATATCCAGAACAATTTTAGTTCCTTAAAATACTAAGTGTGGAATTAATTAAAAATCAATTAGTCAAATCATCATTTAATTTATTGTGATCTCGATATGCATGCAAACACGATGATTTTTGGGCCTAATGCAGAACACACTAAAATCTAGATACTACAAATTTTTGAGAATTTTTAGAATAGGAGTTAGGTTAATATGAGTTAAATAGCACACAGTGGGTAATTATATATATTTTACCAAAATAATTGTATTAAATAAAACACATCTCATGAAAATACACTCAATATCTATAATGATAGAGCATGAATTGTTCTACAATATGCAATTTTTAAAATAATGAAATTATGCTAAATGAAGATTTAAATTAAGATCCAAATACATGGGCCTAAATGCAATTACAAAAATAAAGTTGATAATAAAAAATGTGCTGATAGGACATACATGTGATTACCTATACTTGAGGAGACATGAATGTAATTTCTCCAACATGACACACGTGCCTACTTGATAGTCAATGTGGGCATGAATTGGTGGTTTACGGGGGCCTTTGTGTAATTTCATGTGATGCTGACAAGTAGAGGCTTCATGTGAATTGTAGAAGATGTAGGGGTTTGGGGCGTAAAAGTACCACGAGCCACGTGTGATCCAGGAACACTCTCAGGCATGGAGGGCTGCTTCGGGTGTGAGCCTGAGGCACCGGTACCCTGGCCTCAACGTGGCAACCTATTGCAGCTTCAGTGGGTGATGACGTAGGCGTCTGCGGGTCGCTGGATGGACCGAATAGTGGACAGTGGAATGGCTGCATCGAGGAGATCGATGGGGGGATCGATCCTGCTCCTTCCTCTTGGCTGACACACGACAAAGGGGATAGGAGTCGGGGTGCCTATCGATGGTGGAGTGGATGAGTCAATGGTGGCTACGCGATGGATGAGGGAACTTGATTGACATATGATCGGTGAGAGCGGCTGAGGGTGTCTTGAGGAGGAGGTGTCCTTGGTCAACGGCAAAGACGGCTAGGGGAGAAGGCTGTTGTCGGCATAGCTCGGTGTTGTGGAGGGCGTGAGGAGCGTGGGCTCCAAGGTGGTGGCACAAACAGCGGGGTTAAGCTCCATGATGATGGCAAGGCAGAGCGAGATGAAGGTGGAGATATGGGGTGATGTGGCGAAGGTGGATGGAGAATTGGGCGGAAGAGAGGACGATCGATAGAGGAAAGAAAAGAACAGAAGGAGGAAGGAGAAGAAAAGAGGAAGAAGAGATCAGTGGATAAGAATGAGATTTTACGAGAAAGGGGGTCAAAATCGACTGGGGATGGAGGGTTGGAAGTGCCTCTGATTGTAGCTCAATACCTCGACGACAGTGGGGCTCAAGCTGCTATGGTGTGACAACAGTAACAACTAAGTCTCTTCGTCGGATCTCATCTTGAGATGGAGGTTTCTCATCGTGACTTGACTTCCCTATGCCTCCTTTGTCACTGGAGACACAAAAAGGAGATGGAGATCCTCTCTCATGATTTGGCGGATGGGTTACGATGGTGGTCGCGGAGCTCCTTTTATGGGCTGTTAATGATGTGTAGTGTAGACGGAGTGGAGAAGACGGAGGTTGGCGAGACATGGTGGAGGGGCAATTCTCAGTCGTGGCCGGAGAGAGAAGCAGACGAGGGGCGAAGGTGCTTTGGGGACTAGTTATAGGCAAGAAAGGGATTGACGAGGGAGTTGTGCCTTGTTGTGGGCCGCTAGAGCTGCGGGCGGTAGTTGCAGACGAGGAGTGCGAGGGCGAGGCACGCGTGTAGGCAGTTGTGTGATGAGCAGAATGGTAGGGAGGCGATCCACTGCCAAAGGAGGGAAAGGTGGAGGAGGTTGGGCCGTATGATGACACGAAAACCCGAGCAACTAAGGTAATCAGGTGTAGCTAAATCGGTCGTCGCGACCTCAATCGCTCGGATGTGTCGATCAAGAAAAATGAACCACTTGAAACAAATAAAATCAATCAAGCACGAAGAAGCGGTCCTGCTATATGTTTAACCTGATATAGCACCCAGGGTCGAACTCAAGGAGCACGGGTTGGCCGAAGGCCTACGAAGTAGTAAAAACAAGTAAAATAAAAGACAAAATATTTTTTTAGTGGTTTTTAATTATTTTTATTTTTTTTGGATTTTTAATATGTGAAGAAAATAAAAGAAACACAAATAAGCACACTTCAACAATTTATTTAATGCAACAAAAATCAACCAAAATTTAAAACAAAAATATTTTTATGTGTTTTATAATTTTTTATGTTTTTGGTGAATTTTAGGGATTTTTCTGATATTTATTTTAATTTCTAAAAATCAAACAGTAAGAAAAACAAGGGGTACTGTCCAGCCAAGCCTAAAGTCCCTAGATAAAATACCTAAGGACTCAAATAGGCCTGGAGGTAATTTTCCTATAAAATAGATGAAATAAGGAAAATTTAGGTACCATATTTATTATTTTTGGATTTTTAATGTATTTATTAAAATTTTTATGGGTTTTTAGGGGTTTTCAAGTTTTTAAGGTTTTTAAGCAATGAAAAATAGCCAAAATTGGCTAGAAAATCAAACAAACTAAACTAAACAGTACCTAATTTTTGTAGAATTTTTAGAGGTGTTTTTATATTTTTTATGATTTTTTAATCTAGATAGTAACAAAAATGATGGTTTTCGAATTTTTTAAAAATAACAAACGAAATCAAAAATGTCCTCAAAAATTCACAAAAATCCTACACCATGGCAGGAGCCATGTGTCAAAGTTTCGTCGAATTTGGAGGTGATTTGATATTTTATTCAAAAATGACAAAGGGGTACTGTGCACAGGGACTGGAATGCAAATACCCAAAGTTCTGGGGGTCCAGGTGCAATTAACCCAGCCAATCACGCACCAAGCGCGTGCCTGGGGCACTCAGGGACCTATTTGTAAAGAAAACAAGTCCCGAGGACCTACTGGTAAGTCGTACCAAATGTCCAAGGGGCTATGTTGCAAATTACCCACAAATAAACGCACATGCGAAATTAAACCATTCACAGGGGTATAAATGCAATTAATCAAAAAGTTTCATTCATTCATAAACATCCAGAACTACAGGGGCTTTAAATGCAAATACACCAAAACAACACGTGACGAAGCACGTGGCTCATAACAGGCAGGGGTATAAGTGCAAATAAAATAAGCTCGAGGTCCTCTATGCAAATAAACCTAAAACTAAACAACTGACTAAAACATTTACAGGACTAAAACGAAATAAAAGATAAGGAAGGGCCTAAGGGTAAATTACCCTTTATTAAGTCGAGCCGACGGATGGGCGCCACGTGGGTAGATGGACGGCTAGGGACGGGTGGCGCCCAAGGCTGGATCCTCGACGTTGATCAGACGGTCCAGACGCTGCCACATGGAAGATCGAACGGTGGACGGGAGTAGTGGCTGAGCCTCGCTGGATCGACGGTGGAGATCGACCCTCGAAGGATCTGGCGGTCGATGCTGCTCCTCGAATGGACGAACGTGATCAAATCTAGAGCTCGGGGTCGATCGGACGGCGGAGAAGGATGGTGGACGAACAGGGTTCCGGCGAACTTCGCCGGGCTCGTGACGGCACTGGTCTCCTCCTGGAAGCTCGCTGAAGATCGGAGAAGGAAGCTGCGGGCCCTCCGCGTCTAATGGAGGCCTCCGATAACCCAACAGAGTCCTGGGGAACTCTGGCGAGGTCGCCGGAGGCGGAACAGCTGGACCAAACGGTCCAAGCCCTCAGATGGGCTTGGATGAACCTGCAAAGTGTGCCAGCAAAATCGCGGGTCGAGGGCAAAGTGCCTCGACCGCGTTAGGCGTGGTGAAAGTGGTCGGGGAGGCGAAGTGGTCGAGCTCCGGCGAGGGGATGGACGGAGGAGCTCGAATCCCCAGCTCCTGTGCGAGCTGGGTTGAACGGAGGTGCGGAGAACGTGCGTGGGAGGAAGGCAGAGACGATGGTGGATTCCGATGGTCGAATGAAAGGGTGAGGCGGTCGGAATCAGCGAAAATCTATGGCGGCGCGAATTGGGGATAATCGTAAATTGGACGAAATGGAGGAGCTAAGGGACTACCTGGGTGGATGGGTCGACTGGGGGCGAGCTTGGGCAGCTCTGGGTCCTCGCCTCAAGGAACGTCGACGTCCGAGGCTCTGGCTCCTGCTCAGGGCGGAGCACGGCGGTGATACTCGCCGGATCGATGGAAACCTCCTCCTCGCCTCGCTACAACAGGTGGAGATGCTCGCTGTCACTCGGGCAATCGCTCTGGAGCTCACAGGGAAGAAGGGGAATGACCAAAGATGCCTGAAATGGGTGGCGGAGCTGGGTATTTAAGTGGGTGCAGGTCCGGCTAGTGCTGGTCGGGTAGGGCTGTGAGAAGCGCGGATCCCGATGTGGATACCCTGGCGAGGGTCTCGGATGCAAGAAGAAGAGATAGGACCCGGGGTTCGCGGAGATGGCGAGCGGATCGAGCGCGGAAAAAGAGGAGAAGTCGGGTCGGGCGCGTGATCCGCGGGAGAAGAAGGTCCACGGAGGGAGTTGACCGGGGTCAACAGATCCCCGTGGACCAATCAGGAGCCACCAAATATTGATTTTTTATTTCTTTATTTTAGGCTAGAAAATGACCGAATTTACAAAAACTTAAAACATGAAATATTTTTATTTTATTTTTTCTATTTTTTGTGATTTTTAATTAATTTTTGGAAATAAAAATAAGGTATTTACATTATATAGCTATATATAGGTATATATACAATATGAAGGCTTTTGATTTTTGATTTTTAATTATTATTTTTGTACAATTTTATCCTTATTTTATATTTTATTTATTTATAGTATAAAATAAGAACTAAAAGGATGTTTTTATTTGATTTTTATTATTTATTTACATAGGTAAAAATAAATAGTTATGTACATCTATATACAAGGTATATGTACAATGTATTTTTGTATTTTTAATTTTTCTATTTTTATTTGATTTTTGTTTTGATTCTTTTTATTTTATTTATTTACAATATATAGCATAGAATATTTACAAAAAGTTTGGGAAATAACTTTATTTATTTACAAGGTTAAATAAATGTAGAAGCATGGTCTATGTACATGATGAAAGGGTATTTTTGATCTTTTTGATTTTTTATTTTGTTTTTATCTTTTATAAATATACACAAGTATTTACAAGTATATTTTTGGGTGAGGAAAACATTTTTATTTTATTTACATAAATATATACACATGAGCCCCTATCTCCCTCTACTTGGCTTTTATGCGGTCAGGCCCATGCTGAGCCCTCCCTTGGGTTAGGTTGCTCAATATTTCTTCTAAATATTTCCCTCTTTTTCTTTTTAATCTTTATTCTTTTATTTTTGCACAAAAACATGCTAATTATAGGTTTTTACACAATGCATGCTTTTGCTAATTATTCCTATTTACACATATCTTCATGCATTTGCAAAGGTTTTTGTAGCTAAAATATAAGAATAAAGAGTGATGAATGGGTATTCATCACCGTACACCGCCTAAGGAGGCGAGGTGGTGGTTGGCCGCACGAGGGAAGGGACAAAGAGAGAGAGAGAGAGAGAGAGAGAGAGAGAGAGAGAGAGAGAGAGAGAGAGATGGAGGAAGGGGGGTGATCACGTGCTAGGCATGTGACTAGGTGGAGAAGAGGGAAGAAAGGGGGGGGGGTTGGAGGTGCCACGTGGCGCATGCAGGGGCGGCCACGTGGTGGGGGTAAAATAAATAATAAAGAAAAAATTAAAGAAATAATAATAATAATCATCAAAATAAATAAAAAAATAAATAATTTAAAATAAAATAAATAATAAAATAATAAATAAATAAATATATATATAATAAATAAAATTACAAAAATAAATAAATAAATGGGGATGACAAGTGGCGTCTCCATGAGCTGCCACGTGTCGCTCCCAAAAAAATCGAAAATTAAATCAAAAGAAAAATAAAAAAGAAATAACAAAAGGGGTGAAATTAAAAAGTGTTGACATGAAAGTTGCTCGCCTTGACGAGATCTACAACTTCCGTTAAGAACAAAAATCAAAGGAAGTAATCTGTATAAAAAGTATTTTTTGGGGGTACATTATAAGTATAAGATACCACATTTTTATCTTTTACATTTTTTGTCATTTTTAAATAAGAGAGAAATTAAAATAAAAATAGAGAAACTATGAAACAAATATTTACAACTTAATCTATTTTTTTGGATTTTTTAATAATTATGAAAATAAAAAGATAAAATAAAGGGGTAATTTGGTCAATATGTACAATACAATAGGGGCTCAAAACCCAAGTTTCACATACGAACTCTGAGTCTTTTGAATTTGGTCTTGTTTTGAAGGTAATTGAATGTACATTAATTCAAAAGTGAGCAGGGGTCCATAGGAGACTGTATGAGAGGGATATTCAAATTTTAAGTTTCTTAGTCTCAAACTAGGGTTTGGGTTTTATTGGTCATTTTTACAAGTTAGTATTTTTTTGACATTTTTCATTTATTAATGTTAGTAATATATACACCATAGAGTTGATTTTATTCAATTCTGAATTAGTGAAAATTATATAAAAATAAGGGAAAATGTGGTGAATATACAAGTGATATTTATAAGAGATGTTGGCTTCTTATTTAATGCAAATATGAGTGATAAAATGTGAATATTATCTACAAGTGTATGAATGATAATAATGCAGAATGATGGGAAATGCAACTAATTACTCAGGAACGAAGCTCTATTTTCAACTTTTAGATTAATGAATCATAGATTCTTCAACCCCCTATACTTAAACCTTGCTCGTCCCCAAGTAACCAAAATGAAATGTAGAAGTGAAATGAATTTGGGTTCCATAACAAGGTCATGACCAAAAGGTGAAAATGAAACTCGACTTGACGTTTGTATTTATTGGGAATTGAATTTTGGGTTCCCGATAATGTGGTAGAACCTTATTGGGAATTGGATTTAAGACCTAACAACCTTTAAGTTCCACAAGTCTCTATTCAAGTCGCCTCAACAGTCAGGTCAGAACAGATCCTCATACGCAAATTCTGATGATCATGAATCTTACTTGTACCATGTAAGTGAAATATAACTCTCGACATCACAAATGACAAAGAAACAAACTCCTCTAACAAGGTAACTCTAATTCCTCAGTCTAACAACTCTTTCCTCGAGGAGCGGAGTATTCCTTTCTAAGTTCAAGTGCAACTGGCTCAAGAAAAGGGGGTTGAGAAGAGAATGGACTATGACCAGTGTAATCACATATCAGTAGAGATTGACCAATGTAACCAAGTCTCCAGTTGCAGGCTTCCTTGGTATGAGACTTTGAAGCATATGCCTTGCTTATTTGACTATACAAATATACATACTCCGGCAGCCATTTTATTTTCAAATAGGCCTGTCTATTTTTTTTGGAGCTCTTTTTTTTCTTATTCTTTTTTTTTGAAATATATACAAGGTCCATCATGTACATAAGGAGTTTTTCTTCTTAAGCTAGTAGATTATCCCTCTTTGAAGCTTTATTGAAACCCACAATGTCTCATCGTTAGACATCTAACGAAAAACAATTTTACCCTTTTAAATGTGTAGAATTAACAATCTCCTTGTAGTCGGGTAAAATTGAGTAAAAAAAACCGCTTGAATAATGTATCAATTAACAACAAGGCGGTCGATTAATTTTTTGCTTGGGCAAGCCCAAGGTCAAACTCAGGGACACGATCCTCTTAAGTAATTATGTAGACTTTTATTACCTAAATTAAGCGATGAATAGAAATACTTAGGTCATTATTCACAAAAGTATGCTAAAATGCAAACAATGCAGAAGACATTTTTATTTGATTTTTTATCATGAAATAGAATGATAATTCACAAAGGTACGAAGATGCCCTCACTAGACAAAATCAATGAGAAATAAATAACAATTAATTTCAGAAAGAGTTCATGAACCCATTTTCATTGACAAGCTACTTAATAAAATGAACATTGCTGAACAAGTGACATTACGTAATTAGACTTAGTCAATAAAATCAAAAGTGTCAAAATAGAATAGTGATGCCATTAGAAAGAGAATTAAAATAGCTTCAAAACAAGACTAAAATCAAGTCAAACGGAGCTCGGATGCTCAAGAAACCAAGGGCATAAATACAAGAAAACATGAAGATAAGTAAGAAACAGGTCCCTGGGAGGACCAAAATGTAAAAAAATTCTGCACGAGGCCTTCCCTGTAAATTACCCACACACGTGGGGGTATATTTGCAATTATTAAAACCCACAGGGGGTGGGTTACAAATTACTCCAGACGCATGTGGGTTCCACGTGATTTCTAGACCTAAATGTAATTTGAAGAAGCTCGAGGGGCCTCCTTGTAAAATATCCATCCAGCACGTGATCGGGCACATGGGTGCTAGGTTCGACGTGGAACATAGGCTCGGAGGAGGCTCGGACACATGGCTTGGGCCACGTGTCAATGGATGATGCTCGGCTGAGGCTTGGAAGCTCCGGACTTGCAGGCTTGTACGTAGGCTCTGATCAGATGGTGAGGACCTTTGCGGCCATCCGATCAAGGTGATCGAATGATAGATATAGAGTGCGGGGAGATGTCAACGCGTCTTCCTGTAGACTGTTGGATGAGCACCAAGGATGGTGCCATCCAACGGTAACTGTACCGTCCTCCTCTTCTATGACTGGCGGTGAAGTCAGGACCCTGACGATGGACTCCTAGCTCTGCCCGACCATGATCTGACGTCTGGAGCTTGGCGGTGAAGATGGTGGTGTAGGCGGTGAAGATCAGAATCCGGTGAAATGCCGGGGCATTCTGGATCGAAGGGACAATGGGAGATCACCGGAGATGAAGCTTTGAAAATCATCTCTAGTAAAAGCTCTAACCAATCAAGTCATGTAGTACCTGCAAAAGTTAGTATATAGCCGAGGCTTGGTGCAAAGTGTAGTGGATGAAATGGGGGGCTGCAGGTGACGAGGAATGAAGCCCGGTGGTCTTCTCCTCTGGCGAAGCGAAGGTGAAGGTGGCAAAGGTGGTCAAGGTCATGGAGAAGGGAAGCGCGAACGTGGCGATGTTGGCGAAGATGGTCGTGAATGGGTGAAGCTAAGGACATGATCAATGGAGTGTGATAAGGGTGAGGGTCACCTAATTAATTGGAAGAAACTACTACAAAAAGACAAAGAAGATTATAGAAGCTTACCTGGAGGGAAGGCAGAGTGATGGCTTGTGCTTGGGATTCGAGGCGAACCCCAGGTCTTCGCTGGACTCCCCCGGCTATGGGGAGCAGCTCGGCGGTCGCGCAACACCGTAGACCTGGCCTTCAATGGCCAGGGGTCGACATCAAGGGCCGCCGTTGTCTTCACGACTCCATCATTCCTCCCCCTGACACGAGGAGGAGGAGAGGGGCTGGGCAGAGAGCCACGTACAGGTGGACGAGGAGGAAAGGTGGCGGCGATCGTGTATTTAAGGGGTGGAGGTTGACAGAACAATGAGGGGCGACATGCCTTGAGCATGGAATATGGAGCGTGAGGAGAAAGGACGTGGATTGAGTGGGAGGCCGCGAGGAAGAGGGATGACCAGGCTTCATCGTTGGTTGGTTCGTGAGTGGAGGAGATGACGGAGAAGGTGGGGTAATGGAAAGGGCGAAGCCTGTGCGCGAGATGGGCGACATGGGAAAGGGGGTGATTCAGAGGTAGGGGATGACTCCTCGTCCATTGGATCTCATGATCCAATGGTCGAGGGGTAGGAGCAAAAGAGCGGCGTGTATTAGATCCGTAGAGGCGAGATCAAGGGAGAGGATGGAACCACGTGGGGAGCTGAGAGGGATTCCGGAGTGGACGGAGGAGATGAGAGATGGGAGTGGATCAGATGGTCGAGGTTGGGGCAGTAGCGTGCGGTGGTGATGGGAAGTTTTTGAGAAGATCGAGCGATATTTATTAAGACACATGGCGTGAGGAGGATAGGGCGCTGGCGAACAGCGGTGATGAGATCAAGCAGAAGGATCAGAGGGCCTGGAATGAAGCAGAGATGGACGATCACGATGGGGGCACCGAGAGGGAATCAGGCAGTCCAGAAATGAAGGCGCGTGACACGCAAAGGACTGGGCTACGTGGCACAACCAGAAAGCTCCACGTGGCCTAATCAGATTATTAGGATAAAGAATGTGAAATATGAGGGAGAAGAATGCCGAATTTAGAAAAACACAAAACATGAAAGTTGTAGATCTCGATGAGATCTACAAGTTTAATGTTAACCAAAAATGGGAACAAGGTTAAATGAAAGGAGAAATATTTTTGTGAGTATTTCTAAAGGATTAAAAACACTACGATTTTAGTTTTGTTATTTTTTTATATTTTTAATTTATTCTAAGGCTCATATATATACAAGGATTTATCTGGTTTTTATTAACACTTAGTCTAAGTTTGGGGGTTAATAACTGCGGATTAATGTAATGAAATTGGGTTTCCTCAACACTGACACCACTAGACTAGGTTGAGATGCACTACCCTCCCTAGAGGAGGACGAATGTTTCCACCCGTGTGCTACTCCAAGCCAAAGGATTCTACCTCCTTACCACCTCATCAATGAAGAGTTACATGCATGGTGCTTGTCCAAGTTAGGTCATTGTCTAAAAGATCATGCGTGTGTACGAAATATTCTACTTGGAACAATCAAGATGACATGTGAACATAGACTTACGGACAAAGAATTAAGTCACTCGACCTAAAAAATCATAACTTCAGTTCCTAAAAGGTTCCTCTGAAATTAGGTAGATTTAAGTCAAATAAAATCCATCCTCAACTTTTATTCATAACTTGGTTCAGAACCCACTAACTTTTCGCATTGCATATGTTAGATATGCATATGACATGTAATGCATATGAATTGCAAGACATTTTATGAATCTTTTTTAATTTTGAATGCAAGGATGATATGTAGAGTAAATAAGAACTCTTATTTTTTCAATTATTTTTTATTTTTTTATTTTTTGGTATACCTCCTATTTTACAAAAATATTATTCACAAGAATTTTACAAATTTATGCACATATTATACAATATATATTATACAAATATACATGTATTTTACAAAAAGTTTTTTTACCAATTTTACCAACCTAGTAATTATTGCATAATATATATATATATAAATACATGAAAGTACGAGCTACGGGTAAAGTATATATGCAATATATACATGCCCCTTATAGTTGGTGTGTGCTATGTCCTCAGAGCATAAGAAGTGAGGCAAATACATAGCTCGTGCTAAGTGTCGGAGAGCTAATATAACAAAAAGTATAGAAGTTGACCCACCCCTATATTTAGGCTCTGGTTAGCCTAAGTATAGAAGAAGAGAAAAAATGGGGCGGTCGAGGTGAAGAAGAGAAATGGATTAATATATACACATGGTGGGCATTGGTCCCCCCAATACTTATGCTTTGTTCAACCTAAGTATATGACATGAATGGGTATGAGAACTGATGGGGTTGGGGAATATACAAGAGATCGTAATCTGAATCTTTTAAATGTTGTTGATGACTAGAGATCAATGTTGCAAGGCCTCATGCACAACTCTACATGTCTCTCCTGAATATGCCTCATGCATGAAAACAATCTCCTCAACATGGACTAATTGTTCATTTGGTTCGACAAAGTGTTACAACAATTGTCCATTCACTAGGGATGATTGTTCTCCATCTGTAATATCTAAGATCTCTACACATCTACTATCTTGCACAACAAGGACTATAAACAAACTCGTCCACTTGGATTTGAGCTTCCCTGGGAAAACCTTCAGCCTCGCATTGAACAACCATGCCTTTTGTCCACGAACAAAGGTCTTCCGTCTGATAAATCTATCGTGCCAATGCTTAACCTTGTCCTTGTGCACCAAACTGTTATCGTATGCTCGATTTCTGATTTTCACAAGTTCATCCAGATCCATCTCTCTCTGTTTTTGCCCTAGGTGTGTGTTCCAATTGACCTTCTTAATTGCCCATTCTGATTTATGCACTAACTCTGTGGGAAAATGACATGGCTTCCCAAATACCATCCTGAATGGGGAGGTTCCTAACGTTGTCTTGTAAGCTGTCCTGTTGGCCCAAAAGACTTGGTCCAAGATCTGGGACCAGTCCTTCCCATCTGAGCAGACGAGCTTCTGCAATATGGTCTTCAACTCCCTATTTGACACCTCTACCATGCCATTGGTATGATGGTGGTAAGGACTAGAGACATAGTGCTTGATGATGTAATCCGTAACAAGTTTCTTCACATCTCTATTCACAAAACGGCTACCACCATATGATATAAATACTTTGGGGACCCAGAACCAAGAAATGATATGCTCTATGATAAACTTATGGACAATCTTGCTGTCTGCGGCTCGGTCAGGATAGCCTCCACCCACCTTGACAAATAATCCACCGCAAGAAGGATATACTCAAAACCATGGCTGACCGGGAATGGGCCCATGAAGTCGATGCCCCAAGCGTCAAAGGCATCAAAAGTGATGATAGGCTACATCAACATCTCATCTTTGGAACCAACGATCCCTCCCATTCGATGGACTAGTGGGCACAACTTCACAAAAGTGACAACATCACGAAATAGAGTCAGCCAGTATAAGCCACATTTGTAATACCTTCCATGCGGTCCTCTTCCCAGTGGTGTCCTCCTGCCTCCATACTATGGAAGTAAGTAAGGCCACTATGGTATTACTCTTGAGGAATACACCTCCTCCAGACACAATCCGATTCTTCAAAGAAAAGGATCGGATCCTTCCAATGGTAGTGTCTCGAATCCAACTTGAGTCAGTCTGTGCTTCTCTTGGGCTAATCGTCAGGAACTTTCTTGAAGACAAGATAATTCACCATATTGGTATACCATAGGAGTGAGTCGATAACAAAAACTAACTCGTCAGGGAAGGAGTCTCGAATAGGTGTACCATCAGAAGCATCAAGAATCTCGAGACGGGGAGGTGATCAGCCACTACATTCTTCTTTCCAAGTTTATCTCTGATGTCTAAATCAAACTCCTGGATAAGTAAAATCCACATAAGAAGATGCGCCTTCGTGTCCTTATTTTCCATGAGGTATTGATGACCGTCCCACCAATTAGGATTAAGTATCAAATTAAAGAGGTTGTAGCGATCCCTCGATATGCTGAATCAATCGAGAAGAATAAAACCACACAAGATAGATCAAACAATCAACACATGTAAGCGATTCACTATTTTTATTTTCCTTGTATAGCCACCAGGGTCGAAGACAAGGAGCACATAAATAATACGAAGTAGTCAAATTTCTCAAAATAAAACATTTTTTAGCGATTTTCATTTTTAAGTTTTTTAATTTTTAATAAGAAAACAAAACAAAAATAAAAGCAAGCTATACAATAATATTTTTGGATTTTTCCTAAGGACCAAAAATAGCAAGAAAATTAAAGTAAAAATATTTATAGGGTTTTTTTTATTTTTAAAGTGTTTTTGGTAATTTTCTTGAGTTCTCTAGATGCTTTTATAATTTTATAAAAATCAAATAAGACTCAAAAATCAAAACATTGCATAGTCAGGAGTAAATTTCAAATTAAAAATATTTAAAATGCTCTAAAGTACTGGATAGGAATTTTATGATAAAATAAAAATAAAAAGCTATAAATAGGAATTGAAAATAGAATTTTCTGATATTTCCTTGATTTTATATATTTTTTATAAGTTTTTAGTGTTTTAGTAATTTTTAGGGTTTTACAGAGATTTTTCAAATAAAATTAACACTGGAAGTAAAACACACAAGAAGGCATCTAAAGGAATTTTTACAGAATTTTTAAAACATTTTTCGAGTTTTTATAATTTTTCTAATTTAGACAGGACACTTTTTAGAGGCTTTTAAATTTTTTAAAATATAAAAAGCAAATAAATTAATCCAAGAAGATCACATTAAATATTACACACTAACAGGAGTTAATGTTGACTTTTATGTAATTTTTCAAATTAATTTACTATTTATTAAGTCCAAAACACATCATGTAATTAGGCATAGTTCACTGGGACCTATGGGTCAAATATGCAATTAACCCAACCAACGCCTGCGTTACACGTAATCCAGACTCATAGGGGCATAAATATAAATACTAAAAACTTGGCATTCATTCCATAATAGATAGAAAGTTCAGGGCAAATAATGTAAATATCCCAAATTGCACGTGGGAAAACACGTGACTTAGACTCAGAAGGACCGAAATGCAAATACCACAAACTATAGGGTCCAAACTTCAAAATGTCTTAAACTACAACTTTATTTACTGGACTAGATGTGAAATAAAATAAACACACGGGCGAAAGTGAAGTATACCCAGCAAACACGTGTTGTTCGCACGAGGTAGCGGAGGTGGATGGCTCTGATCTTCTCTGGAAAGTGATCTATCGTCTACGATTCTGGTCGGGGACGTGCGTGTCCGATGCATCCTGTAAGGCTGATCCAACAATCTACAGTCTTTCGTAGTCAGGTGGTTGTGATGAGATTAGGTTCTGATTTGACCATTGGAGGATGAGCGTGAATGGACGGACACGATCAGAACTAGGGCCGGAGGAGCATCGAATGGCTACGAAAGGTGTTGGACGAACTGCTCCTTGGCGAGCTTCAACCGAGCATTAGAGCACATCCGACGCTCCATTGAAGGGCATGTGAAGTCCGACAGTCTCGTGAGTGTGCTCCACATCTCATAGAGGGCTCCGATGGAGGAGCTAATGATCGGATGCTCATAAAGGTTCAACTCCTCCTAAACTGCTCCGCCTGAGATAATGAGAGTCCAAACGTGCTCCTTGCGTGTGCGGACACCTGCAAAGGGTACGATGCTCGAAGGCGAAGCTCTGGTGAAGGTTTATTACATAAGGGAATAAAGCAAGCGATGGGGAATGAGCTTTGGGTCTCCAATAAATGTGGGGGATGGAGACCTTTCGTAATCTCGACCCGATGGTCGAGCCTTAGGGGGAACAAGTTGCATGAGATGGTGCAGGGTGCGGTGTAGTGTCGATCTAAACGGAAGGATGTGGATGACAGGCTCTAGACCTGGTGGTCCGAGCTAGTGAACGACGACGAAGTGAAATGGGCAAGATGGAATAAAATGGGTTAATATAGAGGATAAAAGTGATACCTGAAGTTTCAAATGAGCTCTTGTGCTTCAGGCAAAGGTGGTTGGCTAGGTTATGGTCTTGATCTGCTGCGACTAGCGAGACAAGCTTCACGCGACGGAGGAGTCCGGCCATGTCCGAGCTAAAGCCTCCAAGCTCCTCCTAAAGATCCTAAGATGCTCCTTGAGTGGTTGTCACTCCACGGATCGTGGCTAAGGAAGAATGGGGGCGCAGGGGATGAGCTGAAGGGTTGGCAGAGCTAAAGAGAAGTTTTATAGGGTTCTCCAGGGTCCAGAAAGATTGGAAGAAAGTGCAAAACCCTAAGAAGATCCGACCCTTCCTAGGGATCCGCGAGGGTCAGGATCCTAGGAGGAGAATCGGGCAAAGAATCGAGGGGATCAGAGGTAGGAGTCGGGCATAATAATTTCGAGAAATGGCTATGGCGAGAGGGAGGACAACCCGTCCCAGCTTGGAGAGACCATTGACTGAGGTCAATGGTCTGACGTGGACCAATGAGAAAATCAAGATTTATAAAATAAAGGGAAACTAAATAAAAAATAGCAAATGAATTTAAAATAAAATGTGTATAAAATTAAAAATGTTTATTATTTTCTAAAGTATTTTTCTATGATTTTTAATTATTTTTATGAACAATAGAATAACATTTATACAATATATATGACTATATACATGTATATTATACATATGTATTATGTACAAGTATTTTTATTTTATTATTTTCATAGAACTACCTTTATTTTGTTTGTTATTTATTTACAACATAATTTTAGGAATATAAAATAATTTTTATTTTATTTTTATAGAATGTTTAATTTAGTGGGTGTAGTGTGCGTATTTGTTTACAAGGGTTGGATGTCTTTATTTTTATTTATTTTTCCGATTTTTAATTTATTTTTAGAATATTATTAAAACTATATACAAAGGTGTAAAATAATTTGGTTTTTATAAATAAATAAATAAAGTGTATAAGAATAAGTGATATGTACACTACATAGTAGATCCTATCTCTATCTACTTATTTTATTTGCGATCTGGTCAAGTTTTGAACTTCTCTTGGATTTTGGGTCATTCTATATTTATTCTAAATACACCATTATTTTTCCTTTTATTTTATGCGGTTATTTTTTTCAAAATACATGCTAATTATGCAATATTAACAAGAGCATGCATAAAGCTAAATTATTATATTTACATGTATTTATAGGTTGTTTTGCCAAGAAGGAGAGATAAAATAAAAGAATAAAGAGTGAGAATCATGGATTCATCACCCCCCATATGTTAGTCCCTTAGCAAACACTTATTTGGAAAAGAAATGAAAATCGAAAGAAAAGAAAACGAATCAAAGCTTATTATTAAACTAGTCTTCATTAAATTAGAGCATGGAGCTCAGTCAGATCTTTGTATTATTAGTTTGTCGGAACCTTATTAGGAAATAGGTTTAAGACTCAACGACCTCTAAGTTCCACAATTCTATGGTCAAGACTCCTCAATAAACTAGGTCAGAAGAAGTCTACATACGCAAACTCTAATGACTATGCATCCTTCCTTGTGCTGTGTAAGTGATATGTAGCTCCCCACCTCAGAAATGACAAAGAAACAGCCTCCCTCAAACTCTAATTGCCTAGTCTAGCAGCTCTTTCCTCGAGGAGCGGGGTACTCCCTTTTAAGTTCAAGTTCAACCAACTCAAGAAGAGGGGAAAAGAAAGAATGGATCGTGACCAGTGTAGCCATGTATCCTTTGGAGTAAAGCCAGTGTAGCTATGTCTCCAGCTGCAAGCTTCCATGAGATGAGAAAGTGGGATACATAAGCTTTGCTTATTCACTACATACACTCTAGCAGACATTTTATTTTCAATCAGGCTTGTCCCCTTTTTTTGGGAGTTTTTCATATTTTTGCACTTTTTTTGATGTGCATATATACAACATATTTACATGGTGCAACATGTAGATAAGAAGTTTTTCCTCTTGAGCTAGTATACTATCCCTCTTTTGAAGCATTATTGCAACCCATAGACTCCAGTCTTTAGACCTCAATTCTACTAGACCAGGTTGAGGTGCACATCCCTCCCTAGAGGAAGACGAGAGGTTCCACCTAGTAGTACTACCCTCGTATGCTACCCCAAGCCAAAGAATTCTGCTTCCTCACCACCTCATCCATATTGAGCTATGTGTAAGGTGTGTCCAAGTCAAGCCATTGTCTCTGAGAGTCATGCGTGCATTGTTAAGTAATCTACTTAGGCTCATCAAGATGACATGTGAGCATAGCTTAATGGACCCTAAGAATTAAGTCACGATGGACCTGAAAAGTCTTATCCCCATTTCCTATAAGGTTCCTCTGAAGTTAGGGGGAAAACCCAAGCCGCGCACGTGCCTCGAGGTGGACAGAGCTTTGTCGATTTTGAAGGTGACACCCTCCCTTCTCGGATCATTGTTCCAGGTCAATTTTTCCTGTTGATTGAGAATTATGGGATATGATTGATGATCTAGACGATCTAGGCTTCATTAATGCTGGATTTTTAAACAAAATTTGGTGATTCTCTTGTGAATCCACTCTTAATTCTGTTCTTGCTGGAGTCTGGAAACTTTCTGGCCTTGCGAGGGCCATTTTTTATTCCTGGGTTGGTTGTCTAGCTACTGAGGAACCTGGAGATCTGCTATTGTGATTTGATCTTATGTTCTAAAGAGCTTGGTTCTTAAGAAGTTCTTCAGAAGTTCTTGCGATTTTCAGAAGTTCGTTACCTATTTTTACTTGGGAGAGCTTTTTATCGATTTTTTCTGTTTGATTTTCTAATTTTCTGTTTGAGAAGTCTACCACTAGTGCTGAGACCTATCTAGGTGCGACACGTGGTGATTGTAATTTTGTGGGGAACCCTGTTAGCTATTGAACGTCCTATCTTAAGGTGCCACGTGGATTTTTTGTAGAGGGTTGTTATTAAACTATTCTTTCTGCCTATCGTTGATTGCCATGTGGACTTTCTGTTAGTTGTTGGAGTTTGTTGCTGATTTCAAATAATGGAGGAAAAAATACCAAACAAGCTGGAGAAAACAGAGAAGAACTTTCCAGAGTTATCTCCCGCAAAAATTATCACTGAAGGGGTTGCTAATGCTGGTGGAACTTCGAAAATTAACCCTCATACATCCCCCAAGTCCTATGCTGCTGTTATGAAGGAAAAAATAATACCACCAAAACTCGGGCCCCCGATGAAAGTCAAAGAATCTTATTTTGAGGGAGACGATGCAGTAGTAGAATGCATTGCAAAGGAGGTGGAGATGAGCATGCTGTTTGATCTCTGTCTTATAGGAATTTTTCAAAGAATAAGGCCAAAACTGCTGGAAATCGATTCTGTAACTAGAAAAGAGATGAAATTTGCTAATACTGTCCAGATTGGGGCCTTGGATGTGAGATACATCATCCTTAAATTTGAAGAAAGAGAATATTATATGAGGATGTATATTAGCAACACTTGTAAATTTGAGAACAACTGGATGTCTCTAATTTGTTGGTCACCATATTTCCATCCATGTGATTCCTCCCCAAATGTACCTGTCAGGTTGAGATTCCCAATGCTGAGCCTGTAATTTTTGAACAAAGGGGCACTTCATTCAATTGTTAAACCCATTGGGAGGTCTCTTGGTTGATAAGAATGTTACACATTTCACAAGATCGAGATACATTATAGTTAATATGGAAATAGATGTCAGTCAACCTGTGCTAGATCATGTTATCATCAGATGTGGGGACAAAGATTTCATACAGAATGTTGTTTATGAAAACCTGCCAAATTATTGTCAACACTGCAAATTGGTAGGTCATGACCAGAGGGACTGTGTTCTGAGGAGAAAGCAAGAGGAATCAGAAAACAAAGGCAAAAATGTGGCAAATGGAAACATGGAAAAGCCTAACATGGCCACCTCTCAAAATCAAAGGTCGAGGCAGAAGTGGGTTCCCAGGAGAGACCTTAATAAAGAAGTCATCAATCAAAAAAATAAGATGAACAAAGCTGAGGTAGTGTCTGGGAAGCCATCTAAACAAGCCAACCAGATCCCTGCAGAAGCATATACTACTAAAGATGGTCAGAAAAGCACAGAAAAAGTTAATACCAGAGGATCAGTGGAATAACATGCTGTTGATAGTATTTTTTAAAAGATCATTGAGAATATTGCTTCCAAGGTCGCTTTTGAGGATAACTCAGCCAAAGTAGCGGGTCTGCCTTCTGTTCCATTGGGAGGAAAGCAAATTGGATGTACAAACCTTGGGGGAGCAGTGATTGAAGATCTATCAGTAGAGGAACAAATGGAAAAAAAGCAAGGCTTTAGAAATTATGATGAACTCAAGCAGAGAGTTGGATGAGAAGATTATTGATGATGAAGTTAACAGGAAAACATCTGAGGAAGAGAGGCAGGGAGACTCTTGCATGCAAGGAAAGGCAGGGACTGGGACTTGTGCATTTAACACCGACCCCTGCACTGTGGGAATTTCTATTCCCACTGCCAATTCTTTTGAATCTATGGATGACAACGATGATTTTGATGAAGAGATATCCTCTAGATGCCAGAATGGAGAGGATTTCTTCAGTGATCCTTCTCCAGGAGGTGATGGGAGCAGCTCATCGGAATCAGAATATGCTCCGAGATTGGCTTCCAAGATCGTGGAACCCATGAACAGGAAAAAGAAAGTCAGGTTTAAAAAGATGGAATCAAGCGTGCCCAGAAGACCAAAGAGAAATGACAGTCGGAATTCCTCTCCAGTTGCTTAATATCGAATACACTAAATTGAAACTCCAGAGGCATTTTTAACAAAGCTACATTGGCGCATTTGAACAAGATCATTAGGATGCACAAAATCAGTATTCTCGGTATCATTGAACCCGTAGTGGATGATTCAAGAATATCGTATGTCTCATTATCTCTTAAGATGGAGAAATTCTTTGTCAATTCCAAAACTCCTAAGAAAATATGGATTCTTGTGAGATATTTTGTTGATATTGATCTCATCCAGGAAGGTGACCAGATGTTGACCTGCAGGGTCAATAATTTCCTCCTCAGTAAGTGTTACATCTCCATTGTGTATGCATGAACAGATGATGGGAGAAGAAGAGACCTTTGGAAGGATATTGAACAATTATCAACCAAGGTGGAAGATGAGAATTGGTTGCTGGGTGGTGATTTCAATTGCATCAGGAGCATGCATGAGAAAATAGGGGGCAATTATGATGATCCGGCTGCCACTGAATTCAATCAAGCGATCCATTGTGCAAGGCTTGCAGAACCCAAGCATAAAGGAGATCTAATGTCTTGATGCAACAATTTCATAGCAGGAGATAGGATATACCAGCAACTGGAAAATGTTTTGTGAATGGTAATTTTAACATCAATGCGGATTTCTGTTATGATGATTGAATCCTCTCCGACCACAACATAATGCTCGTGAAAGAGAGAACAATGAGATCTAGAAGGCCAACACCTTTTCGTTATCAGAAAATTTGGAAGTTTAATACAGGTTTTAGAATCCTGATCAATGATAACTTACATGATTATTATTTGGGCAATGGGTTCACTACCCTTTCGAGCAAGTTAAGGCATCTGAAGATGATACTGAGGAAGTGGAATAAGGAAACTTTCGGGAACATCGAAATGCAACATCTCCTGGAGCTCAAGAAGGTGGCTGATTTAGAGCAGAAACTTAGAGGTAGCTGGGATGGACAGATCTGGAAGGATTTAGTCACGGCCAGGAAGAGCTATATCGACACAGCATGTGCTTATGATACTTTTTTGAGATAGAAGGTGAAGATTAATTGGCTTAGAGAAGGGGACACAAATACGAAATTCTTTCACACCACCCTGAATATAAGAAACAAACAAAGCATCGTTGACTCTATCATCAAAGCAGGGGTTTACGCGGAGAATTGGGAGGACATCGCTGAGGTGGGGATCATGTTCTATAAGGAGCTATTCAAGGAGGTCTCTTGGGATGACAACATTCTGGAAGTTATCCCGAAGGTTATCAACAGAGAAGACAATGAAGCTATTATTGCAATCCTTGAGGAAGAGGAAATCTTGAGTACTATTAAGTCATTCCCAAATTATTAAGCCCCTGGACCCGATGGATTTTATGCTCAGTTTTACGTTGATAACTGGGAGACGGTGAAAGGGGATGTTTTTTCAGCAGTGATTGGATTCTTTATCAAGATGTCGATGCCAGACTCAATCAAAGCAACCTTCTTGGTAATGATTCCGATGAAGAAGAATCCTAGCCTCTTCAGCGAGCTTAGGCTTATCAGCTTGTGCAATGTCAGCTACAAGATCATCACTAAATACCTTACCAATAGGATAATGCCTTTCATGCAAAGGTTGACTGCTGAGAATCATGGAGGATTCATAGCAGGGAGAAGCATTTTTGACAATGTGGCACTAGCTCAGGAACTGGCCCAACACTTATAGAATAAGAGCAGAGGCGTAAACATTATCATCAAGTTGGACATGGAGAAGGCCTATGATAGAATGGAGTGGAAATTCACGTTCGTTGTTCTATGAAAGTTTGGCTTCAATAATATGGTGATTGAGACCCTCCAGGCATGCATCTGTGATGTCCCCTTCTCCCTATTGATAGATGGTACATCCACAGGCTTGTTCAAGAGCTCCAGAGGTTTGAGGAAGGGAGATCCCCTCTCTCCTGCCCTATTTATCACCGCCGAGGAAGTGTTGAGCAGAGGCCTTTTGAGTATGCTGGAAATGGGAAATTTCAAACCCTTTTATACGCACCAAAAGGCTCTTGTGGTATCACACCTTCACTTTGTAGATGGCACCGTCATCTTCACTAATGGAGGGAAAAGATCCCTAGAGGCCTTGAGGGAATTCCTTCATATTTATGAGAAAGCTTCTGGATAGAAGATTAATGTAGAGAAGAGCAACTTTTACCTCAGCGGTCAGGAAGAATCTAATGTAAAGGAGGTGTTGGGGTTCAATCGAGGGACACTTCCTTTTACATATCTCAGGTGCCCTATTTTTTAGTGGAGAATGAAGATGAAATATTTTGACTGTCTAACAAAGGATGTTCATAATAAGCTAGCCGGATGGAAGAGCAAGACTTTATCTGCAGGAGGAAGAATTACGTTGATCGGACATGTTCTCTCCAACATTCCTATTCACATGATGATGGTCTATGATGTCCCCTTGGGGGTCATAAGCAAGTTGGAAAGTATCTTTTCAAACTTCTTCTGGCAAGGGTCCACAAAGAACAGAGCGAAGCACTAGATCTCCTAGGACCAGGTCTGTAAACCACTATCAGAAGGAGGATTGGGGATACGATCTCTGAAGATGATGATGTTAGCAATCAGAATAAAGATGGCATGGCACTATATGAATAATAGGTCTCTATGGATGGAATATATGAACAAAATATATGGGATCCTGGATTCCATCAACGTTTATGCACCGACGAGATGGAAGAACCTCCGGAATGCTTGGAAGGAAGTATGCAAGCTTTCCTCTTGGTCAATGGGGAATGGGAAGATGAAATTCTGGTTGGATCAGTGGTTGCCAGATGGGCCTTTCTGGCTTTGTAAGGATGTCCACATCGCAAACCCTGACATAGAGATTTGTGTCCTCTTTGAAGGAGGGGACTAGAACATGACCAAGCTCTGTTTGTTAGAAATCCCAAGGGAGAGAATGGAAAATATTCTGGCTAAGAAAATAAAGCTAAATAATGAGTAGCTCGCGAGGATCTGGAATATGATCAATGAGTGGGTTCCATCAGTGAAGAGCCCCTGATAGAGTATCAGGAAAAGGGCACTAAGTTAACGTGGGGAAACACCATCTGGGACCTTTGTATCCCGTCGGAGAAATACATCATGCTCTGGAGCTTATTCCATGGAAGACTCCCGTTTGATGACAATGTTAGGAGGATGGGTTTCAGTCTTGCATCGAGATGTACCTATTGTAGTAACCTCTGCACAGAAGACCCGAAGCATGTGTTATACCACGGTGAAATTGCAGAGGCCCTATGGGACTGGTTCTTCTCAACTTTCAAGTTGGACAAGAGATCGAGGGATTTCACTGCATGGTTGCGTTATATCTTTAAGAAGAGAACTAAGGAAACTCTAATGGAGAAGCTAGGAGAATTTTCTTAGCCTGGACTCTGTGGAATGTATGCATCGAAAGAAACAAAAGAATGTATGTTGATGATGCCTCTTCTGTTTGGTTTTTATTAAAGAAAGTGCTATTGGACACTAGGATTTTTATTCCGATGGTATGCTCCAATTACGTCAACAACCTGGAGGAGGAGGAATTCCTTGCTAATACGGGGTTTGAATACATAAGAAGGGAAAGAATTTGGAAGATTTTCTCTTGGAGGAAACCGGAGAAAGTGATCCTGAAACTTAACACTGATGGGGCATCGAAGGGTAATCCGGGGATTGCAGGAGAATGAGGTATTATGAAGAACCACAAGGGGAAATGGTGTTGTCTTTCTCCTGCTTCCTTGGGGTAACCACAAACATGGAGGTTGAACTGAGAGCTGCGGTTAAGGGGCTGATTATATGTAGGGAGCACAATTTCAGTAGAGTTTGGCTAGAACTGGATTTCAAGGTTCTGGTCAAAATGATTGGGGAGAATAAATGCAGTGTCCCCAACTTGAAAAGGTGGTGGGAGGAGCTTTTGTCTCTCAAGCATCTCATAGTAAGGGTTTCCCATATATACATGGAAGCTAATGCCGTAGTAGACATCATGGCGAACATGGCAATCACAGAAAGAAGAGATCAAGTGCTATATAGCATTGACCAAACTCCTATGAAGGCTAGGGGATGAATTTATCCAGATAAGAAGCAGCTGGACTATGTCAGGTTCAAGTGATTTGGGCTACTTTCACAATGAATCTACCAAGTCTGGACAATGTCCTTGGCGAGCAGATGAGGAAGTACACACATCCTCTCCGAACTGCTTGACATCGAGAATGGAGGATTGCAGTGATGTTAGCTCGGACTTTGCGAGCCTCTCGTTGACCACCACAACCCGACTGTCCTCACGGGCTAGGGGTCACTCTCGCCCCCAACCCTTATTATTTTATGGAGACTCTTCCCATGAGATCACGATCAATAAGTCATTTTTTCTTCTTGAGGGTGGTCAGACCCAGGCCAATCCTCTCCTCTCTCACCACATCGAGGAAGTCCCTCCTGATAGATCCCAGATTTATCAGCTTAATTCTATATATTTATCTTCTTTATTTAAGTTAAGAACATGATTCATTGACTAATTAACACTAATTTCTAATTTATGAGTTGTTTATAATTAACAATAATTACTAAATGTTAATATAGTTTATTAATTTATGTATTTATTTTCCAATAAAAATCAAATAAAAATTAGAATAAAATTGTATATAAATATAATAATATAAAAATAATAAAAATACAAAAAATAAGCAAAAGAAAAATAAAGAAAATTATTTTATATAGATTTTAATGGTATTTAATTTTATATATGTACAAATGGCCTCCGATCTCTTTGACTTCTACATCAAAGTTGTAGATCTCATCGAGATCTACAACTTTTATGGTTACCGTGTTTTCTAGTTCACCTTCTAACTATTTCTTTCTTAATTAACACTGATTTTATGAATTAACTTAATCCTTATTGGACCACGTGGCGCCTTCAGAGTACACCACGTGGCCCGCTCCTATGTAGCCACCCGTGCCTTGCTTTCTAACATCTGATCTTCTATGTTACATATAAACCGTCTACTTGTGACCAGATCTAGGTCATCTGATCTTTTTGATCAGAGTTAATCTCATCCTTCCAGCCGCTCCCAAATCTAGGTCGTTGGATTTTAATTTAATGGTGTAGAGGTCTTCTTCAACCTCTGGCAGTTGCGCCTCTCATCCTAAACTATACCATCTTCGTCGATTTATCCCAACCACCTCCAGATTCATTCCGACCAACTACCACCATGAATCCCTACATTTAACTCCCTAGATTCACGCCAACCACCCATTATTCCCTAACTCTAACTTTTCTACTAGTGGCGGAGGTTGAAACTTCCATGAAACTTCATGGAATTACAACCTAGCCTCTTTAAACCTCCTGTGACAGATTGAGCGATCGAGCACAAAAACAACGTGTAGCTCCGACGAGATCCTTGGCCATGTTGCCAAGTTATAACCCAAAAGTTGAGGTTGTCTAAGCTAGATTATTCAACTAGGAATCCCATGTGAAGATCGTGAAGCTTCAAGCTTCACAAATAGGCTCCTGATTCAATCTCATTAGCATCATTTTCTACTCTTTAAATCTCAGGTCAATCTTCACTTTTGTATCTCTGTGTAGTTCTTTAATTTTACCTAAGGCGTCTATACACCATTTTAATCGACTGAATACTTGTATACTTTCGCCTGATATTCATTATCCTCACGAAGTATGAGCTTGCTTCTATCATCATTAATCCGATGATCCATTCTTGTGATACTTTGACCTTGGTTTCTCCTCTGTGTGAAGAAGGAACTCCATTAAGGCTACCTTCATATCCATATAACCTTACGATCATCTTCATAGCCACGTCATTTGAACTAACAATACAGGACGAATCGACTTTAATGATCGAAAAATAGAAGCAAGCTCTGATGTACTATTTTTCCTCTGTTAGCACTTCCTCGATCGATCTTGTTCTGGACTTTTCCATCTTCTCCGAGCAACCATCGTCATCGCCAAAGTCCAACTGAGGTGCTTGGACCTTTTGAATCAAGAAGAAGCAAGGCAGAGCTATATCCAAGTCATCGGAGTCTAACCTTGTCGCCACCGCATAAGGAGGAGAGAAAGAACAACGGAGTAGCAGCTACCATTGATCTCGCTTAATTGGGCGAAATCGAATGGTCCAATTTGATCCACATTGCCAGCTCGAAGCAATGCTTCGATCCTCAGATTTGTGTGCATAGCCAGTACCCAACCCTCGCACAGAGCATCAAGATTCGACGTGTGGCTTTAGCCTGAGTCGGACCCTGTAGCGAGTCACGTGGTATGCACATGGAATTAGAAAAATTGTAGATTTTTTCCCGAGGTTTTCAATAATTACAGATAAGTCATCCCTCTTTGTTGTAATTTGCATATCAAACGCTGCGGGTTTTATTAATTACATTTAAGTCCGTATCTGTCCTTATATGTAATAAAACTCAGAAGTTTTTATTACAGTTGTACCCCTGAGTTCATTGTTGAATATCTTTATATCCTGAAGTCTAATTAATGTGATTTTGGTTTCATTTTAAATCTTGTTTGACACTCTATCTATTATCAACATGTATGATTGATTTTGATTAAAAGATTCATGCATTAATTGTTAATGTTTAAAAGCTTGGAATGATCGATGAATTTTAGTTGAATTCAAATACTTTGCATGATCATTTTTACCCCTTCAAGTATGACTGACTTTAAGATCTAGTATTTTTAAATGTGAATCATCTTTGGATCATTAGAAGATGAATTTGCTGATTAAATCATAAGAGTGGAGATGAGATAGGATTTTGGGATTAACTTCTTCTTACTGAAGAGATTTCTTAAGGAATTAATTCAGGGTATTTTTAATAATCATCCAAGTTAATTATTATGAGTTTTTAAGTGTTGATCTTTTACTTGTCCTGTTTGTGCATTTATGTTTGCATATAATTTAGTGTTACAAAAGATGTGGCAAAATTCTATGTTTATTGTGTAATGCGCATTAGCCCAAAGTAATAAATCCCTAATATATTGTCTAATAATAATTATTCCCTAAATTTAATCATTAAAGTGCTCGCATCCTTATGTTCGACCCTGGACTTCCCAGGTTATAAATTTAAGATGAGAACATCGTCATTGAATTTACTCTCGGTTTTGTATGAGATGCCAAGTGCCTGTACTACAATAGATCGAAATTAATATATGCGCTTAACGCTTCATCAGATGGCACCGTTGCCTGGGATGCGACATATTTTGTGATTATTTTAAGAGCATATTTTTGTTTTGATTTATTCAGTAATTTTTGGTTTAAATTATTTTTGTTCTTGTCTTCCTATGTTGTATTTCGTATCTATGATATCTTTTAATTAATCTTTCTAAACCTCTCTTGAATTTTCAAATAAATTTATAAGTTTGTGGATACGACTATTTTTGAAGGATTGCGGAGGCAACGAGCTTGGAGTAATTTGTTGGAGAGCCAAGAGATATATAATTAAGTTGAGAGATTAGTAGATTAGTTAATTTATATGCCATTTCCTTTTACAGCGGTTCTCGATTGTGATCTCGCGTTTGTAAAAAATGGCCTCTTAAAACTTTATTTATTCTCATGTGTGGTTGTGTTGAGAGTGGTTCTCGGCTTGAGTGACATTTTAGATTCAAGTCTACGTCTAATAGAAAGATCGTACGCCATTTCTTTGCTTGATCTATTTTATAACTTAGAATACACGACACCAATCTCATAAGATTCACAATTGCAAAAATCTTAGGAGATTCATAGACTCACATAACGTACGTTCTACTTAGTAAAAATAAATCGATTTCTTCATCGTTAATAGAACTGTTGTTTAGGTGCGATCTAGATTTGCATCATATAGTTAGATTTAAAAATTCTATTCTACTTGTTGAGAGTAGATGCAACTAGTCATATAAATCGGGACGGTTTTTAGGGAAATTTAGATCTCTAACAGCTCGTAACTCTGAAAAGATTTGTATTGAATCACTAATTAAAATTTGACAAGATAGTAAGGCCTGAAGGATATGGGGAGATCCTTAAGCGCATCACGGAAGCGTGAGCGCCGTATCGAATACGACGAGGAACAACTAGTCAGACTAGTTGTTTTATGCAGCGGAAATTAAAATTTTTTTCATGTGACGAAACCACATGATCCAAAAACACTTATCGGATCATTTTGTCTAAACCATAAACAAGTAACAGGATTACCTCTTGAAGCATGGTTGCGATCAAGTCTCTAAACGAAGAGACCTCCTGTCACAAGTCCGATCCGATGGAGGAGACGCTTGCGAGCGTGTTGATATAACACGTGCTTCTCGTAATCCATGTTGATGATCCAAGCGGCGAATCTCCTGATCTCAACACACAAGATCCGACGTCTTCTTCACGAGCGGCGAACACTGAAGGAGACAAAGATCCATGAGCGAACGATCGGGCAACATAACAACGACGATGCAACGATGGAGAACCTCTCTAGGGCATCCATGGTGGACGGCCACATGAGAGAAGAAGAGAGGGCACGTAGAGAGAGAAAGAGAGAGAGAGACTTATGTTCTCTTGGTGTAAATGAAGAGCAAGGGGTGCCCTTCTATTTATAATATTTTGGGATCCATGGATCTCAATCCATGGGCAACACAAATCCAATGGCTCTCATTAATTTGTGTTTCTTTTAATGGCTAAGATTTGTGTTGGTAAAAACTAACAACAATTAATTTAATTTAGATTAAATCTATATTGATAAATCAATATAAATCAATCTCAAATTAAATCAAACAAATATGTAGATAATTAGAAAGAGAGAGTGCCTCCTTCCATATATATGGAGTGGACGACCACTCTTTCCTAATAGGAATAGGTGGTCGTTCCTCCTATTAATATGGAAGGAACATCTCCAATGTAATCTCCTTTGACTACATTATATCATGTATCTCCAATTTTACAACAACAATTGTTATAAATTATTCTACAAAAGTAATTCATAATTATTTTGTGAATATTGCAATCATGCCATTGGAAATTTGTGAATCATATTCACAACCCAAAACAAAGTCTAAATTATATTTTCAATTTAATGTTCATATATGATTAATGTGGATAGTACTACTCACATTATTTATATCCATGATAATTAAATCACATTTAATCATCTTGGATCTCTATTCTCATGTTCCCAAATAATATGAGTCACATTCACATTAATTACATCTTTGATAATCAAATCTCATTTAATTACCTAAGATAACTCTCTTTATAATATGAATCAAATTCATATTATTCATGATAATGAAATCACATTTAATTATCCATTTTCTCAATGCTCGGATACATATATTAATAATGAAATTATCCTGAACTCTTTTAAGGATAATGCGCTTTCTCCGCGGATACTTGGAGATAAGGACATGGCGATTGTATTGTTCCACGTATAGTGACTTGGATATTGAGATCACATCTCAAATCCATATCTCGGGCCTCCCACAGATTCTTGATTAAATCAAGACTGCAAATCTAATCTTCTAATTGCATCTGAATCATATTCAGATCAATGTCCAACATTAGGACCAAGATCAGATTACTTCTCTACTGAGAGGAGTCACTCAAATCCAGACCTGTTTCATCACTCCCTAGGAATGGAAGCGTTATGGTTATACAATCATTTATGATCACATCACCCTCAGGTATTCCCAAAACCTGTACATCCTACATACTGGAAGACCAAGAATAATCCCGAAGTATAAGATCAATTTTACACTGTCTACTTCAAGAATTTATCATTAAGTTTATCATTCGATCATTGGGAGTTGGTATCGATCATATACTTTCCAAAAGCATATATCATACCCAGGTGTTGATCTTATACTTTCCAAAAGCATATATCATACCTACAAATTCAGTCAAGCTTCCAAAGTGAGACGACCGTGCACGGAATGTGATTCTTCCCAATATGTCATGAGTGAGCTCATGTCTTTCGGTTCAATAATGAACCTGTATGATCCCTTTGAGAGATCCTATTACTCATATGCCCTTATATGCACACCACCGCGAAGGTGTATAGACCTTGATTAGGTCATCAACCTATTGGTCTGCCAAATGTACATACTCAGACATATAGTAACACATCTGTCTCTGGTCAGAGGATGCGTGCCTATATTGTGACAGCATACAACATAGGACTTTGGTTATCTCGATCTCGTTAAGTCAACTCTTTGACCTAACTAATCTGACACCTCTGAATCTCTTATCCCATGTAGAGGACCTGCATAAAGAGGTCGGTCAGATATCAACCTAATGAGAAAGTATTGACATCTCCTACTCAGGCTGGAGATCATCTCTTAATAATCATTTGATGGTGCTTGATGAGTCCTCAATCTAACTCTTTAGATGTTCATCCAAGAACCAGCCTCTATGTTTCAATATTTGAATCAACAGTTGTATGATCATCGAGATGGCCATGGTACATAACCCTAATTGTACTAAGGGACCTATTATGCAAATTATGTATTCTTCATTTCAGATCAGGTAATGATATTCGTAATGAAATTTATTGCATAATGGCTCGCCATGGGCTTGCATGTCCAACAATCTCCCACTAGCCCAAAGAGCCATTGATGGGCTAATCATTTAAACCCACACTCATGTGACAATCATATGCTATTTAGAAAAATAGCTAGGTAAGCTGATCAGTCACTCTGTTCTCGAGAGACTATGCCAAGTCCTTTTATGGCACTTGCATATCTCCTAGTAACAGTGTTTGCATCCAATGCGAATGTTGCATCTTATGCAACCTATACTCAGTCATAGTGTCCTTGACACAATAGTTTAATAATTATTTAATCAGCATGTAAGTTCTATTATCCTTATTAGAATACCCTTATTTCTGGAGATCTCTATCTCCTAAGGTATTCATAGTTAATACCTTTTAGATCACCATCTATAAAGTTTTAAGATCTTGAAGATAAGACTTAGAGATTACTATCTCTAAAGTCTTGTCATCTTTGAAGATATTGATATTACTGCAATCAAGTATTTTATCTCCATAGTAGGATTAGTAACAGTTTACTACTCCAACTGCATGGCAGACATCTGGCTTTTTGTACACATGTAGCATACACTCGGCTTCTCGAAACTGATGCACAAAGGGCAAGCAGTTCTAGCATTCACTTCTTCAACTCCTTGAGGTGCTATCCATTTAGATAGGTCAGTACTATATCTTAAGGGAAAGAAGCCTTTCTTGGAATTTTCCAGAAAATAGAAATGTCCAAGGTGTACCATTAATGTGACGGTCCCAATACCCGCTTCTCTTTGCTTCTGAAAAACTTTAGAACTAAGATCTAAGAGGTATCTTTGAGATCATATCTCGAGGTATGGGACAACCAGATTATAAAACACTTATTATTATCATCCTTAGATCATTCCATTAAGATATCTACATTTAGCACGATGAACACAATGGCACTCCCACTAAGCTTCACATGGTTCATCAAGATTTTATTTGAAACCATAACATTTATGATTTCATTAAATCCAATATTCCAACTACAAGAAGCTTATTTGAGTCCACACATGTAATTCCTTAGCTTGCACTCTTTGATTTCCTCAACCATGAAGCCCAGGGGCTGCTTCATGTGAATGTCCTCAGAGATGTATTCATGGAGAAATGCAATATTGACTTTCATCTTAAAGATGTCAAAGTCAAGTTGTGTAGCTATAGTTAGCAATATTCTGATGGGTACAAGAATGACCAGTGAAGAGCATGTCTCATCGCAAGTGATGTCTTCTCTTCGGTGAGTTGCTTATGGCTATGAACCATGCTTTGAAGGTCTCTACCTTCTCATCAGGTTCCCTCTTTCTCCTGAAGATCCATTTACTCCTTAATGGGTCTTACCCATATAGGTGGATCCTCGAGGGTCCATATACAACACTTGTATATGAAGTCTACTTTAGACTTTATTGCTAACATCCATCTTTCCATGTCTTGATCTTTAGAAGCTTCAATATCATTGTCAGATTCAAGTGACACATGGAATCCATCTTTAAACTTATTTGAGAGGTCTTAGTGTTTCATCTTTAATTTTCCTTTTAGTTTCCAATTTTAGGAGCCTCATTATCTTCTCAAGACTAAATGAGTTCCTTTACTTCATTTTCATCTTGATTCTCAAAAGTCTCGTCATCTAAGAACGACATTCTCAGATATGAAATCTTTTAAGAATCTCAAGGTCAGAAAGTAGGTATCCAATACCATCCTTTATTTTCCTAATGAATTAGCACTCTCAGGGCTAAATTCCAGCTTACATGCCTGGAACCTTATTAAGGATATATATATATATATATATTGTAGTCTTCTACTACATATACATATACCTTGGAAACTAGGAGATAATTATGCTAAGATTCATCATTGATCATATCACGTCACACATGATCCAATTGTATCTCCCTGCAACTCCATTGAGTTTAGGTTTATTAGGAGGAGTGAGATAGAAATGATATTCATATCTCTATAAGGTATTCTATGAATTCATATAATAGGTACGGACTACCTAGATTAGATCAAATTCATTTAAGCTTCCTTCAAACTTTGGTTCTAAAACAAAATGGTGAAATCTTTGAACATTTCAAAGGTTTCTAAGTGAAGAGAAGAAATCTCATATCACAAATAATCATCAATAGATATCACATATCCATAATGTTTATTCTTATATAGATGACTCACATACATCAATATGTATGAGATCATGAATACCTTGACATCTTACACCATTCCAAGGAAGGGTATATTGGATATTTTTACTTTTGAATACAATATTCACGAGTATGTAAGATTTGAACTTTTAGACAATCTAAAGTTTTATCTCTTACTAGTATATTGATCACATAAACAGACAAATGTCCAAGGCTTGATGGCATATCATTGTCAAATGATCTTCATTCTCCTATTGATCTTTTAAGGTTTAATTTCAGTATTAGAAATGTTAATGGACCATTCATAATTTTCTAATTTAGTAGAGTCCACTAGATTTTAGATTACTATCTGAAATATCTCTATTATAACTTTTTATGATAGGTATATTCTAGAATTTATGTTTATTCCCAACATTTAGAAATAAACAATGAGTGTATTCTAATATCTAGGTCATAGAGACATTCTCTAAGACTAAGGGATCTCCCACTGAAAATAACAAGTCCATCTATCCAATAGAGATTGTTGCAACAATTGCATCAATGTCCATGTTGATGACTATTAGACATTAAAATCAAATTTTATAGTCTTCTAATACATATGCAACTAATTGCAAGTGTCATTAGAAGAATGAGATACAATTATTAGACTTTTATCTTATCCAATGAGAAAGTCAATTTCAATGAATAAATGTAGATTATTCTGATGCACTATCAGAATCATTCTCTAAGGATCTAGATAGACTTGATAGTCATGCTATCTATACATCAGCTTATTGCAGTATCGGCATTCATCCAACTATTTGGATGTCATATGGAAGTCACAAAAGTACGGTCAACTCTTTGACTTTCCTTCTTACTTGGGTCCAACCCATGATTCCATTGTGCTCCCTCTATCTATAAACAACCATTGCTTTAGATGAAGGATCTCTTATGCTGAATTTAAAAGATTTCAATATAAGAGCATTTCAACATTTGTACATGCTTCATTCGATTCATACAATATGAATATTTTGAAGCTTCAAGAATGACTAGAGTATAGATAGTAGAATGATGACACTCATCGTATCTACATCGATCTAAACTCTTAAAACATTGGTTCAGGTAGGTACTCAAACAATTTGAATACATCATCTCTTATAGAGCTACCATTCTGCATGATGCAGAGAACCACGTCATTTAAATGTCGAGAGCACATATGTATGCCAGAACATCTTCTTAGAATTTTATAAGGATTATTTGACAATTATGATCATCATCGACGTGTCACTTCCGAAGTACATTCAATGAGAGATCAAGATTATAGATACATACAAACCCCACGGTTGTAGTCCTATTATCTATTTAATTGCCATTCCTCATTATTACGAGGAAACTTGCACATTGCAACCACATACATTATGTGTCCAACTACAAGTACAATATCTTGATCATGGATCTAATCCAAGATATTTTACTGGTTATTATTGAGTATATTATTGAGTGGGTTTAATGAAGGATTATCTGAAATAAGAAATTTGCATAAATAAATAAATATATATACACATTTTACTTTGATTTAGGAATTTTTATATCAAAGTTGTCTTGCCTTGTCAACACTGAAAGTTCATTCCCTTAATCACTTTCAATGTAAGAGATATACTTACCATTATATCTCAAGCAAGATTTGGGATCTCCTTCCTTATCTTTGTTACATCCCAATAATATGAGAATCTGCAACTCTGATAAAAAGAAGCGGGAACATATTCCGCCATGCAAGTCCAACTTGCATTCCCAATTCGATCCTTAACACCCGGGCCCACCACCCCTAAGGTGATGTTGACCCGTCGTTAATTGAACCAACCGTCAATAGGAATACAACTCGCTATGCGCAATCCAATATCGCCTCAATAATACGAGGATCCGATATTGGGGTCACTACACATACGTTCTTACTCTTTCGGGAAGCAACGAGCCCGATCCAAATGGATCATATGAAGGAGCTGTCACTTTAGATAGGCGTCTCCTACATACAATATCTGGCGACGGAACCCTTCGCTTTGATGAGAGACCATGGATGTCGCTTATGTGATCCTCCACCTCATATTCAAATTTTAATTAATTATTATGAATCATATTCATATAATTAATTCTTGAACGGAAAATACACATCTATTCATAATAGATTGTTTTTAGTTGGATATAATTAACTTAATCTCATTAAATCAATTATTAATCCAATTCAATCAACAAATTTGATTGTTTTCCTTGAATATATATGGTATTATCTCAAAATACGTATTAATTTGAATTTTAATAATTAGAAAAATACATTTGGATTTCTCTGGCATTATCGAATCCCTACCCGATGTCATGGCCAGTACCGACGGGAGTGGGACAGACCGCAACCGGTGCGACCCGTTACCCCAACGCTTCCTGACTAGACACCATATCCACCTCAGGAAATGATAATGCCATATAGATCAATGTGTACTTGAGATGATCATCGGTTCTTCAATCGAAATTATACCATATAGTAATAATCAAAACATTTTTGATTATAAGGAAATTTGCTAGACAAATTCCCAATCCTATTCAAGCAAGTTGTTTGTTGATTGTGTTTCCAATTTTGATCTAAATCAAATCTAATTAATTTATTGGTTGAGGCCGAGTTAATTAAGGAAATAATCATCATTAAATATTTCTCAAATATTTTCCATAATTATTTCAGGAAATTAACAATTAATTTCACTAATTGACAATCACATGGTTCTTGATTAGGAATGTAATTTCAGCAGCGACCCCTACTTACAAAAATTAACATATCTCAATCAATTTAAATCCAATTTAGACAAAATTAAATTTAAAAGATTATTAGTTTGATGTAAGACAGAACCTAAGTGATATTTCATGCATTTCTAGGCGGATCAAACAGTAATTAACTCATTAATCATGTTAAGATTCGCAGTTCCCGCAACAGTGAATACATGTTCACTAATTTGATCATAACTTGAGCAAATGGATTCGAAATCACGAAAACTCAGATCCTATAGTTTCCTTATTTAATGGGGAACAAAATACATGTTATTATTTTCGTGTTTAAACAATTTAAATAGGGCCTAAAATAATCACTAAATAGAGATGAGAAAATGAAATGCGATAAAACTTTCGCAACCCTAACGAACCCAAGTCGGCTTAGGTTTATGGACTGTATACGAAACCTTCGACCTAAGGCTCTGATACCATTGGAAGGATATGAGGAGATCCTTAAGCGCATCACGGAAGCGTGAGCGTCTTATCGAATATGACGAGGAACGACTAGTCAGACTAATTGTTCTATGCAACGGAAATTAAAATTGTTTTCATGTGACGAAACCACATGATCCAATAACACTTCTCGGATCATTTCGTATAAACCACAAACAAGTAATAGGATTACCACTTGAAGCGTGGTCGCGATGAAATCTCTAAACGAAGAGACCTCCTGTCACAAGTCCGATCCGACGGAGGAGACGCTAGCGAGCGTGTTGATGAAACACGTGCTTCTCACAATCCATGTTGATGATCCAAACGGCGAATCTCCTGATCTCGACACACAAGATCCGACGTCTTCTTCACGAGCGGGGCATACTGAAGTAGACGGAGATCCATGAGCAAATGATCGGGAAGCATAACAATGATGCTGCGGCGATGGAGAACCTCTCTAGGGCATCCATGGTGGATTGCCACATGAGAGAGGAAGAGAGGGCGTGTAGAGAGAGAAAGAGAGAGAGAGACTTATGTTCTCTTAGTGTAAATGAAGAGCAAGGGGTGCCTTCTATTTATAATATTTTAGGATCCATGGATTTCAATCCATGGGCAACACAAATCCAATGGCTCTCATTAATTTGTGTTTCTTTTAATGGCTAAGATTTGTGTTGGTAAAAACTAACAACAATTAATTTAATTTAGATTAAATCTATATTGATAAATCAATATAAATCAATCTTAATTTAAATCAAACAAATATGGAGATAATGGGAAAGAGAGAGTGCCTCCTTCCATATACATGGAGTGGGCGGCCACCCTTTCCTAATAGGAATAGGTGGTCGTCCCTCCTATTAATATGGAAGGAGCATCTCCAATGTAATCTCCTTTGACTACATTATTCCATGTATCTCCAATTTTACAACAACAACTGTTATAAATTATTCTACAAAAAAATTTCATAATTATTTTGTGAATATTGCAATCTTGCCATTGAAAATTTGTGAATCATATTCACAACCCAAAATAAAATGTAAATTACATTTTCAATTTAATGTTCAATGTGAATCCAATTCACATTAACATTTAATTATCAAATGTAAATTACAAATAGCTCTCTCTTATATATTATAAATCACATTTATAACATTTATGATTAATGTGGATAGTACTATCCACATTATTTATATCCATGATAATTAAATCATATTTAATCATCTTGGATCTCTATTCTCATGTTCCCAAATAATATGAATCACATTCACATTAATTACCTCTTTGATAATCAAATCTCATTTAATTATCTAAGATAACTCTCTTTATAATATGAACCAAATTAATATTATTCATGATAATTAAATCACATTTAATTATCTATTTTCTCAATGCTCGAATACATCAATAATGAAATTATCCTGAACACTTTCAAGGATAATGTGCTTTCTCCGCGGATACTTGGAGATAAGGACAGGGCGATTGTATTGTTCCACGTATAGTGACTTGGATATTGAGATCATATCTCAAATCCATATCTCGGGCCTCCCACAGATGCTTGATTAAGTCAAGACCGCAAATCTAATCTTCTCATTGCATCTGAATCATATTCAAATCAATGTCCAACATTAGGACCAAGATCAGATTACTTCTCTACTGAGAGGAGTCACTAAAATCGAGACCCGTTTCATCACTCCCTAGGAATGGAAGCGTCATGGTTATACAATCGCTTATGATCACATCACCCTCAGGTATTCCCAAAAACTGTACATCCTACATACTGGAAGACACGGAATAATCCTGAAGTATAAGATCAATTTTACACTATCTACTTCAGGGATTTATCATTAAGTTTCTCATTCGATCATTGGGAGTTGGTATCGATCATATACTTTCCAAAAGCATATATCATACCCAGGTGTTGATCATATACTTTCCAAAAGAACATATCAAACCTACAAATTAAGTCAAGCTTCCAAAGCGAGACGACCGTGAATTTGATTCTTCCTAATATCTCATGAGTGAGCTCATGTCTTCTGGTTTAGTAATGAACCTGCATGATCCCTTTGAGAAATCGTATTACTCATATGCCCTTATATGCACACCAACGCGCCGGTGTATAGACCTTGATTAGGTCATCAACCTATTGGTCTGCCAAATGTACATACTCAGACATATAGTAACACATCTGTCTCTGGTCAGAGGATGCGTGCCTATATTGTGACAACATACAACATAGGACTTTGATTATCTCAATCTCGTTAAGTCAACTCTTTGACCTAACTAATATGACACATCCGAATCTCTATTCCCATGCAAAGGACCTGCATCAAGAGGTCAGTCAGATATCAACCTAAATGAGAAAGGATTGTTATCTCCTACTCAGGCCGGAGATCATCTCTTAACAATCATTTGATGGTGCTTGATGAGTCCTCAATCTAACTCTTTAGATGTCAATCCAAGCACCAGCCTCTATGATGAAATATTTGAATCAACAGTTGTATGATCATCAAGATGGTCATGGTACATAACCCTAATTGTACTAAGGGACCTATTATGCAAATCAGGCAGATCGCAGGAGAGTTGACTTACACGGAAAGTCCTTTTTGTCATAGATGACTTACCTCTCCGTGGGCGGGATCAGATCAGACCTTCCACAAGATAGCATCCTGTAACAAGAGACCTTCTCTCAAACCATTTTAGCAGAGGGGAAAGGTTGGACAGGAGATTTTTGCCAGTAGAGAGTCCATTTCCCTATTCATCACTTCATTCCCATAGGTTTGATAAATGCTCGACCGTAGGGCCTTTTTATGGAAACGGGCTAGGCCAAACAAACAAATAAAGAAACATTCAACAAGTAAAAGGAGAGAGCCCATCGTATATAAGTTCTCTTGCCTTTCCGTTCGGCTTCTTCAGCTACGAGTTAGGTTTGGAAGCAACGACAAGAATGGAATATTCCAATGCACTGGCTGATGAATGAATTTATATTAATTGTGCAGCCATCTGAGGCTGAAGCTGAAGCGGAACACTTTTTGGGGAATATGAGTCGAAGCAATAACAAGAATATTTCTAGTGGAACATCTTTCATAATCCCTGGAGAGATAGTTCACTAATAGTCCGAGGGATAAATAATTCGACTCATTCACATAGAGATCATGAATGTTTGGAATCCATATTATGCATCTTTTTTATGGTTCAAGTTGAAAGTCAGTATATGTGTGGATGGGATGGTGGGTGTAGGATAATAGCTGCAAATGGTATCAGCTATAGAACTTTTTTCACCTGGGGAATCACCTTGACTAGCTGCTCTTGCCTTAGTTAGGCAGCCCCTCTTTTCCGGAAGCAAAGCTGATATACCTAGTTCTCTTTGATCGACGATCCGTATCGGCCTCTCTTCGTCAGTCTGATTGGGCTGAATATCTGAAACCTCATGCTCAAGTAAGTAGGGGGCTCCCCTCTCTACCCTACCCCCGGAGGGCTATAGGTGGGATGCTATCCCGATTATTCAGTTAGAATCATCCCAGACTGAGAAGAAGCTATTCTACTTCCCATGGGACTCCCGGGTTTGATGCCACTTTCCACTTCCCTCTTGAGCTATTGATTTTTCAGTTATATGAAAGTTGGAATAATATTATGTTGCTTCGGAGGACCTTCAATGTATGAACTTGGCATTCCTGGCAAGACCATCAGCACTTTTCATAGACAGGTTTGAGCTCTGCCTGCACGTGTTGGGACTGAAGGGGGATGCGTCGAAGAAGACTGGGCGGACATAGTTGACCTTGCTTGGTGTGGAGATGCTCTCTGGGGTTGGAATCAGAGATCTGTGTAGCCATAAATTCTATTTCATTCATTAGTTGAGATCTGTTGACTTTGTATACTATTTTATTGTAGTTGTAAGGGAACGACAGGGCTCCTTGAAAGACCGCATATGGAACGTCGGCTTCTCACTGGGTACTGGATCAATATTGATACCTGGGTCAATATGCATATTGGTACCAAGATTAATAAAAATACTAAAACTAGAATTAATAGTTATCAAAAATTTTATAATAAGAATATTTTATCTCTCACGATTCATCAAGAAATCAAAACATCCAAATCGAATCAAAAAAGAAACCTTTTTGATTTGATGGGAATGAATCAAGAAAAGTTATATCGCCACATATCACATCGAAAACCTGAGTTCTTCCCAGAATTTGGTCTCGCTTCATCATCATCACGGAGTTTGGCTGAGGTCTCAGCTCTCGCCTAACTAGGCACATTCTGGCTCGCTCACCATTTGTATACTTGGTGGAATTTGGCATATCCTAACCAAACCTTTTGCATGGGCTCGCCGTGCACTTGTATGGTCTGGGCAAAATCATTATCTTTTCCGGGAACATCTTTCTACTCACTAAGTGGCTGCTTTCCATTAGTAGTTTTGAGTGAGAGAGGCCTTTAATCTAGCCGACCATAGATAAGTCAACTTTTTTTCCTTCTTTATTAATTGGCTATTTTTCTCTTTCCCATATTAAAGAACCGAAAATGCAAAATTCACGACTTTGGTATTAGGAAAAAGAAGAACTTTCGTGAAATATTTTCGAGTGGAAAGTGCTTCCTCTATTTATCCCGTGGCAAAAGAAAACTCATGACTCTTTCACCTGGGAAAAGCCCCCAAACTATTAACACCACCTATAATGATGCATTCTATAAGCCTCAGGTCTTTTTTGACTTTCGCGGAAGAGAGAGGGCTCAAAAAAGCAGGGAAGTTATGAATTTTTCACCTACCTTGTTTTCTCACGGTTTGGTAAAGAGACTGAAAGGACTTTGTTCTGGCTGCTTGCTTGAGTACTATTCCCTCTTTTCTATCGAATCGATCATAACGCATTCCACTACTCACTTGTCCTCTTACCAACCTTTGTCTTTTCGTCAGAGCTTATCTAGTGGGTGATGGAAGGACATAAGAAAGCGTGGCCGCTCGACAAAGGTTAGTAGCTTGAGGCCTTGAGGCACAATACTACTTTGGGGCTGAACCCTGGTGGGAGATCAACCTATGAAAGTTCTTGCCCAGGATGAGAAGCAGAAGAGTAGAAGCTGCAGAGCGGTTAACTAAATCCTAACCCAGAAGAACATGATGAATTCCCGGGAAAGGATGAGATGAGATGTGGACTTTCAGCTGTAGTAGTCTTCCCTGTCTGTAAGTGAGGCCCCACCTACGAGCTAGGCACATTGTACACAGGTTTGACCAGGTCTTATAGTTCGACCCTAGCATCGAGAGTACTAGGATCGTTTGGTTTCTATCATCGCAATATATCGCTATAGAAGATGAGACGACGAGGTCAACTTGCGGTCGAACCAAGAGCATTAGACTAGTAAAGGCAGGTTTCTGTCCTATCGGCTTGTCTGGGAAAGTCTTCCTCGAGACTTGGTTGTTTGTAGCTAGAAGTCTTTCGCTTTTCCGTTCTAATAAGCAATGCAAGAATAGCATCTCTGAGATCATAAAAGGAAGGAAGGGTATTATATTAGCTTCGGGCTATGCCTTGTTTTCCGGATACCTGATTCCTGATCAGCGATTTCGAGGGTATCTATAGTCTAGTCTCCTTTTTCGAAACTCTACTTCATTGCTTGTTCTTGCAAGAGATCAAGAAAGTTACTGTATATTGGCAGGCTCAGGAAAGAGTATATAAAGGAAGAAGAAGAGGCGAGGGGCAAGTGCGTCATATATAGTAGCGAGAGAAAGCGCCGGGAAGTAGTAGTCTAGTTAGAACTGTAGAACCGCCCTGATTCGACAGTTGGCTAAAAAGTCTTCGCCTAGCGCTTGTATTGCTCTCCCACAACCCACGGTCCCATTTCGCTCGCCGTAATCGCTTTTGCTTTCTTTTCCTCTGGCTACTAAGACGTTTCAGTTTGCTAGGTTGTCTCTTGTGGATTCAGATCTGGTTGACCTATTCGGGAATCTCCGGTTCTTTTTCTTTCAAAAAGAATAAATAAGAAATTGCTTTTTCGAGCTACTAATATATATTGAAAAGCCTCAGACCGTAGCCTTTACCTGGCCAAAGCCTATTGAGCTAAAGTAGAATCCTAGGAGGAATGTCTCTTTCCCTGCTGCTTTCCCCCCAGACTACCACTTTTCTTAATCACTTTTGACTAACAGATTCGGGTCCATAACCGTGGGTTCCAATGCACGAGATCTTGTATCACTTATCAATGAGGCCCTATCAATTAGTATTACGCAGAAGAAATCAATTATAGAAACTAATACAATTAGATCAGCTCTTCATAGACAAACTTGGGATTTGCGATCCCATGTAAGATAAAAGTGTCGGTTTGAAAATTAATGAGTTGTTAGTCGTAGAATATTATTCTCGTCAGACTTGAGCCCAACGAAAAAAGAGGAAGGTCCCCGGGGAGAGATCAGAAGGGGAGAAGCGTCTTCGAAAAGAAAAGGGCTCCCCCTCTTTTTTCATCCACTCCGATTTCTTGATGCACCCCCCTACTAGGTCCCCTGTATCTCAACTTTTGGCCACCGGGAAGAGACAGCGGCTGACGCTCCCCTGCTGGGCGGAATGCTTGCTTAGTCTAGACTTTCTTTCCTTTCCCGATGCTTACAAGAAGTCGACAGGCCTCCGACTCTGGATCTTCTCCGTGACCTCTCTTTACGTGTACGTACAATTACAGCTCTAATTACTTCTGATCTTTCTAGTGGGTCTTTTTCCTCTCTTTCCTTTGTTGCTTATTCTACTCTTATTGCTCTACTGCGCTATATCTCTGAGCATGAACTTTCTGGTGACGGGGTTTTTTAAAATGCTAAAAGATAAGAGTTGCTCAGGGAATAGGTGGGAAGAATGAGTGCGTGGGCAGGGACCCCCCTTTCCCCTCACCCCTTCCCTCGCTACTGTTGTGGCTCAGTAAAGTCAGGCTTGGACTGAGAAGAGAAGTGCGGGGTTCCAAAATTAAAGGGATTTTTTTCTTTTAAGAAGTTGATTCAGAATTAAAAAGAAAATATAGGGAATCATAAATATGAAAGTAAGAGTTTTTAGAAATTGTATGAGGGAAGAATCTGAAATTTTTTTTTCTGATTCTGAAGAGGAAGAAACAAAAGAAAAAAAAACGGATTGTGGTACTATTCGAGGTATTTCTGTGAGTCCTCAAAATGGGATGACCGAAAGAATTTTTATCCAAACACTAATGGGTCGCGTATTAGCGGACGATATATATATGGGCCCCCGGTGCATTGCCCCTCGGAATCAAGATATTGGGATTGGACTTATCAATCAATTCATAACTTTTCCAGCTGAAAAGCTGAAGAACAAGCAGATGGTGAGGGAGCGAAAGGAGAGAAGAAGGAAGGACCATCCAGACTTTGGAGGACATGTTGAGTTTATATATATTAGCCTTGGGTTTTCTCGGGAGTTGGGATCGACACTGACGGTTCCAACCAGGAATCTGACACCTGGGCATAAGATGAAGAAGGAAGAGGAGGCTTGATATTGAGTTCGAGTTCCAAAGCCCTCAAGCATCAACAACTCCGACTAGAGCTACAAGAAGAAAGAAGAGGCGAATACAAACGCGATCGTAGAGGGCGAGTAAAAGAGCAGGACTCACGAAAGAAAGAAAGAAAGAAAGAAAATCAAGGAAAGATACTGATCTCGAGTCTCGCAGAAGAAGATAGGCTTAGGGGGCGGCTCGCTTCGTGCTCCGCTCGCTGGGGATTGCTGCTCGGTTTCTAAACCACTGCACTGTCGTAGTGGTCGACATTCCTACCTTCATGCCTGACGACTATAAGCGTTTTACAGGGAAGGATCTTACCATGGGAACAAATCTACATGCACAATATAGAATGAATATTGTTAATAAAACTAATAAAGGATACCCTATTTCTAATGTAATGATCAAATATAGATATCAAAATGTATCTTATTAGTTGGATATTCACCAGATAAAAGTCAAAATATGGCTCTTATGGGCGGTTTAACCAAATATCATTCCCAATAACATTTAATACATAATGGCTTGCCGTGGGCTCGCTTGTCCAACAAGGCCATCATCTCGACCTTCAGTGTTGAGTTGGAGATTTAATTAAGATTTATATTTATTGTTTTGTACGAGTCACTCTGCACATTCAAGTGCCTTGTAAAAATTAGGTTCTTCTGAAAACTAACATGCTCTATTTCCTTATCTCTTGAACATGTATATGGATAATTGGTCGGATTTTTGCTCTGACTTTGCGAGCCTATCGCTGAACGACCCAAATATTACATCTTCACGGGTATGGCCCCTTTCTTTTTATGGACCATCCCAGATTCAAAGCAACCCTTGCTTGGAATCGGCGTATCATGATTCACTCCTAGGGGAAGGTTACAACTATACCAACCCCTTTCCTTCTTCTTTTCTCACTGAGGAAGATCATTGCCTTGGTGAGATCGACGTGATTTCGTTATCTTCATCAAGATCTCATTCCAACCCTTTGTTTAAAGAAGGTATTGAAGACTCAGTAAAGATGCCTCCTAAAAAACATAACATGAATGGGGAGGAAGAAGAGCGAGAAGACCCGTTGCTTGCAGTATTAGCTAGGTTGGTTGAATCTGAACAAAATCAATCACTTATGAGAGCACAGCTTGGCCAGTTACATCTGGGTAATGATAGACATATGGATGTGGCTTACAATCATGGATAGTTTCAGATGAGAAGTTGGTTGAGCCCAGCTGATCCTGAAGTAGAATATGAGTTGAAGCCGCAATTCCTTTGTTTGCTACCACATTTTAACGGGAATGCTCATGAGGAACCTTATGCATTCCTTAGGGACTTTGAGTTGGTCTTTTCTAACCATAGGCATCCTAGGGTTAACCAAGACTAAATAAGGCTCAAATCCCTTCCATTTGTCTTGAAAGATAAGGCTTATTATTGGATGAAGAACTTGGGGGTAGAAGTCACAACTTTTGCCTAGTTCAAGGACTTATTCTTTAAGAAGTTTTACCCTTTGAGTAGAATGAACTTGATCCGTTCACGTATCACAAGTTTCTCCCAACTTCCTAATGAAGTTTTATGTCATTCATGGGAGAGATTCAAAGACCTTTTACAGAAGTGTCCTTGTCATGGCTTAGAACCTACCATCCTGGTTTAGTCTGTGTATTGTGGTCTACATCCTGAGGTACATGATCTAGTTAGTGCTGCTTGTGGAGGCAACTACACTTCACAAGGAGCGGACACTGTCAGGAAAGTTTTCGAACGAATGGCTGGAACAAGTAAAGCACAAACCACTAGTAGAACTTAGTTGAAGACCACCGATCTATTCTTATCTAGTGGAGGAACAAAGACTACAGTAGATCCTTTTGACATGGGTTTAATAGTGGATAAACTTACGGTAGTCAAAAGGATAGATAGACTAATGAAGTAATAGGTCAGTAATTTGTCCAAACTACCTAAACATATGGAAGAACTTTCGGAGAAGGTATCCAAGATGAAGGTATCTGCTGTGACTGCATCTAAAGCTCTCGTATATCATGTTCACCACATCCAGGAGCAGTAGATGTCAGGGCTAGTACAGCCATGGGTTGAGGACCAATCTTTAGCACATCTCTGTCAGCAGCATCCACCGTTTGTAGAGACTATTACTGAAGAGCCTTCCAAGTGTATGAAGTAAATGGTGTATGGTACACCAATGACACTTCCAAGCAAGGAGGTTTTGGGGACCAATTTTCTTATCCATGTCCCCAGACATTCTATAACACATCATTTACTTCTACATATCTTCCAGTACCATCGACTATGGAGTCATTCCTTATCATGCATCAAGGCAACAACAACAGATCGGACGTCAACAGACATATCAGGCAAGCCAGCAAGATCCGCATTTTTAGAATCATACCCAGCAACAACATTCTTCGCATTGTTCACATCCTTCTTCATCTTCCTAGCAACAACATTCATCTTAGGATCAATGGACTTTCAACGACAGATTTTGGAGGAGCTACGTTCACACATAAATGAAGTACAATCTAAGGGTTGATCTAAACCATCTTTCCCGTCTAAATGATGAGCTCAATATTCCATCTACATCCATTCCGGCCCAAGTTCAGACTAATCCCAATAGCCTGAACAAAACGCATCAACATCCTTCTATGGATCAGGTATATTATTCAGATTTTCATAAATCTGAACATGAGATCTCTCCATTTGAATGCATCATCATATGTCACTCAGGAGTGTACGACCGTTGCCGTACCTGATCGGGCTAAGGGCATGGATAGGACCAACTTTGAAGTTCAGCATAGGGAGACTTCAGAGGATGATGAAGTTAGACATCTTTTGTGAAAAGCAAGTACATCCAGAAGAATATTGAGAAGGAACACAAGAGCTAAGTAGCACGTGTCAGATTCAGAGTCTACGAAGGACCTTGTTCCTTCGGACAAGGAGAATGAACATTCGGTAGACATTCCTCGTCCTAAAGTAGATAATCCTATTGTTATTCCAATTGTAAAACATTACTGTTTGAAAAAATCAATTTCTAATGGTAATAATGAGCATGTTTTTGTTTATGAATCTGAGTCTTCACTTCATTCTCTACCTATCCCTTTCCCCCGTGCTCTTATGATAAGAAAGCACATCATTAATAAGATTCAAAAAAATGATCCAAATAAGGCACAATTGTGTCTAGTCATCCTGCCTTTCAAAAATATATGAAGGTGAGATGTACTCCAAGCAGAGTTAGTAGGGAAAAACCAAATAGCTATATCAAGACCCATATTCTAACGATTACCATTACTTTTTTTTATCATGAACCAGAATTTGCCACAGAAGAAGAGAGATTTAGGTGCACATTATGTGGTGAGTCATATCGATGACATAGTGTTTGCACACACTCTCTTAGATAATGTCTCTTCGATCAATTTATTACCTTTCACCATATTTGAGAAACTGAAGTTGGGCCCTCTACACAAATCTAGAGCAATACTTCAGTTTGCAGATAAATCAATTAAAAAGGAAAAGGGTGAAATCAAGAATGTCATTATCTCTAATAAGGGACAAAATTATAAGGTGGACTTCACAGTCCTTGAAATGGATATTCCTCATCATTGGAGAGATTCACATATTATCCTTGGACGACCATTCCTTTGGACTGCTGGAGCATCATTTGATTATCTGACAGGGATGATGAAGTCCTGTTCTCCAGGTGGAGAACTGGAACTACATATGAGACAAACAAAATGGTAGAGACCTGATTCCTAGTCAAGCACAATTTTCTCTTCATTCTCTAAGGCAGACTATAATGTAGTCATCACAGTTGGGATTTGGGCACAAAACCGAACAATACAGAATGAGGTACTCTCATTAGGAGAGGACAGTGTTCACATATCAGTTACTGATTCATTACCAGATTTCTTGACACATGCATCACCCTATCCCCTTGATGACATAGAAGTGCCTTTGGACTTGTCAGTTCCCATTCCTTCGGGACAATCAAGGGAATTAGAGGATGAGTCGGACACGACTTTCGTTGAATTACCATTTATTTCTGGCAATCCGACTCCTTATTTTTCAGTACAGTTTGTGGATAGCACTACAATTGAGTCATCTCCACTAAGTAGCACAGATCCAGATTCAATGGTGGTTCATCCTGATATACCTAGTGATTCATTCTTACCAAAGTTGAAACCAATACCTCTTACACTCAAATACGCCTTCCTTAAGGGATCCAAGAATAAGTTTCCTGTCATCATTAGTTCTAGTTCGACTATATAACAAGAGACTAAGTTGTTAGAAGTATTAGAGAAGAACCGTAAGGCTGGAGGTTGGACTGTGTCGGATCTCTTGTGTATAAACCCTGCACTCTATTCACACCACATTTTTGTTGAGGAAAATTCTAGGCCTTCCTGTGAGTTTCAAAGACAGCTTAATCCAAATCTACATGAAGCAGTCAAGAAAGAAATTGAGAAATGGTGTGGAGTAGGCTTTATTTACCCTATCTCTGACTCCAAATGGGTGGCACCTTTACATGTTGTACTGAAGAAATCGAGAATTCAGATGGTGACGAATGAAGAAGGAGTTGAGATTGCGACATGAGTACCCACATAGTGGCGTGTCTATGTCGATTATAGGCGCCTGAGTGCTATGACCAAGAAAGATCACTTTCCCTTGCCTTTTATTGATTAAATTTTGGAAAGATTAGTTGGGAAAGAGTTCTTCTATTTTCTTGACAGGTACTCAGGCTATAATCAAGTAGCAATCGCTCCTAAAGATCAGGAAAAGACCACCTTCACATGTCCTTTCGGCACATATGCATTCAAGTGTATGCCTTTTGGGTTATGTAATGACCTAGGCACATTTCAGCAGTGCATGATTGCGGTCTTTGCCAAAATGGTTGGGGATTTCCCGGAGGTCTTCATAGATGATTTTTCGATCCATGGTGATTCATTCGATTCTTGTTTAACACACTTGGACCGGGTTTTACGGAGGTGTAGGGAGATAAATATGGTACTCTCCTGGGAAAAGAGTCATTTCATGGTCAAGGATGGTATCGTGTTGGGGCATGTCATCTCCAAAAAGGGGATGGAGGTTGATCCTGCCAAGGTAGATATAATTAAGATCTTGATCCACTAACCAATATTATATCAGTCAGATCATTTCTAGGGAATGTTGGATTTTATAGAAGATTTATTCAAGATTTTTCTAAGATTTCCCGACCACTGACTGAGCACTTAGGGAAAGACACAGAGTTTTTGTCAATCACAAGTGTCTTGAGGCATTTGAGCTTCTTAAAAAGAAGATCTGTGACTCGCCCAATTTGGAAGCTCCTGATTGCTATCTTCACTTTGAGATTAGGACTAATGCTTCAGATTTTGATATAGTAGATTATTTGGGGCAACGACAAGATCAGATTCCGTTTGCCATTCACTACGCAAGCAAAGTTTTCGATCAAGCTCATATTATACAGTGACTGAAAAAGAAATGCTTGTAGTAGTTTGGGCATTAGAGAAGTTTAGGTATGTAATTTTAGGCTCCAAAGTGATAGTTTATACAAATCATTCAACTCTAAGATATCTCATGGAAAAGAAGGATACGAAGGCACGTCTTCTAAGGTGGATATTGTTACTTTAGGAATTTGATCTAGAAATTAAGGATAAATCTGGGGTCAAGAATGTAGTAGTTGATCATCTTTCGAGGATTGAAATTAAGGATTTACCTGATTCTGTGCATATTCGAGAAACATTTCCAGATGAATCTATTTGTGTTGTAGATTCACTCCCATGGTATGCTAACATGGTTTACTTCCTTGTCTACAAGGAAGTTCCTCATGGTTGGACTAGGAGAAGTATAGATCGAGTTAAGTCGGATTCAAGGAAATGTCATTGGGAGGATCCGTTCCTTTTTTTTTGAAGGACAGGATTGTGTCTGGAGAAGGTGTATTCCTCAAGAAGAATACCCGAGTGTCCTCACGTATTGTCACTCACTTGAAGATAGAGGACACCACTCAGGAAAACGAACCACTCACAAGATATTGCAATGTTGTTTCTATTGGCCGACCTTATTTAGAGATGCATCTGATTTTTTGTACGGTCTTACCCTGTTTGTCAGAGAATGGAAGGGACTGTTGGTTCTAGAGATGAAATGCCCATGCAGCTTGTAATTTTTTTGTGATGTTTTTGATTCCCCGGGCATAGATTTCATGGGTCCTTTCCCTAATAGACAAGGTTTTGAGTATATCTTGTTAGCGGTTGATTATTTATCAAGATGGGTGGATGTTATCCCAACCCGAGCTAAAAATGGAAAGACTGTATGCAAATTTATCAAGGATCATATTATTTCATGGTTCAGCGTACCTAAAGTGTTAATTTCTGATGGGGGTAGCCATTTTGTGATTGGATTGATGAAATCAATAGCTAAGGACTATAAATTTGAACACAGAGTAACTAGTCCTTACCACTCTCAATCGAACGGTATGGCAGAGGTTTTAAATAGAGAAGTGAAAAGCATTCTTCAGAAGTTAGTCTCTCCAGATAGGAAGAACTAGTCTCAATTGTTGGACTAGGTTCTGTAGGTGTACAGAACGGCCTACAAGATACTACTTAGCACTTCTCCCTTTAGGATGATTTATGGAAAGCCATGTCATTTGCCCGCTGAGTTATTACACAAATCAAAATGGGCTATGAAAAAAATTAATTGGAGCTACCACTTAGGAAAATTGAGTAGAGACTTTGACCTAAATGAACTAATGGAGATCTGCAACCGAGCATATGGCAACAATGTGATCTATAAGGAGAAAGTTAAGAAATGGCATGACTTGCATATTATATACAAAAACTTTGTTCCTAGACAGAAGGTATGGTTCTTTAATGTAAATTTAAAGATTTTACATGGGAAACTAAAATCAAAGTGGACGGGTCCTTTCATGGTTAAGGAAATGCATGAGAATGGTAGCATAGAGATCTCAGAGCTTTCATAGAATGCAACTTCCTTTTTGGTTAACGGGCATTTACTTAAGCATTTTGTAGAATCAATAGAAAGGTTGACTCCCGTAGAGTTGATCGACTTCATGCCTATTGATACAATTCACGATCAATCAAGTAAGGCATGAGTATTAGAAAATATTCAAATCTCCTTAGATTCATCATCTAGAGATTCAGCTAACTTTGATCCCTTTATTATTGAACTTCTTAATCTTTGTACATAGGCCTATTTTTCAGCCTGAGTATAGGGGGATACTTTGTCATTCTGATGGTTTCCTTCGGGTTAATTATTTTAATTCGTATCTTTATACTTAAGCTATTTCCCAGATTAAGTATAGGGGGACCTGATGACACACCTCACTACTCGGGTTAAGGAATCAGATAATCTCAAAAGGTCGTTGTGACCCAAATCACAAAGCGGAATCAATAAGAAAAATCGAAACCACTCAATCAAGCATATAAATTAATCAAAATCATGTCAGCGGTCTCTGCTATTTTATTTTAACCCGGTATAGAGACTAGGGTCGAACTCAAGAAGCACGAGTAAAACCTACGAAGTAGTCGTATCAGACAAATAAAAGCATATTTTTGTAATTTTAATTTTTGCAAATTTATATTTTCAAAATAAGAAAATAAAACAAGTAAATAAGAAAACAAGCACAAGCAAACCTTTTACAATTTTTATTAATACTAAAATTGCTCAAAATTAAGAAACAAAAATATTTTATGTTTTTCAAATATTTAGATGTTTTGATGATTTTAAGGAATTTTTACAACTTTCATATGATTTTATAAAAATCAAACAAAGTTAAACAAGGAAAGCATTGTACAGCCTAGACTAAATGGCAAATTTAAAATATAAAAGTGTCGTAGTGTTCGTTGTGATTTTTATGAAAAAGTATATAAAAACATCGACAAATAGAAACTGGAATCCTTTTTTATATTTTTTGATGATTTTTATAAATTTTGAGAGTTTTTAGATTTTTAGGGTTTTTAGAGTGATTTTGAAAACAAAAAATGATACTTGAAGTAAAACAAACAAAGACAAACAAATGCTATTTTTTTGTAAATTTTAAAGAAATTTTATAATTTTTAGGTATTTTAGAAACGAGACATAATAATTTTTGGGTGTTTTTGATTTTTAGAAAATGTCAAATGGTATTAAATTAACTTACAAAAAATACCATAAAATTACGTGTTAGCAGGAGCTAATAGTAATTTTTGTGAAAATTTTGAAGTTAATTAGGTTTTTATTTGATAAAAAATGAAACACATAGCAAGCAGGGACCCAATTGCAATTATGAAAAAGTTTGCAGGCCAAATATTAACTTATATAAAAAGTATAGGGCCAATAATGTCAAACACCAAAGGTTTTCACGCACATGCTAAAAAAGTCCACACACAAGGGTATAAATGCAATTATCAGAAAAGTTCTACTTAAAACATAATATCCATGAAGTTCAGGATAAAACAAGCAAATAACCCACAAAATCATGTGACCATACATGTGTCTCATGTACGGAAGGACTAAAATGCAAATTCTATAAAGATAAGGTCCAAACTGTAAAATAACCAAACTACAACTTTATTTACAGAACCATCAAATAAAACATAATAGTGGGGGATGAAAGATGCAAAATACCCCGATGAGGCACGTGACATGCGTTGAAGGCATCGTGGTCATACGGCTCAGATTGTGTTCGGGGCAGATCTGACGGCTATAGCAGGTGTCGCAGATGTTCGTGGCAGATGTGTCAGGTCCGGATCCAATGACCGCAAAGCTGAGGCTGTCAGGCGGCTATGATCTAATCTGGTAGAGCGGATCCCATCCAACAGTAGGAGAGGGTTCTGGAAGAACTGCCTCCAGGCGACCTTCAATCGAGCAAGGAGATGAATCTGTCGACCCAACGAAGTATCTGAAGGTCTCGTTGTGCTCGGCGATGCTTCGTGTGTCAGGAGGGCTGCTCCAAGTGGAAGGAGAATGACCGGATGGCCATCACGGTGGTGGTGCGCCTGGAGCTACTCCGCCTGAGCAGTCACAAGGTCAATATGGTCTTCTGCGTGAACCAACACCTGCAACGGGTACACCGCTCGGAGGCGTAGCTCCGGCGAGGGTTTATTGCAAATGAAGATAAGAGAAGCAGAGGGGAATGGAGCTTGGCTCTGGATGGAGGTGAAGGTAGGGATTCACGACCTTAATCTCGACCAGAGGATCGAAGCTAAGGGGGATCAGGATGCAGTGCGAGGCAGGGCGTTCGTAGATAGGTCGATCGATACAAATGTGAAGATGAAATGGGGCTCCGACCAGAGTGGTCGGAGCAACTAAACTGCGATGGAAGGTAAATGGAAGATGCGAATGGAAATGGAAAATGTGAGGATAAGATGGTCACCCGAGGATCCCGATGATTCTCCGAGCTTCAGGCGTTGATGGTCATCAGGGTAATGGCCTCAACCACGATGCAACAGACAGGGAGGTTGCCCGTGGTAGAGTTCCGGCCATGAAGGTCGAGCTACGTCATTGCTACACCAAACCGAGCTCCAAAGAACTCTCCGAGCAGTTGTCACTCAGCTGGAGGTGGCTAGGGGTCAAAATGGGAATGAGGAAAGAGCTGTTGGACTCTGGAGGCAGAGGATATACTTTATAGGGTTCCCCAGGTGCTGGAAGAATCGAGTGAGAGCACGCAACCCTAGGAAGATCCGTGCTTTACTAGGGATCCGTGAGGGTTGTGGTTCCAAGGAGAATGCTCGAGCGAGAAATCGAGGTGAGAGGAGGCCTGAGCTGATCAGGATAAATGGGAGAAAAGGCTCTGGCGAAGTAAATAGGGTCGGGTCAGCCTGGAAGGCGACGTTGACTGGCACAAATCGACGTGGCCCAATCAGGAGGGGCCGGGAATAGGACAAAATACGATACATGACAAAATAGAAGAGAAAAATAAATATAATTATATAAAAAATAAAAAATGAATTTAAATGAATAAAACAAAAAAATGTTTATTATTTTTCAAGGATTTTTTTTATTTTTAATTATTTTTATAAAAAATTAGTGCATATACAGTGTATGGTGTTATATACAAGTATAATATACCTATGTAATATGTACAATAATTTTTTTATTATTTTTATATAAATACTCTAATATTATATTTTATTTAACTTCAACATAATTTTAGGATTACAAAATAATTTTTATTTTATTTTTATGAGTAATTTACAAATTTAAAATAAATAGGGGATGTAGTATATATACGTGTACTTTATACAATGAGAGACAATTTTTATTTTTTATTTTAATTTAATTTTTATAATTTTTATTTTATTATATTTTATTTTTAGAAATATGTACAAGGAGGTAGAATAATAGTTTAGTTTATTTTGGTGAAAATAATAATTATTTACATATATAAGTAATATGTACAACATAGAGTAGGCCCTATCTCTCTTTACTTATTTTATTTGACGATCCGGTCAAGGCTTGACCTTCTCTTGGGATCGGGTCATGCTGTATTTATTCTAAATACCTCCTTCCTTTTTCTTTTCCTTTATTCTTTTACTTTTGCACAACTACATGCTAATTATGCAATATTAAAAGATGCATGCATAATGCTATGTTATTGTATTTACACTTATTTACATGATGTTTTGCCAAGATAAATAGCTAAAATAAAAGAATAAAGAGTGAGAATAAGCGATTCATCACCTCCCCTATACTTAACCTTTGCTTGTCCCTTAGCAAACACTTATTTGAAAAATAAGTGAAAAAGGAAAGAAAAGAAAAAGAAAGAAAATCAAGGTTGATTATTAAACTTGTCTTTATTAAATTGAAGTATAAAGTTCAGTCAGACCTTTGGATTATTAGTTTGTTGGAACCTTACTGGGATCTAGGTTTAAGACTCAACAACATCTAAGTTCCACCATTCTATGGTCAAGACTCCTCAATAATCCATATCAGAACAATTCTACATACGTAAACTCTAATGACCATGTTTCTTTCCTTGTACGGTGTAAGTGATATGTAGCTCCCCACCTCAGAAATGACAAAGAAACAACCTCCCTCAACAAGGTAACTTTAATTCCTCGATCTAGCAGCTCTTTCCTCGAGGAGCGGGGTATTCCCTTCTAAGTTTAAGTTCAACTGGCTCAAGGATAGTGGAAAAGAAGAGAAGGGCGCAACCAGTGTAGCTAAGTCTCCCACTGCAAGATTCATGAGATGAGATGGTGTAATACATAAGCTTTGGTTTATTTGACTACATACACTCCGGCAGACATTTTATTTTCTATCAGGCTTGTCCACTTTTTTGGAGTTTTTCTTGGCTTTGCACATTTTTTTGATGTGCATATGTACAACATCTCTACATGGTGCAACATTTATACATAAGGACTTTTTCTTCTTGAGCCAGTAGACTATCCCTCTTTTGAAGCATTATTGCAACCAACAACTCCTGTCTTTAGACCTCAACACCGCCAGACCAAGTTGAGGTGCACATCCCTCCCTAAAGGAAGACGAGAGGTTCCTCCTAGAAGTACTACCCTCGTATGCTATACCCCAGCCAAAGAAAACTACCTCCTCACTACCTCATCCATGGAGCTCTATGTGTAAAGTGCTGGTGCAAGTAAAGTCATTGTCTTTGTGAGTCATGCATTCATTGCTAAGTGTTCTACTCAGGCTCATCAAGATGACATGTGAACATAACCTAGTGGACTCAAAGAATTAAGTCACTAATGGACCTGAAAAGTCTTAAACCCAAATCCTATAAGGTTCCTCTGAGAGTTAGGTGGATTAGGGTCTTAACCAAGCTCCATTTTCCAATTTAATTCGAGACTAGTTTAAATGTCAACTATGATTCAGAAGAATATACAGATATATACAAAAATCTTTTTATACAGTTTTTCAAAGTTTTTGGAAACATGCAAATTTTTTGAAAATGTTTGAATATATACATGCATGAATGCAGAAGCTTTGCATACTATTTACAAAAATTTACACAAGGATTTTTGCAAACTTTTATTTTCAAACATTTTACAAACATTTTGCACTATATACACAATTTTGATAGAAAAAATATTTACACAAATGTTACAAACAAATCATTTTTGCAAATATTTGTACAAAAATAATTGTTATAAATAGTTATGTACGTACAAGAAAGAATTTTATGTACAAGGAAAAATTTTAAAATTTTTGTGATTTTTAGGTTGTGGTTTTTAACCATTTTATTTTTTAATACACTCACACAAAGTACAAGTTATGGCTGAAGTATATATGTTATATATACAACACCCCCTATACTTAGCTCGAACGATGTCCTCAGAGTGATCAAAGAGCGACGAAGAAGATAACTCGTGCTTATTATTAGGAAGTGAAAAGAAGGGCTATACTACGACGATAAATGAAAGAATAAAATCAACAAAATTCGGTGATTCCCATATACTTAGGTACAAGTAATCCTAAGTATAGAAGATTGTACACTAGGGGAAAACCGATGGTTAGAATGTAAATGGTCTACCTCCCCTATACTTAAGGTAAAATATCCATAAGTATAGGCAGCAAAACAAAGGTAAAAAGGATCAAAAGAATAATAAAAAATCTGACCTACCCCATACTTAGGGTAAAATACAACCTAAGTATAGCCTAATCATAAGATGTATATGGGGTGTTAGACAAAAGAATGTGTGATATGGACATCTAGATCTATACAAGGGCGGAAGAAGGTTATAATCAGGCATGAGATGCAAATGATGTGAGTCAAAGACTACATCTCATGCAAAATTAATAAGGGAGACGTCGACGATAAGCGGGTCATGATCTAGATATGGCTTGAGGCATTGATTGTTAATGCGAAAGGTGGACTCAGATGAAATATTAGATATGTCGATAATACCATTGTCATGCACCTTTCGGACCAAGTATGGTCCCTTCCACTTACTCTGTATTTTCCTTGGAAATAATCTATGCTTGGCATTGAATGATCATACTCTCTGATATGGCTCAAACTGCTTATGGCTGATATGTGAATCATGTCATATCTTTAATCGCTCCTTATATTGTAGGCTAATTGAAAAGGTTGTATCTCTATGCTCCTCCAAGGCTGCCAATTCTACCTTCCTTTGATCACCTATACTCTCTGGATCCAATAATATATCAGTGACAACCCAAACTGACTTATGCTTTATATCCACAAGTAAATGGCATGGCTTGCCATAAACAAGACGAAAGGGAGACATACCATAGGCGTCTTGAAGGAAGTCTGATATGCCCACAAGAAAGAGTCCAAAAGTTGTGACCAATCCTTTCGGTTAGGGCGGACTACCTTATGCAGTATCGTCTTGATCTCCATGTTCGATACTTCAGCAAGACCATTGGTCTGAGGGTGATACAGAGTGGCAACTCGATGATCTATGTTGAACTCGTTAGCAAGGGCCTTTACGTTGTCGTTGATAAAATGAGACCCCCCGTCAGATATCAATACTCTAGGCACCACAAACCGTGAAATGATATTCTTCCTAAAAAATCTGCAAACAGTCTTGGCATCTGCAGTTCGGGCGGGAATGGCCTCAACCCATCGATTCATATAGTCAACAACAAATAGAATGTACTCGAATACCTGACTCTTAGAGAATGGACCCATGATATCGATGCCCCATGCATCAAAAACCTCACAGAAGTGAATGGGTTGCATCAACATCATGGCACACTGTCCACAAGTGCACATCCTCTGGCAGTCAGTACACCTCTTCATGAATTCATCAGAATCCTTGAAGAGGGTAGGCCACCATAGGCCGGATTGGAGCACTTTCAGTGCTATTCTCCTCCCAGAATGATGTCCTCCTGCCTCAAACATGTGGCAGTATGTGAGGACACTATAGTGCTCCTCCTGAGGAATGCACCGATGCCAAACACTATCCCCTCCCTCATGATAAAGAATGGGATCCTTCTAATGGTACGACTTGTCCATTGCGAGAAAGGTCTCAAGTCATTGTCTGGGCCAACCTTATGGAACTTTCTTGGCAAAAATATAGTTCACAATGTCGACATACCATGGGAGCCAGGCGATAGAAAGGATCGCCTCATCTGGGAAGGACTCTATAATTGGATCAATCAGCTCAGATTCCTCAAGATTCTCTGATCGGGAGAGATGATCCGCCACCACATTCTTAACTCTAGGCTTATCCTTAATCTCAATATCAAACTCCTGGAGCGGAATGATCCATCTAGTCAATCTTGCTTTGGCATCCTTCTTTGCCATGAGGTACCTGATGGCGGTATGATCAGTAAATATAGACACTCTGGATCCAATAATATATGATCTGAACTTATCCACGGCAAATACTATGGCTAGCATATCTTTCTCCATAACTGTATAGTTCCGCTGAGCGGCATCCAATGTTCGGCTAGCGTAGTGAATGGCAAATGGTAAACAGTCCCTCCTCTGTCCAAGCATAATCCCTATAGAAAAATTAGAAGCATCCGTCATGATCTCGAATGGGAGAGACAAATCAGGCGGCTGAAGGACAGGAGACTCAACAACTAGGTTTTTGAGAGTCTCAAAAGACACAAGACACATATCATCTACAATGAACTCAGTGTCCTTCGTCAGCAGATCAGTGAGCTATCAGGAATTCTGCTGAAGTCGTGAATAAAATGTCGTTAGAAATCGACATGCCCCAGAAAAGACCGCAACTGTCGTAGGTTGGACGGTGGATTGAGTTTCCTAATGATATCCGCCTTGGCCGGATCAACCTCCATGCCCTTGTTTGAGACGATATGACAAAGCACTGTCCTCTGAGTCACCATAAAGTGACTCTTCTCCCAAGATTAAACAAGATGCACCTCAATGCAACATTGAAGCACTCGGTCTAGGCAATCAAGACAAGCATTAAACCCGTCGCCGTAGACCGAGAAATCGTCCATGAAGACCTCTAAGCAGTCACCCACCATGTTCGAGAAGATGGACAACATGCTCCTTTGGAATGTCGTCGGGGCGTTACATAGACCAAAGGGCATCCGTCTGAAAGTATATGTCCCGAATAGACATGTGAATGTTGTCTTGTCCTGCTCTTTGGGTACTATGGCCACCTGATTCTAGCCAGAGTACCCATCAAAGAAGCAGAATGACTCTTCACAGCTAGCCCCTCTATAATCTGATCAATAAAAGGCAACATGAAATGATCCTTCTTGGTGGCATGGTTCAATCGTGTGTAGTCCACACCAACCCTCCAAGAAGTGGGTACCTGGGAAGCAATCTCCTCTCCAGAATCACAAACAACTGTGGTAGAGCCCGTCTTCTTGAGCACCACATGCAATGGACTAACCCACTTGGAGTTGGTGATGGGGTAGATAAAATTGGTGCTCCACCATTTCAATATTTCTTTCGTTACCACCTCTCGAAGATTCGGGTTCAGTCGTCGCTGGAACTCACGCCATGGCTTAGCGTCCTCTTCAAGATAGATATGGTGGGAGCACAGGGCCAGACTTATCTCTTGTAGATTAGCTACACTCCATCTTATTGTCTTGCGGTTCCTTTCAAGAACCTCAATCAAACGAGAGTCTTGCTCTCCAATCAAATCTGCTGAGATAATGACTGGGTACATCTCATGCTTACCCGCAAGGAATCTATACTTCAGCGACTGTGGCAAGGGCTTCAACTCTGGGAAACTGGGAGCTGGCAAATATGGCTTTTGGAATGTTTAAGTGAATGCAACCACATATGAATGTGAGAACTCTCATTGATCATGAATATTTGGTGAAGATGGACATGTTGGTGTGTCTGTACTCAGTGCTGATTCACTCTCCATCCTAGTTGTTGGCTCTTTGGGAATTAGACAAGGCAAATAATCATCAAAATCATCCCAGACTATGTCTAAATCTGAGGGATCTGAATCAGAATCGCAAGATATATACTCTGCCTTGTTATCTTGAGTGTGGTCGTCAGCCTCAAAAGTATCCTCGGCCAAGAGTGTGCTCTCCGAACTCTCCTCTACTCGAAGTTGTAAATATGCAGTGTATGAAGGTGAAAGAAGAGCTTGTGAAACTGGATCGGACCAAGCATCTTCATCATCTGTGATCACAAAGTCACACTCCTGGTGGATGTCTCGCTCTACCTCTATCGTCTGCTCTGCATCGTTGAACTGCTCTGAGCAAGCTGAATCCTGCGCTCTAGTTTCATCGATCATCTCTATTTGTATACTCACTCCCTCGACACGAAAGAACACCTTCCCGTTATCATGGACGGATACCGACTTGGCTGTGGCCAAGAATGGGCATCCTATAATGATGGGGGTATCGGTCACAGACTCAGGGATCTCCATGTCCAACACAACAAAGTTCACGGGGAATTTCAGGCCCTGAATTGTGACGACCACGTCCTTCAACAACCCCTTCGGCCACTTGACAGATCGATCAACAAACTGAAGGATTGTTCTACTTTGTCTAAGAGGGCCAAACTCGAATTGGACGAGTAAGGGTGGTGGAAGAAGGTTGATGGAAGGGCCACTATCTAATAGAGTCCGATCGAATCTCTGCTCATGAATGTGGCATATGACATAGGGGGCTCCTACATCTGGCCTCTTGGATGGCAGACGGTTCTGGATGGCGAAGCAAGTGGCATGGGTCAGCACATGGATTTCTGCTTGATGGTTCCTTTACTTCTTACAGATGGTGGTCTTCTCTCTCAAGTTCTTTTGGAAGAGAGGGATGTGCTCAAGTGCCTAGTGTAGAGTCAGCTGAATGTGAAATCTGTCTATCATCTACTGGCTGAACACTAACTATTGGTTCTCTTTTGGATTATCTTTTTTATTCCCTTCACTTAACAGAGCGCATGAGGGAAGGGGATGGCTGAGCCCTCCTCAGATGAGAACTAGGAACAGGCTCCTACTATTGTGAGGGAATGGAATCCATACAAGTATCATTATATGGACTCGAAGGTGAAGAAACCTTTCCTTTATTACCTTTTTGTTCTTTTTCAGATGGTCCTGAGATACAGAAATTGGAGAAAACACAACTGGAGTAGAAGTGGTCACATCAGTACTACCCACGGCCTCGGACTTCGTAGCATCAACATTATATGGTATGTTGGCATGAGTACCACCTGTTGCATATGGAGAAACGACGACCTCAGTACCGTTGACTGGATCATCATCATCATCCTTGGTGGCTTCAGCACCACTGCCATCAACATCATTAGCAGCATCAGTACTGATGTCCTCCTCGTTTGGCACTCCTAAATCATCATGGGCTCGTCGCTCAGACGAGGCATCACCGGCTGGCATCCTACCGCTCCTAAGTGTAATAAAGTCAGCATCAACTACTGTATGAAGAATTATCACCCAATGACTTACTAGGAGTGGTGGTCTCTGTGAACAGTACCTGCTCAGACTTCCTCTTGAGGTTGTTCGGGTTGGGCTTGATGTGAGCAGGTATGGCAGCCTTGCCCTTTGTTATTTCCCTCATCTTCTGGCAAAACTTTTCCATCTTCTGCCAAAAGGATGCCTGCTGGTTTGGGAGTAGGCGGGCTAGATCATCAAGGGCCAGGTTCTCATTGGCTGGACCATGGAGAACCGGACGGGTAACCTCGTTGGAAGTGAGGCTGCTGCTGGAACTGGTGAGGGGGAGGCTGAGTGAACTGCTATTGAGGCTGCTGCCTCCACTGTTGTCCCTGCTAGTAGGGATGAGGACTTGAATGATAATATTGGTGCTGGTGGGAGTGCTGGGACTGCTGTTGTTGAGGCGAGCTGCTCGATCCACCCTGAGCTGGAGGCTGCTGTTGGGATGAGGTGCATCTAGTAGAACACCTGAATCCGGGGTGATCGCAACAGATCCTGGGTTGCTGGTCATACCAGATCCCATTGACTTCCATCAAGGGCTCCTGCTTGTAAGGGTAAGGGGGAAGAACTGCCAGTGGCTAATCCTGCTGATACACCACCATCTGAGTGTCCGAAGATGGCAGTGGCTGAGAATACTAGAGCAACAGCTGAACCGGCTCCACCTGGACATGGTGAACCTATCGGTACTGGGAGGAGTTTTGGGAAGAGCTTCTACTACAAGGATCAGCCCGTGACTTGAGATGGGGCTGAGACACCATTTGTGCCTCCTCGAGACACATAATCTGGGTCTTCACTCAAAGTCTGTGCCAACTGGTCGATCTGAGTCATGCCCTGACACTGTTTCTTCTCAATGATCTCTTTGTGGTCCGGCTTCTCACTGATGATGCCATGTCAGCTACTGATGACTCTGTCTGTGTTGCTGCTGACGAAGAAGTGGATGGACCCACATCAACATGTGCTATCCTCTGATAGGACAAGCTTGTGGAAGGCGCTTTCCCTGTGTATAGACCCTGGTCTAGGAGATCACTATATAGTTCTAGACCATCTCCTCAAAGATGTCTCGAACCTGATCCTAATCATTGGTGAAGTAGGAGCCCCCAAAAGAAGCATTGACAAGGCCCCTACAGCTCTGGTGTCAACCTAATAAAGAAACTCTGTATAAGATTGGGCTTGGATATGTTATGGTGTGGACACCGGTCTATGATCTCATCAAATTGATCCCAAGCCTCATGGAACTGCTCCTTGGGGATCATGGTGAAGTTATTGATCAGAGCCCTCGTTGCATTGGTCCGACTGAGCGGAGAGTACTTGTTCAAGTACTCGGTCAGGAGTTGCTCCCAAGTAGTCACATATCTCCCTAAGTGTTTCAACCAGTAGGATGCTCTGTCAATGAGAGAGAATGAAAATGTGATCATCATTATGGTGTCCTCGTCCCCTAATCTGTCATGGACATTGTTGCAGATCATCTCGAATTCCTGAATGTATAGATGCGGTTCCTCGGTGGTAAGCCCATGGAATTTGGGCAAACGCTAAATGGTCTGGGGCTGAGCTAGAAGTCGCCCAGAATTGTGGGAAGCTGGATATAGCAGTGTGTAAGGATTGCACCAGGGTTGTGCAACTCCCTCATAGGCTTGGCAGGTATGGCTGGCTCCTGTGGCTCTTCTGGTTGTCCTCCATCTTCTGCTTCAGGTGCTGGAATGTCTCCATCGCCTGCTCTCGGTTGTTCCTCTTATCGGCTTGCATCTATGCTAGTTCCCGACGCACCTCGGCCATAAAGGCTCCCTGATCTCAAATCAGGCGCTGCATCATCTCAAGGGAGGCTAGAAGTGTGTTGTTGATGGCTCCCTGATCTAGAACAAACGTCAAACCCTGGTGTTGCTCATCAGTGTGTCCATCACTGCTGGCCATCTCGTGGGTCTTTGCAAAGGTAAAAGACCTGAACTCAGGTGTCGTCATATGAACAAATAGTTGTGTTGTTGGTCTCTACTCGGGCACTTCAGGACTAGAAGAAAGACGGTCGAGAGGGAACAGGGCGGCAATGAACTCATGTTCGGAGAGCGGTATAGGCTCCCCCGAACCTCCCTAGATGAGTGAGTCGGAGTTCTCGAGAGCGGTGCTGTCAAAGGCAGCCTAAGGGACTTCCGGCCCATCATCACGATTTGGGAAAAATGCGGATGAGACCCGTATGCAAACAAGATCAGCAGTCAAACCCATAATTCACCTACTCACACTGAGCTAGTGACCGTAAAGGATCGATCGATTATCTTGTCGATTTTATTTTAGGTGATAAGTCAGTCTTGCAGAGCAATTAAGAGAGCTGGTAGGTACCCGATGATCCCAAGAGACTAGACCGATCCCAAAGCTAAATCTTTCCTAGCCAGTATGAGTTGTAGACAGTTTACCAGTTACCTGATTAACTTGATCTGTTAAGGATATCATGACCCTCTTTTTCGGAGATTGGAGAGATCCTCCCTGGAGAATGACCAACCCCACGACTAGTAGTCTAACGAGAGTTCAGGTGTGGCTCGATCCTAGGGTGTGGGTCACTCTCTCTCTCAAGCAAACTAAACAAGGAGGGGATGACTCTCCTAAAACCGATTTTTAAATGGGGTGTTTTTTAATATCAAGTTTGCATTAACAGTCCCAATTTTATGATTTTCACTTTTTATGGTATTTTTCAATAATAAATAATGCGTAACGAATTTTTCGATCTCCTAATTATTTTAAGTCTAAAAATAGGGGAGAAGTCGAAAAAGCCCATGCGTGATTCAAACACTGAGATGCATGCAAAGTAAGAGATGCGTACCTGTCTCCAGCACTCTACATGCAGGGTGATCAATGCATAAATTTAAAGACATAATTTAAAATAATCTAAATGATGCAAGGAGAAAACAGCCTTAGACGAGCAATTTCTAAGATCGCGAAGAACAATAGTAAATTGATCAGAGAGAGGTCGATGTCCGATCTCGAATGCCGATCGGTGTCCGCCACAACAGATCCTGCACGTGCTGTATACGGCCTCTAACAACACGTGACCTCTCAATCAATTAAATTAACTTCATTTTCTTTTGAGTTATTAATAAGGTCCAATTACGAATCTATGGGTGCAAGCAGTCAATTACGAATCTACAGGTCACAGAGCAGTTATAACAAATTGAGATAAATTAAGAAGAAAATCTGAAAAGACTACTAAGTTGTGCTTCCCAGCAACGGTGCTATTCTGATGACATGCCTCGCTACTTGGGTTAAGGAATCAGGTAAATCTCAAAAGGTCGTTGTGACCCAAATCACGAAGAGCAATCAATAAGAAAAATTGAAACCACTCAATCAAGCATATAAATCAATCAAAATCATGTTAGCGGTCTTCGCTATTTTATTTTAACCTGGTATAGCGACCAGGGTTGAACTCAATAATCATGAGTAAAACCTACGAAGTAGTCGTATCAGAAAAATAAAAGCATATTTTTGTAACTTTAAATTTTTGCAAATTTTATATTTTAAAAATAAGAAAATAAGACAAGTAAATAAGAAAACAAGCACAAGCAAACCTTTTTCAATTTTATTAAGACAAAAAATGCTCAAAATTAGAAAGAAAATTATTTTTCTGTTTTTCAAATATTAAGATGTTTTTGGTTATTTTAAGGGTTTTTCCAATTTTTAAGTGATTTTATAAAAATCAAACAAAGGCAAATAAGGAAAGCAGTGTACAGACTAGATTAAAAGGAAAATTTAAAATACTAAAATGCCTTAATGTCCTAGTTGTGGTTTTTATGAAAAAGTAAATAAAAATATCCACAACCAGAAATTGAAATCCTATTTTTATTATTTTTTAGAACTTTTTAATGATTTTTATAAGTTTTTGAGAGTTTTTAGATTTTTAGGGTATTTGGAATGATTTTTAAAACAAAAATGATACTGGAGTAAAGCTCAAAGATAATCAAATGCTATTTTAGGTAATTTTTAAAGCATTTTTACAATTTTTAGGTATTTTAGAAAATAGACAAAATAATTTTTAGGTGTTTCTGATTTTTAGAAAATGTTAAATAATACTAAATTAATTCACAAAAATTAACATAAATATTACATGTTAGCAGAAGCTAACAGTAATTTTTGTGAAAATTTTGGAGTTAATTAGGTATATATTTGATAAAAAATGAAACACACAGCAAGTAGTGACCCACATAAAATTATGAGAAAGTTTGCATGTCAAATATTAACTCATATAAAAAGTACAGGGCCAATAATGCAAAAGGCCCAAGGTTTTCACGCACATGCTCAAAAATCCACGCATAGGGGTATAAATGCAATTATCAGAAAAGTTCTACTTAAAACATAACATCCATAAAGTTCGGGATAAAACATGCAAATAGGTCACAAAATCACGTGATCATGCATGTGTCTCAGGTACGGAAGGTTTAAAAATGCAAATACTGAATAGATAAGGTCAAACTGCAAAAGAACATACTACAACTTTATTTACAGAACTATGTAATAAAACATAGAAGTGTGGGGGTGAAAGATACAAAATACCCCGAGGAGGCACGCAACACACGTGGAAGGCGTCATGGTCGTACGACTCTAATTGTGTTAGAGGCAAAATTTGACGGCTACAGTAGGTGTCGCGAACGTGCAGGACAGGTGTGTCAGGTCCTGATCTAACGGCTGTAAAGCTGAGGCTATCCGGCGGATATGATCTAATCTGGTGGAGCGGGTCCCATCCGATGGTAGAAAAGGGTGCCGGAAGAACTACCTCCAGGCGACCGTTAATGAGCGAGGAGAAGAATCTGTCGACCCGATGAAGGATCTGAAGGTCTCATCGTGCTCGGCGATGCTCCATGCGCCAGGAGGAGAAGCTCCGATTGGAAGGAGAATGGTCGGACGACCATCACGGTGGTGGTGCACCTAGAGCTGCTCTGCTTGAACAGTCAGGGGGTCAACTCTGGTCTTCTATGCGAACCAACACCTGCAACGGGTACACTGCTCGAAGGCGTAGCTCCGACGAGGGTTTATTGCAAATGAAGACAAGAGAAGAAGAGGGGAATGGAGCTTGACTTCTGGCGGAGGTGAAGGTAGGGAGTCGCGACCTTAATCTCGACCAGAGGATCGAAGACAAGGGGGATCAGGATTCGATGTGAGGCAGGGCATTTGTAGATAGGTCGATTGATACAGATGTGAAGATGAAATAGGGCTCCGACTTCGATGGTCGGAGCAACTAAACTACGATGAAGGGTAAAGGAAGATGTGAATGGAAATATAAAATACGAGGATAAGATGGTCACCTGAGGATCTAGATGATTCCCTGAGCTTCAGGCGATGATGGTCGTCGAGGTAATGGCCTCAACCATGCTGCGGGGACGGGGAGGCTGCTTGCAGCAGAGTTCTGGCCACAAAGGTCGAGTTGCATCGTCGTTGCACCAAACCGAGCTCCAAAGAACTCTCCGAGCATTTGTCACTCAAGTGGAGGTGGCTAGGGGTCGAAATGGGAGTGAGGAACGTGATGCTAGACTGTGGAGGCTGAAGAGATACTTTATAAGGTTCCCCGGGTGTTGGAAGAATCGAGTGAGAGAGCGCAACCCTAGGAAGATCCACACCTTCCTAGGGATCCACGAGGGTCGTGGATCCTAGGAGAATGCTTGGGCGAGAAATCGTGGTGAGAGGAGGCCTGACTCGATCTAGAGAAATTGGAGAAAAGGCTCCAACAAAGCAAATCGAGTCGGGTCATCCAGGAAGGTGATGTTGACCGGCGATCAAGAAATCGACATGGCCCAATCTGGAGGGGCCGCGAATAGAACAAAATATGCTACAGGACCAAACAAAAGAGAAAATAAAGATAATTACATAAAAAATAATAAATGAATTTAAATTCAGAAATGAATAAAATAAAAAATGTTTATTATTTTTCAAGGAAATTTTCTTTGATTTTGTATTTATTCTTGTAAAAAATAATTTAGTGTTTATAAAGTGTATGGTGTTATATACAGGTATAATAAACCTATGTATATGGTGTTATATACAGGTATAATAAACCTATGTATTATGTACAATAATTTTTTATTTTATTATTTTTATATAAATACCCTAATTTTATAGTTAATTTATTTTCAACATAATTTTAGGAGTACAAAATAATTTTTATTTTATTTTTATGAGTTATTTAAAAATTTAAAATAAATAGGGGATTTAGTATATATACATGTGCTTTATAAAATGAGAGAGGAATTTAATTTTTTATTTTTATTTAATTTTTTGATTTTTATTTTATTGTATTTTTATTATTAGAAATATGTACAAGGAGGTAGAGTTATAGTTTTATTTTTTTTGGTGAAAAATAATGATTATTTACATATATAAGTAATATGTACAACACATAGTAGGCCATATCTCTCTCTGCTTATTTTATTTGGCGATCTGGTCAAGGCTTAACCTTCTCTTGGGGTTCGGGTCACTCTGTCTTTATTCTAAATACCTCCTTCCTTTTTCTTTTCCTTTATTCTTTTACTTTTTCACAACTACATGCTAATTATGCAATATTAACAGATGCATGCATAATGCTATATTATTGTATTTACAACTATTTACATGTTGTTTTGCCAAGATAAATAACTAACATAAAAGAATAATGAGTGACAATTAGGGATTCATCAGGACTCGAGTCCATATATTGACCTAACGGATTCTTTTACTCATGATGCGTCTGTGATTCTGAATTTAGTCCGTGTGTCTTCTTTTATATTCAGCATGAGCTATGGATTCATTCCACTTTGTGCTATGAAGACATAGCAAAAGCTAAGTATAGGGGGTCTACTGTATATATTGTATATATACTTTAGCCATAGCTCATATTCTTAATTTTTTAAAAACTATTAGGGCTATGGATATCATATTCCACTTTTAAAACTGATTTGAATACTTTGAAAATAATTTTTGAAAATTATATTGTTTGACACGATCTTTAAAATTATTTTACATGGTTTACAAAAATACCATTTGACATGTTTAAAAAATCTTTTGTAAAACATTTTGAAAATCTTAATATTTATGTGACAATGTTTGCAAAATGTTTTCAAAACTCCTTTTTCAAAGCTAAGTGTCTAAATGAGTCTAATTAATTAAACCTTCTAACTTTAATGTGTCTCTTCAGTTCCTTATAATCTTTTAATTGTGTCTCAGAGGTCGTGACGTTCCTCCGAACCGTCTTGTCATTTTCATTTAAAAGGTTGCCTTTCCTTGGAATATTACAAGGGTTCGACATGGAGAAAAATCTGGATATCGACTCTATATTTTGGAAGATTAAGTTGATATGGAGTTTCTCTGAAAAGAGTGATGCCAGTTAAGGAGGATTATCTTGTGATAGAAGAATTAGATATGGAGGTTCCTTTACCTTTTCTCAAGGATGTTCACTTGATGAATACTCACCTTTCTTGTAAGTTGTGTCATTCCTCCTTGTCTAGTTTTTGTCTTTTAAGAAAAACCCAAAAATCTGTCGCAGGATTTCAAGGATCCATTCATCTTCCCAAAATCATGAAAAATTTTGATGCTTCCTATGTAGATATGAATATTACTTTTGAAGTAGAATGGCATCATTTTAGAAGGATAGAAGTTCAAGTTGATGAAGACCTTTCTTACTCAGATTCGGAAGTATTCTCCATTAGGAAGAAACAATTGGAACATAAGGCAGCCTGTGATTTTAAATCTTAAAGATTCGATCTTAATTTCTAAGGAGCTGAAGTATGTAATGATGTGTTGGGTATCTTTATATTACATCTCTTTAATATTCTTTCAAAGTTACCAAGTTCGTTGTCTTTGTTTTAATAAGGCTTATAATTCTTTAAAATCTTTTGTAAAAATTTGCTAACTAGTTAACTTATTAACTAATGTCTTCCTCTGACACATTTTCACTAAGCATTCAAGGCTTGAGATGATATTCAACACTTGGTTTAAGGAGTCCCTAGACATAGAGTTGTCATGTATTAATTATTAGGGTCCTGGACTTAAAAAATTCATACTCTTCTAGTTGGAAGATATGCGTGCTATATCCCATGATTAATGTCCCTTAAAATAAATTTGATTTTCACTCACATGCACAATTGTAGTATTGATTGAGATGAGTCAAGGAATCACTAAGGAAACTGGGATTGGAAGTTTGAGTAGGGATTTGATTTCCATGATGCTCGAGGATGGGATAAATTAATGACAGCTTCATGAAACCTGAGTGTCAGCATCTTAGCCAGTATGGGACTTGTTCTCATGTTATCACTTGATCAAACCTAAAGTGCCAGGGTGCGATGATATTAATTAATAAGTTGATCAGTGTGCACCAATCTTTTGGTAAAAAGAGTAGATCTAGCCAAAAAAACAAAGAAAAGAAAGAAACAATGAAAGAAAAGCTTTCATCTACAAAGACATATGAAAGAGCTATCACCAAAGGCAAGCGCTCTCAACCATCTCAAAGTGTCCACTTGGACCACAGCTATTAGGACCAGGAGTCGGGCTAGCACCCAAAAAGGGCTCTGCATCGTAAATGCTACAAGTATGGGTGTAGAAGGTATAATAGATACTCAAAAAAGGCACACCTCAGTGAGTTCCCAGGAAAACAAGTGCCTGCGACTCCAACTTCTCTTGACAGACATCTGGTTGCCTAAATCAAAATAAAAATATGTTGCATTTTGGAACTAGAGGGAACTCTGTTCCAAAGAGAGAAAGAGAAAATAAGTACACAATCCTATATCCTCCATTATTTGGCCTTCCATCTGTCCTTTTAGAGTCTGACAAACTAAAGAGAAGGTGGATAGAGGCAAGGTTAGATTTGTTCCCTATAGGTGAGGGGTGGGTGTTGTGCATGAATTCTTGGTGGATCGGAAATTAATGGTAAATATAGTCGTTGCTATCCCCAAAAATCCTGCAACAAACAAATTTTTTTTGTTTTATTTGTGCTACTTATTAACCTGTATAGCGGAGAGGGTCGAACTCAGGTAGGCTACAAATCCCGAGGGTTATTCAACTAAGAAAGAATTAATTAAGAGAAAACAGGAATCTCAAAAGATAACTATCCATGGCTTTTTTGACTTTTTTTAATTTTTTAATATTTTTTATTTCTAATTTCTTTGAATTTTCTGATTTTCGATTTTTTAGTGATTTTGATTTTGCATTTTTTTTATTTTCAAAAATAATAGGGAGCAATATTCACAAGATCAAAAATATGCACACCAACTCTTTTTGTAATTTTTCAATTTATCAAAAATGCTCAGTAAAATTCAGAGAAAATATTTTTGGGTTTTAAAATTTTTGAAATATTTTTGGGAATTTTTGTGAAATTTTCAGATATTTTTATTTTCTAAAAGTCAAACAATGACAAAAATGATAAGCAGTGCATAACGTGGAGTAATTTGCAACTTAAAAATATTTTAAGTGCCCAAAACTCCTAGTACTTATTTTAATGACAAATTATATGCAAATATCTACAAACAGGAATTGGAATCATAAGTTTTGGATTTGTTTAGGATTTTTATGATTTTTATAATATTTTTAGTATTTTTCAAATTTTTTGGGTTTTATAAATAATTAACACATGAAATTTACAAAGAAATTAAAAAACATAGAAATAAAACTACCCTAATTTTTTTTGGAATTTTTGGAGTTATTTTCGAATTTTTATGGATTTTTGAATTCCAAATAGGGAAAAATGGCATGTTTTTGATTTTTTAATAATATAAAATGATGACAAAACAAAATAAAAAAATTACACAAGGAAGAGGAACTAGTCAGAAGAGTAACATGATTTTTGCATAATTTATTAAGTAAGAAAAATATTTATTTAAATCAAATAATCGTGCAAAGATAATGTCTGGAAAAATGGGATTGTTCTGCAAATGTTTATTGTTCTCGCAAAAATAAATAACAAGAAATAAATGAAGGCAAGAATTATGCAAATTACCCAAGTAATGCGTGCTCTGCACGCGATTGTTCTAGTAGGGGCCCTTTTGCAATATCTGAAAAACGTCAGGGGCAAGACTCAATTTTTTCCAAAATTTTTAATTAAACCCTAGGGCTTCCTCTTCTTTCTTCGTTCTCAAGAAATGAAAGAGCAAGGGGCGGCCGGGCCACCGACTTCTTCTCCTCCAAATCGGTGGTTATGGACTTGGAGCAGCGCCGGGAGGAGGGCGCTGGAGGTGGCGGCGAGCTGCCGCACGGGGTGCCGCAGCACGCAGACGGAGGTGGAGAGATGGAGGCGTGATGCAGAGTTCGACGACAGACGAACGTGTGGGGTGCTGCGCGGAACGGCCTGGAGGGCTGCTCGCAGACGAGCTGTAGATGGGGGCCTGGATGGCGACTGCTGGAGCGGGGTGGCATTGAGAGGTTGACCGTGCGGAGCGGCACCGCTGCCCGTTGGAGAGGATACTGCGGAAGAGGTGGAGGTATCGGGCGCATCGCAGCAGAGCGTAGAGTCGGTGTCGGTGGGTTGTCCTGGCGCGGACGGGGCGGCGCCGACGGTTTCGCCACGGGGTGCGGTGGCGCGGTTACTCATGCATAGGTGGTGGTGGCCGTGGTTGCGCCCCCCTTTTTTAATTTTATTTTTTTGATTTCATTTTATTTCATGCAAAATAGATGTAAAAGGAAATGTAATTTTATAATTTTTTTATTATTTTCATTTTATGTGATGAACAAAACAAGTGTTAAAGAAAAAGAAAACAAATATAACTTTTTTGTATATTATTATTTTTATTTATTTACAAATAGAAAAATGAACGAGGATCCAATGAAAATGAAAGGATTGGACCCGATTCTCAGACCGACGTACGTCGTCGGAGTAGATAGACCGTGAAAGATAGAAATTGAATGCGAAGAGATCAAGAATGTGAGATGAAAAATCGAGTCGAAGCGGATCAAATCGTGATGAAATTAATGATCTAATTAAAAAATGATGCTGAACTAGAAGTGCGAGAAAGAAAACTACGATTAACCTAGATAAAAAATAAGAAAAATGTGGATCTTACCTCAGGAGCAGAAATGGACGGTGATCGCCTCGACGGAGGTCGACTCGCCGGACGGCTCGGAGGCTAGGCACTTTTCTCAATGAAATTTTCTCTCAGAGATCGGGCTCCTCTCTCTAAAGATTGATCAAGTTGGAATGATTAAGAAGGAGCCATATAAATAGAAAAGATAGAGATGAAATTTGAATTTTTGAATTTTTAAATTTTTTGGTGGAAGAGATAAGAGAGATGAAATGAGATAAGGTAAAAGAAAGATAAAACTATTTACAAATTAACTATTTTTTTGAATTTTCATCACTTTATTTATTTGAATAAAAAATGATATTTTTTTATTTTTTATGGTGGTTAATAAAAAATAGCAACTATATACATATGCTTTATACATATATAACATTATATACAAGGGTAAATGAGGAAATTAACTTTTTTTTTATTTTTTTTAAATTTTTTATTTTTATTTTTATTTTTATTTTAAATAATTAATAAAAATAATTTACAAATGTATACAAATACAATATTTACAAAATACATGGGTAAATTGCACAAACCACCCTAGAAAACCAACTTTTTACTTGTAACTCCAAAAATTATGAAATCACAGCCATTTTAAAGATAATTTAATTTAGAATCCAATGGAAGTGAGATTGGATCAATTTGAGTTCATATGGAGCTGGAATTGGTCTTTCAATTAGTGCTTAGTGGCTTTTTTCAAGTGTGTATACTTTTATTCTGTACATGATTTAATTGTGCAATTGTTTTTATTAATTAGAACACATTTTTATCTACAACTTTGGTTTTGAAAGTTATTTGATTTGAGGTCAACTAATGCATAAATAAATTAGTGTCAATTTTATAAAGATATACACAAAATAAGTGAGAAGTATTTACAACAACACACACATTTTTTTGGATTTTCTGCTTAAGGACCCTCTCTACCCCTACTTTATTCCTGGTCGATCAGGTCAAGTCTTGACCTTCTCTCGGAGTTCGGGTCAACATGTATCTATTACCTATATACAGTCTTCCTTTTTATTTTATTTTTTTATTTTTTCCTTTATTTAATTATTTATATATTTTAGGTTAAAATTAGTAAGAAGTGTATGATATTTACACACAAATACAAGTTATTAAGAATGTGGAGTTAGTGTTATATGTAGGTGTTTTATAAGGGATTTTAAGCTAAAATATATGAATAAAGATGACGACTCGCAGATTCATCATCCTCCTATGCTTTACCTTTGCTAGTCCCTTAGCAAACACTTATTTGAAAGAATAAGTGAATAAAAGAAATAAAAATAAAGGGAAAATAAAGAAGGTAGGACAATATTGAGTATTAAACTTATCTTCATAAAATTGTAGTTTGGAGCTCTGTCGGGCCTTTGGATTATTAGTGTGTTGGAACTTCTGTGAGACTTAGAATTTTAAAATCGTCAGCCTTCAAGTTCTGCACATCATTGCCACAGTTTCGGCTCAGAAGTCATCTTAGATCAATCCTCTTCCCAAAGCATACGCTATGAACATTGAACAATCGAGTCATGTGTGTGAATGGTTTTAGCTCTTCCCATCCAGAATACCGGACTACCATGCAAATCTACTCTCCAGTAACTCGTCCTTGGGGAGTCAAGTATTTCCTTCTAAGATCTGTCATGATGTTTTCACAATCGAATTGGGAGAGAAATTAGAAGAAGGAGAAAAAAATTGGAGGGTGGCCAGTGTAATCACCTCTCCTTGTGAAGCTGGCCAGTGTAGCCGAGTCTCCACCAAGATCTGCAGGTTTTCTTGAAGCTTGGACCTTTTTGCTCAAATATTTATTTGGTATTGCCTTCTTTGTATTTGGATTTTGGTGGTTCTGCTTGGATCTTGTTGTGCCACTACGGATATAGAATCTTTTTGTTTCCGTACATATTTTGGGGTTTTAGAAAAAATTGTGCCCAGTCATCCATTCCTTTTCCGAAGCTTTATTTCAACCCGTAATCTGGTCTTTATTTTCCACGCTACCAGAAAAGAAACTGACACAATCTTCCAACATCCTGTCTGAGTTGAGCTAAGTGCATAGTGCGAGAGTACAAATTAATTCCCTATTCCAGAGTTGTATCCAGAATGAAGAGACCATGTTAGGCACTAAGAGTCAAACGCTGCACATTTTCATGTGGAACTCAAAGAATTAAGTCAAAGTCCTGAAGCTTCTAAAATCCTATTTCTCGGTGAAGTTCCTCTGAGAATTAGGTGGATTAAGATCCAACTAAGCTCCATTCTTCAATTTTATTCCAGACATAGTTTAAATGTTAATCATATCCTGAAAAATGCATATGTAAATGCAAGAAAATATGAACAATGCAAAGTTTTTTCTTGAAAAGAAATGATGCACGTGAAAAGAACCCTTTTTAAAACAATTTTCTAATTTTGAACTTTTTATGGATTTTTTTGAAGAAAAATGCAGATGTAAAAGAAAGGTTTTTTTATTTTCATTTTTTTTGAATTATGCAAGTTTTTATAGATTTTTGGTTTTGTAGTTTTTTTTAAGAAAAAGGGTTAGTAAAATATATACAAGTATATACAAGATTTATTTTTTTCTCTTTTTTGTGTTTTTTGTTTTTTTTGTTTTTGTTTGTTTTTTATTTTTTTGTTTTGTTTGTTTTATATTTTTTATTTTTTTACATACGTGGATTTTACAAAATTATAAACATAACCTCCCAAATAAACATATTTAAAAGTACGAGTTAGGTCTAAATTAAATATACAATATATTCGGCACCCCCCTATACATAGCTCGAACTATGTCCTCATAGTGATCAGAGAGCGAAAAAGGAAGACATAACTCGTGCCAAGTATAGAAAAGTGAAAAGACTCCTATGCAACAACGACTCAAAGAAAGATAAAAAGAAGAGAAGTTGGTGATCCCCCCTATACATAGGATCAAGTAATCCTAAGTATAGTAGAGTGTACAAAAGGGGAAAACCGATGAAGAGAATGTACAGACTCAAAAATAAAAAAGACACGATATGAACAACATCACCCCCTATAATTAGGGTAGAAAGTATCATCACAAGCGATGTCTTCTCTTCGGTGTGTAGCTCATGTCTACGAGCCTTGCTTTGAAGGTCTCTTCCTTATCATCAGGTTCCCTCTTTCTATTGAAGATCTATTTACTCCTAATAGGTTTTACCCTTATAGGTGGATCATCGAGGGTCTATATACAACACTTGTATATGAAGTCTATTTTAGACTTTATTGCTAACATCTATCTTTCCATGATATGATCTTCAAAAGCTTCATCACATGAAGTTCGATCATTGTATGATTTCTCTGACACATGGAATCCATCCTCAAACTCATTTGAAGAGTTATTGGTGTTTCATTTTTAATTGTCCTTTTAGTTTCTGATTTCAGGAGCCTCATTATCTTCTCAAGATTAAATGAGATCCTTTACTTCATTTTCATCTTGATTCTTAAGAGTCATATCCTTAGAGATGAAATCTTTTAAGAATATTAAGGTCATAAAGTAGGTATCCAATACCATCCTTAATTTTCCTAATGAAGTAGTACTCTCTTGTGCTAGGTTCTAGCTTACTTGCATGGAACCTTTATTGAGGTTATATATTGTAGTCTTTACTACATATATGCCTTGGAAACTAAGAGGTAATTATGCTAATATTAATCATTGATCAAATCATGTCACACATGATCCAATTGTATCTCCCTGCAAGTCTCTTGAGTTTAGGTGCATTAGGAGGATTGAGATAGGAATGATATTCCATTCTCCACAAGGTATTCATTGAATTCATCTAATAGGTACTTGCTACCTAAGTTGGATCAAATTCATTTCATCTTCCTTCAAACTTTGGTTATAAACCAAAATTGTAAAATCTTTGAACATTTCAAAGGTTTCTAAGGTGAAGGAAAGAAATCTCATATCACAAATAATCATCTAATGATATCACATATCATCAATGTCTATCAGGATATAGCCGATCTACATACATCAATATATATGAGATCTTGAATACCTCTGCATCTAACACCATTCCCTGAGAAGGGTGCATTGGACATTTTACTTTCAATACAATATTACAAATGTGTAAAATTTGAAATTTCAAACAATCTAAAGTTTCATCTCTTACTAGTCTCTTGATCTCATCAATAGACATTTGTCCAAGGCTTGATGCCAGATCAATGTTAAATGATCTTCATCCTCCTATTGATCTTTTAAGGATTAATTTTCTGTACTAGAAATGTTGATGAACCATTCACTAATTTTATAATTCGGTAGAGTCTAGTAGATGTTAGATTATTATCTAAAATATATCCATCATAACTCTTTATGATAGGTCTATTCCAGAATTCATGTTTATTTCCAATCTTTCTAAATAAACAATAAGTGTATTCTAATGTCTATGTCATAGATACATTCTCTGACTAAGGGCTCTCCCACTGAAAATATGAAGTCTATCTATCCAATAGAGATTGTTACAACAGTTGCATCAATATCTATGTGGATGACTATTAAACCTTAAGATCAAATTTTCTAGTCTTCTAAAACATATGCAACCAATTGCTGGTGTTATTAGAAGAATGAGATACAATATTAGACTTTGATCTTATCAAATAAGAAAGTCAATTTCAATGATTAAATGTAGATTATTCTGATGCACTATACGAGCCCTTCCCTAAGGATCCTAGATAGTCTAGATGGTCACACCATCAGTATATCGGCTTATTGCAGTATTGGCATTTATCCAACTCTTTGGATGTCATATGTGTGGAAACCATAGAAGGACAGTCAACTCTTTGTCTTTCCTTCTAATTGGGTCTGACCCATGCTTTCACCGTGCTCCTTTCATCAATAAACAACCATTGCTTAAGATAAAGGATCTCTTATGTTGAATTCGAAAGATTTCAATATAAGAGCATTTCATACATGCTTCATTCAATTCATACAATATGAATATTCTGAAGCTTCATGAATGACTAGAGTATAAATAGCAAAATGATGACACTCATGATATCTACATACATCTTAACTCTTAAAGACTTAGGTTAAGGTAGTTACTCAAACATTTTGAATACATCATCTCTTATAGAGACACTGTTCTGCATGATGCAGAGAATCATGTCATTCATGATTAAATTTTAAGAGCACATATGTATGCCATAACATCTTCTTAGATTTTATAAGGATTATTTGACAATTGCAATCATCATCGACATGTCACTTCCAAAGCACACTCGATGAGAAATCAAGACTATAGAGACAAACAAACCCTAGGGTTGTAAACCTATTGTCTATTTAATTGTCATTCATAATTATTATGAGGAAACTTGCACATTGTAATGACATACAATATGTGTCCAACTGCAAGTACAATATCTTAATCACGGATCCAATCCATGATATTTTACCGGTTGTATTGAGTATAGTTTTTAGTGGGTTTAATGAAGTATTATCTGAAATAAGAAATTTGCATAAATGTGTATATATATAAGTATGTATATATACTTTACTTTGATTTAGGAATTTTTATATTAAAGTTGTCTTGCCTTGTCAACATTCAAAGTTCATTCCCTTAATCACTTTCAATGTAAGATATATACTCACCATTATATCTCAAGCAAGATCTGAGATCTCCTTCCTTATCTTTGTTACATCCCAATAATATGAGAAACTATAACTCGAATAAAAATAAGTGGGAACACATTCTGCCTTGCAAGTCCAACTTACATTCCCAATTTGGTCTTTAACACTAGGTCTCACCACCTCTAAGGTTATGTTGACCCGTCGTTAATTGAACCAACCATCAACAGGATTAGAACTCGCTATGAGCCATCCAATATCGCCCCAATAATATGAGGAACTGATATTGGGGTCACTACGCATATGGCCTTACTCTTTTGAGAAGTGAAGAGACTGATTCAGATGCGCTTGCATGCAGGAACTGTCACTTCGGATAGGTGTCTCCTATATACAATCCCTATGATGGAACCCTTCGCCTTGACAGGAGACCATGGATCTCACTTATGTGATCCTCCATATCATGTTCAAATTCTAATTAGTCATTATGAATCATATTCATTACAATTAATTCTTCCAAGGGAAATAATAACTCTACTGATAATAGAGTATTTTAATTTTAATTGGATTCCAATTAATCTAGTCATATTAAATTAATGATCCAATTAATATTCAACAAACTTTCTTTTATTGTTTCTTGAAATATGGTATTATCTCAAATACATATTATTTTGAATTTTAATAATTAGAAATACATGATGATTTCTTAAGTATTATACCAACCCTACCCGTTGTCATGGCTAGTACCGTCGGGAGTGGGACAGACCACACACGGTGCAACCTGCTACCCTAACGCTCCCCGACTGGACACCATATTCTCCTCGGGAAAGGATAATGCAAAATATATTACTTTGTACTTGAGATGATAATCGGTTTTTCAACCGAAGTTATACCATATAATAATAATCAAAACATTTTTTATTAACATTATAAGGAGATTTGTTAACAAATCCTCAATCCTATTCAAGCAACTATGTTTGTTGGAAAGTGGATTGAGTAACCAATTATTATCTAGATCATATCTAATCAATTATTGGTTAAGGCAATGTCATTTAAAGAAATAATCATCATCAAATATTTCACAAATATTTATCCATAATTATTTCAGGAAATTAAACCATGTAATTTCATTAATTGATTAAATGACAATCATAGGGTTCTTGATTAGGATAGTAATTTCCAGTAGTGATCCTCACTTGCTAAAATTATCATATCTCAATAAATTTAAATCCAAATCGAGCAAAAAAAGTTTCCAAAGATTTCTAAGTTGATTTACAACAGAACCTAAATGATTTGCACACATTTATTGGCGTTTCAAATCAGTAATTAACTTCTTTATTATGTCAAGATTCGCAATCCCCGAAATAGTGGATACATGTTCACAAAAGCAATCATAACTTGAGCAATCGGATTCCAAATAACACAAACTCAAATCCCACGATTTTCATATTTAATGGTGAATAAAATCAAATTGATAATGTCGTGTTTAAACAATTTGAACAGGGCCGGAAATATGCACTAAACAGAGATGCGAAAATGAAATGCGATTTCACAAACCCTAATGAACCCAAGTCGCCTTAGGTTTATGGATCGTATCCGAAACCTTTGAACCTGGCTCTGATACCACTTGAAGGATATGGTAATATCCTTAAGAGCATCACGGAAGTGTGAGGATCGCATTCTATGTGATCGAAAGCGACTAGTTGCACTAGTGGCTCGAGGCGGCGAAATTTAAAAAAATTTTCATGCGATGAAACCACATGATCCAAGAACACTTCTCGGATCGTTTCATCTAAACCACAAACAAGTAATAGGGTTACCTCTTGAACTGTGGTTGCGATCGTGTCTCTAAACGAAAAGGCCTCCTATCTCAAGTTCGATCCGACAGAGGAGATGCTTGCGAGCGCGTGGATGAGACGCATACTTCTCGCAATCCATGTTGATGATACATGCGGCGAATCTCCTAATCTCGTTACACAAGATCTGATGTCTTCTTCACGAGCAAGGCATGCCTAAGGAGATGGAGATCCACGAGCAGATGATCCGACAACATAACGACGACACTTTCGTAATGGAGACTCTCTCTAGGGCTTCCATGGTAGACAACCATATGAGAGAGAGGGCATGTAGAGAGAAAGAGAGAAGGAGAGAGTCTTATGTTTCATTAGCACTTGAAGAGCAAGGGGTGTCCTTCTATTTATAATATTTTTGGATCTATTGATCGCAATCCATGAGCAACACAAATCCAATGATTCACATTGATTTGTGTTCTTTTAATGGACAAGATTTTGTTGTAAAAATACAACAACTACAATTAATTTAATTTAGATTAAATATAATTAATCTCAAATTAAATCAATCATACATGGAGATATATGGAAGGAAGATTGCCTCCTTCCAATAAGAGGGGGGACGACCTCCCTTTCCTAATGGGAATAGTTGGTCGTCCACCCTCCCTACAAGTAAGGTGGAAATCTCCATGTAATCCATGAGATTACATTATTCCATGGAAATATCCAATATTTACAACAACACTTGTTGTAAATTATTCAACAAAAATAATTCATAATTATTTTGTGAATATTTCAATCTTGCCATTGGAAAATTGTGAATCACATTCACAACTCAAAATAGAATGTGAATTACATTTCAACTAATTGTCCAATGTGAATCCAATTCACATCAACATTTAATTCACAAATGTAAATTACAAAGAGTTCTCTCCTATATATTATAAATCACATTTATAATATATACGATTAATATGGATAGTGCTATCCACATTATTAATACCCATGATAATTAAATCACATTTAATGATCTTGGATCTCTATTCTAATGTGAACAAATACTATGAATCACATTCATATAATTCACATATTTGATAATTAAATCACATTTAATTATCTAAGACTCTCCTTATAATATGAATCAAATTCATATTATCCATGATAATTAATTCACATTTAATTATACATTTTCTCAATGCTCAAATATTTATATCAATAATGTAATTATCCTAAACTCTTTGAAGGATAATGTGCTTTCTCTATGGATGCTTGGAGATAAGGACATGGCAATTGTTTTTTTCCACATATAGTGACCTGGATATTGAGATCACAACTCAAATCTAGGTATTGCGGACCTCCCATAGATGCTTGATTAAATTAAGACCGCAAATCTAATCTTCTCATTGCATCTGAATCACATTCAGATCATTGTCCTACATTTGGACCAAGGTTAGATTACTTCTCTATTGAGAGGTGTCACTAAAATCCAGACATGTTTCATCACTCCCTAGGAATGGAAGCATCATGGTTATACAATTGTTTATGATCATATTACCCTCAGGTATTCCTAATACATGCACATACTGTATACTGGAAGACCCAGAATAAACCCGAAATATAAGATCAATTTTACATTGTCTACTTCAAAGTTTTATTATTAAGTTTCTCATTTGACTATTGGGTGTTGGTATCGATCATATATTTTCCAAAAGCATATATCATACCCAGGTGACGTTCATATACTTTCTAAAAGCATATATCAAACCTACAAATTCAGTCAAGCTTCAAAAGCGAGACGACCGTGCACAGAATTTTATTCTTCCCAATATCTCGTGATCGAGCTCATGTCTTTCGGTTCAGTAAATGAACTTGTATGATCCCTTTGAGAGATCGTATTACTCATATGCCATTGCATGCACACCAGCGCACCGTGTATAGACCTTTGTTAGGTTACCAACCTATTGGTCTACCAAATGTACATACTCAGACATATAGCAACTCATCTGTTTCTAGTTAGAGGATGTGTGCCTATATCGTGACAGCATATGACATAGGACTTTGGTTATCTCGATCTTGTTATGTCAACTCTTTGATCTAACTAATCTGACACCTTTGAATCTCAATTCCTATGCAGAGGACCTACATCAAGAGGTCGGTCATATATCAGCCTTCAGAGAAAGGATTGCCATATCCTTCTCAGTCTAGAGATCCTCTCTTAATAATCATTTGATGGTGCTTGATGAGTCCTCAATCTAACTCTTTAGATATTCATCTAAGCACCAGCCTCTATGATTCAATAATTGAATCAACAGCTACATGATCATTAAGATGGCCATGGTACATAACCCTAATTGTACTAAGGGACCTATTATATAAATTAGTTATTCTTCATTTCAGATCAGGGAATGATATTTGCAATAACATTTATTGCATAATGGTTCATCGTCGGCTCGCATGTCCAACGTTCGTGTCTCTACAGTCTCTGAAGGTGTGATAAGAGCTCATGAAATAGGATATGTCCAAATGGCTTCATCATCTGTAAGCACAAAATCACACTCTTGGTGGACGTCTAGCTTTGAATCAGTCATTTGCTCAGATAAAGCTGAATCTCTTGCTTTGAATTCCTCAATTGTCTATATTTGTATACTCTCACACTCGACGCGAAAGTAGACATTCCTACTATCATGATCGGACACTGCCTTGGTTGTGGCCAAGAACGATTGTCCTAAAATGATGGGGGCATCGATCACAAATTCAAGAATGTCCATGTCCAACACAATGAAGTCCATAGGGAATTCCAGGCCATGAATTGTGACAACAACACCTTCAATAAACCCTTTGATCTCTCAATAGATCTATCAGCAAACTGAAGAACTGTCCTGCTATGTCTAAGAGGGTCGAACTTGAATCAATCGAGTAAGGTAGTCGGGAGGAGGTTGATCGAGGAAACGTTGTCCAATAGAGTCTGATCAAATTGCTGCTCATGAATATGGCATCTGACATACAGAGCTCCTGCATCAGGTTTCTTGGCTGGAAAACGGTTTTGTATGGCAAAGTAAGTGGCACGAGTGGACACATGGATTTCTGCATTGTGGTTTTCCTCTTCTTCCTACGGATGGTGGTCTTATCTCTCAGGTTCTTCTGGAATAGAGGGATTTGCTCAAGTGCCACCTAAAGAGTCAGCTGGATCTGGAATCTATCTATCATTTGCTCGCTGAACTCTGTTTGTTCTCTCTTTTTGTGATTTTCTGGTTTAGGGGCTTTCCCTAAGAAGAGTGCTTGAGGGAAGGGGATGGAGAGACCCTCCTCGGAAGAATGAGAGTCAAGAGTAGGTTCCTAAGCATGCAAAATGTTGGAATCCATGTAAGCATCATCAATCACCATAGATAGATCCAAATGAAATACATGAACCTTTCCTTTATTCATATTTTTTATTTTTAGAGTTCTTCTGTTTTTTTGTATTTTTCCAGAAAGATCCTCAAGTACAAGGGAGGACACAAAAACTGTATAACTTTTGGTGGCATCAGTACCACTGACAACATTTGAAATTATAGTATCAGTACCACGCTCTGGCCCTACATATGAAAGATTGGTAGCATCATTACCACCATCTGCAACTGAAGATACGACAGCATCAGCACCGTCGTCAGGATCATCATCCGTGGTGGCATCAACACCATCGTCATCATCATGGTTAGCGGCATCAGTATCGCTCCTGACTTCATCTGGCGCCCTAGCATCTATAGTGGTCTATCGCCTAGACGAGTCATCACCGAATGGCTTCCTACGACTCCTAAGTGTAACAAAATCAACATTAAATAAATAATAAATGTCATCCAGAATATCACTAGGAGAGTTTGTCTCTGTAGACTATACCTGCTCATACTTCCTCTTCAAATTTTTTGGGTTAGGTTCAATCTGAGCGAGTATTGCAGCTTTGCCCTCGATTATTTCCCTCATCTTTTATCGGAACTCATACAACTCTCACCGGAAGGTGGCTTACTCATAAGAAAGCATACAGACAAGATCATCAAGGGCTAGGTTCTCATACTGGTGTGGATGAGAATCGGACGGGTTGCCTCGCTAGAAATGAGTCTAAGTCTGTTGCTGGTAGTGTGGAGGAGGAGGCTAGGGATACTGCTGATGAGGCTATTGCTACCTCCACTGTTGACCCTGATACTGGGGTCGAGGACCATGATGCTGCTATTAGGAGTATTGGAGTTGTTGTAGTTTGGCACCCTACCCTGCTTGCGTTGGAGGCTATTGCTGGGATGAAGTGTCTCCACTAGACCATCTGAAGCCTGGGTGGTTGTTGACAGCGGTTTTCTCGAGGATCGGAAGTAAATGATATGATAGTCGTTGCTATCCCCAAAAATATCGTGACAAATAAATAACAAATATTTCTTTTGCTTCTTATTAACCTGTATAGCGGAAAGGGTCAAACTCAGGGAGGCTACAAATCCCAAGGGTAATTCCATTAATCGAAAATCAATTAAGAGAAAAACAGGAATCTCAAGGGATAACTATCCTTGGTTTTGTGATTTTTTTTATCTTTTTAATTTTTTTAAATAATTTTTTTATTTCTAATTAATTTTTTCTATTTTCTGATTTTCAAATTTTTAGTGATTTTGATTTTGCAATTTTTTTTATTTTCAAAAAAAATACGGAGCAATATTCACAAGATTAAAAATACACACACTATCTCTTTTTATAATTTTTCAATTTATAAAAAATGTTCAGAAAAATTCAGAGAATTTTTTTTGGTTTTTAAAAGTTTTGAAATGTTTTTGGGATTTTTTATGGAACTTTCACATGTTTTTCTATTATTCTAAAAATCAGACAGTGAGAAAATGTGAAATTGTGCACAGCCTAGAGTAAATTGCAACTTAAAAATATTTTAAGTGTCTAAAACTCCTCGCAATTATTTTTATGAAAAACTAAAAAGCAATATCTACAATTAGAGACTGAGACCAGAATTTTTTTGATTTTTTACATTTTTTAAGAATTTTAGTTTTTCGTAATTTTTTGGCTTTTGTAATGAGTTAATGCATAAAAATTTGAAAGAAATTAAATGACACTAAAATTTACCTACAGTATTTTTTTGGAATTTTTAGACTAATTTTCAATTTTTTATGAATTTTCAAATTTCAGGCAAGTAAAAAGACACTATTTTTATTTTTTAAATAAATCAAATGACAACAAAAAGCTATGAAAATTTTTGCACAATGATAAAAACTACAGCAGGAGCATGCATAATTTTTTTGAGAATTTTTTGACTGATAAAAACATTTATTTAATCACAAAGGCGATGCAACTTCAAGTCTGCAAGCACATGGACTGAAATGTAATTATTGCAAGTTTTTCCAACTAATTATAATAAAAATAAAGCTTAGGATGAATGTCGCAAATTACCCAAAATATCTGGAGAGGAGGACTCTTCTGCTATCTTCAAAACTTTGGAAGATCTTGTTGCAATTTCTCTAATTTTTTTATTAAAAAAGCCAAGCCCCTAGGGTTCTTCATCATTTCCTATTCGTTCTCAACAAGTGGGGAGCAGGACCGACTCCCACCCCTTCTTCTCCAATGGTGGCGCAGGCCGTGCAAGGACGACGGAGACGAATGGGGACCGCGTGCGGCGCGTTGGGCGAGGGGACGGAGGAACGACGACTTGGAGTGGGGTTGTGGGTGGCATTCAGGTGGAGAAGGAAGCGGCAATCAGTGTTCTGGCGGAGGAGCATCTGGAGACCCAAGCTCCAAGCGGTGGAGCTTCTCGCGCGTGGCCACGGGAGGGCGGTGCGGCGGACGGGCATGGGGACGGCACAGGCAAGCAGTTGGAGGTGAAGATGGTCGGTGCGGAGGCGACACCGTGTTGTGGCATGCCGCCCAGGTGGCCGGGCGGAGGAGAGTGGAGGGTTGGAGGGTCTACCGCGCTAGCACGCGGCGTGCACGCGGCGGCTAGAGGGGTGCGGCTGGAGCGCCGCTATGACTGGTTATTATTATTATTATTATTATTATTATTATTATTTGTTTTTTTATGTAAACAGAAATGTAAATAAATATTTTATTATTATTATTTTGAAGGAAATGTAAACAGGAACAAAGTTTTTTTTATTTTTATTGTTTTTTAAAGATTATCCTGCAAAACCAATGTTAGAGAGAACAAGAAAACAAATAATTGTTTTGTATCATTATATTTTATTTTTTTACAAATAGAAAAATGAGAGAGGATCCGATGGAAATGAAAGGAATAGAATCTGATTTTCTGACCACCGTGCGTGGTCAGAGTTGATAGATCGTGGGAGGTAGAAATTGAATGCGGAGAGATCAAGAACGTGGGATGAAAAATCGAGTCGAAGCGGATCAAATCGTGTTAAAATTAATGATCTAAATAAAAAAAAGATGACAAAATAAAAGTACGAGAAATAAAACTACGATTAACCCAGATAAAAAATACGAAAAATGTGGATCTCACCTTAGGAGTGGAAACGGACCGTGATCACCTCGACAAGGCCGACTCGCTGTCACCGGATGGCTTGGAGACTAGGTACCTTTCTCGACTAAATTTTCTCTCTCAGAGATCGGGCTCCTCTCACCAATGATTGATCAAGTTGGAATGAGAGAGAAGGAGCCATATAAATAGAAAAGATAGAGATGAAATTTGAATTTTTGAATTTTTGAATTTTTTGGTGGAAGAGAAAAGAGAGATGAAATTTAAAATGAGTAAAAGAGAGATAAAACTATTTACAAAATTAACTAATTTTTTTAATTTTCATCACTTTATTTATTTGAATAAAAATGTTATTTTTTTATTTTTTATGGTGGTTAATTGAGAATAGCAACTATATACATAACTATATGGGGTTGATGGGGCTGCCCCTTGGGGGCAACCAACATGGCTGCCCCGTCCCATTTTTTTAACAAAGTTTTTGTTTTTAAAAAAAAAATATCGCTATGTATGTTCATCCCTATATCCCTCCTATATGTAATTCGAATTTCGTCAGAAACAGAGACTCCTACGGCCTCCATCCAAACAGGGTCGATTTAAAAAATCCTGCGACCGTTAAAAAATGACGTCCGGATGGAGGCCGTAGGAGACTTTGTTTCTGACGAAATTTGAATGACATATAGGAGGGATATAGGGATGAATATACATGGTGATATTTTTCCAAAAAAGTTAAAAAAATTTGCGAAAACTAAGATGGGGGCAGCCATTTTGCCTGCCCCTACGGGGCAGACCCATTTTTCCCATACTATTTACATATATGACATTATATACATGGGTAAATGAGAAATTAGTCCCTTTTTTGTTTAATATTTTTCTATTTTTATTTTTATTTATTTTATTTTTTTGTTTTAAATAATTATTAAAAATAATTTACAATATAGACAAATACAATATTCACAAAATACATGGAAAATTGCACAAACCACCCCAGAAAACCAACTTTTTACTCGTAACTCCAAAAATTATGAAATTACAACCATTTTAAAGACAATTTAATGTAGAAACCAATGGAAGTGAGATTATTTCAATTTGAGTTCATATGGAGCTGGAATTGGTCTTTCATTTAATGCATAGTGGCTTTTTCCAAGTGTGGTTGCTTTTATTCTGTACATGATTTAATTGTGTAATTATTTTTATTAAGTAGAACACATTTTTATTTACAACTTTGGTTTTGAAAGTTATTTGATTTGAGGTCAATTATTGCACAAATAAATTAATGTCAATTTTATACAAATATACATAAAATAAGTGAGAAATATTTACAACAACATACACATTTTTTGGATTTTTTGCTTAAGGACCCTATCCCCCCCTACTTTATTCATGGTCGATCAGGTCAAGTCTTGACCTTCTCTCAGGTTTCGGGTCAGCCTGTATACAGTCTTCCTTTTTTATTTTATTTTATTTTCTTTGTTTTCCCTTTCTTTCTTTATTTATTTTAGGTTAAAATTAGTAAGAGGGTACAATATTTACACACAGATGCTAGTTAGTAAGAATATGGAGTTAGTGTTATATGCAGGTGTTTTATAAGGGCTTTTAAGCTAAAAGAAATGAATAAAGATGATGAATCACAGATTCATCATCCCCCTATGCTTTACCTTTGCTAGTCCCTTAGCAAACACTTATTTTAAAGAATAAGTGAATAAAAGAAAAATAAAGGAAAAATAAAGAAGGTAGGAAAATATTGAGTATTAAACTGATCTTCAAAAAATTGTAGTTTGGAGCTCTGTCGGGGCTTTGGATTATTAGTGTGTCGGAACTTCTGTGAGACTTAGAATTTTAAAATCAACAGCCTTCAAGTTCTACACATCATTGTCACAGTTTCAGTCAGAAGTCATCTTAGATCAATCCTCTTCCAGAAGCATACCCTATGAACATTGAACAATCGACTCATGTGTCTGAAAGGTTTTAGCTCTTCCCATCCAGAATGCCAGACTACCATGCAAATCTCCTCTCCAGTAACCCGTCTTCGGGGAGTCAGGTATTTTCTTCTAAGGTCTGTCGCACTGTGTTCACAATTGAATTGGGGGAGAAGCTAGAAGGAGAAAAGAACTGGAGGGTGGTTAGTGTAGTTACCTCTCCTTGTGAAGCTGGCCAGTGTAGCCGAGTCTCCACCAAGATCTGCAGATTTTCTTGAAGCTTGGACCTTTTTGGTCAGATACTTATTTGGTAGTGACTCCTTTGTATTTGGATTTTTGGTGGTTCTGCTTGGATCTTGTTGTGCCCCTACGGATATAGAATCTTTTTGTTTCCGTACATGTTTTGGGGTCTTAGAAAAAATTATGCCCAGCCGTCCATCCCTTTTTTGAAGCTTCATTTCAAGCCATACTCCGGTCTTTAGATTTCCACGCTAACAGAAAAGATACTCACACAGTCTTCCAATATCTCGTCTGAGTTGAGCTAAGTGCATAGTGCGAGAGTACAAATTAATCCCCTATTCCAGAGTTGTACCCAGAATGAAGAGACCAGGTTAAACACTAAGAGTCAAACGCTGCACATTGTCATGTGGAACTCAAAGAATTATGTCAAAGACCTGAAGCTTCAAAAATCCTATTTCTCGGTGAAGTTCCTTAGAGAATTAGGTGGATTAAGGTCCAACTAAGCTCCATTCTTCAATTTTATTCCAGACATAGTTTAAATGTCAATACTATCTTGAAAAATGCACATGCAACAGCAAGAAAATATGAACAATACAAAGAGATTTTTTTTTGAAAAGAAATGATGCATATGTGAAAATAACATTTTTTTAAACATATTTCTGATTTTGAACTTTTTATGTTTTTTTTACAGAAAATGCAGATGTAAAAGAAAGGTTTTTTTATTTTCTTTTTTCCTTTTTTCTTTCTTTTTTTGAATTATGCAAGTTTTTATAGATTTTTAGTTTTGTAGTTTTTTTAAGAAAAAAGGGTTAGTAAAATATATACAAGAACTTTTGTTGTTTTTTTTGTTTTTTTGTTGTGTTTTTTTGTTTTTTTACAAACGTGGATTCTAAAAAATTATATACATAACCCCCAAATAAACATATTTAAAAGTACGAGGTATGTCTAAAGTATATATACAATATATACAACACCCCCCTATACTTAGCTCGAACTATGTCCTCATAGTGATCAGAGAGCAAAAAAGGAAGACATAACTCGTGCTAAGTGTAGAAAAGTAAAAAGATTCCTATGCTACAACAACTCAAAGAAAAGATAAAAAGAAGAGAAGTTGGTGATCCCCCCATATTTAGAATCAAGTAATCCTAAGTATAGTAGAGTGTACAAAAGGGGAAAACCGATGAAGAGAATGTACAGACTCAAAAATTAAAAGACACGATATGAACAACATCACCCTCCCTATACTTAGGGTAGAGTATCCCTAAGTATAGGCAACAACAAGAGTGATGAACAGGACGAATATGAACAACATAAAACATTCACCCCCTATACTTAGGATAAAGCACATCCTAAGTATAGCATATATACATACACGGAAAATGGGTGAATGATAAAACGAGAGACGAAAGAGTGAAACGAAAGGATATACAAGAGTGTGGATTTGACAAGGTGTAGGTCGATATTGGGATCATCATTAGACATAAACTGAGTAGGATCGACCAAGAATGTGTCCTCAGCGGTTTCGGATCGTGCATGCCTAAATCGGTTATCGGAAGTAGTGTGGTCATGTCCTGTCTGGGAGGTCTCGCAAACATCAAAGTAAAATGGCTCGAAATCATTACAAGAAAAAGTAGCATCAATTTCAGCCTGGCGAGCCTCTACTGGATCATCATCTTTATCAAAAGGCTCAAATTCCTTTATAAAAGCAATTATATCAAATTTGGCCTGATCGGTCTCATCTGAATCAGGGTGAATAAGAACGGACTCATAAGTGAAAGTAGTCAAATCATGTCTGTCATGTCTAGTCTCAGAGTCTACCTTCCGCTCCAGGGTTTCTATCGTATAAATTCAGCGGATGTCATCAATGCATCTCCACATACCAGAAGGGGGAACTCCAAGGTCTATGCTTTCCGAGTCTTCCTCCTTCAAGAGGAATTCTTGGGTTTTCTTATTATCCAATATATAACAAGAATGTATGATATTATCATCTAGGTCAAATTTCTTGGGATTGGCTAACACGAGCGGTCTCTCATGGGATGCAGGTCTCTGGTCAGTAGTGGGTGTAGTGATCAACACATCGCTCCCTACATCAGAATGGAAGCAAATCTCTCCTGAACCATAATCAATAACGGCTCCCGCAGATGCGAGGGAAGGCCAACCCAGGATGATTGGAGGGTGCTCCATAGGGGTGGAGGTCTCCATGGGAATTACAACAAAATCCGAAGTGAAATTCATGCCCTGAATAAGAATGACAACATTTTCTAGAATACCCTTTGGCCTCTTGATAGATCCATCAGAAAATTGAACTATCCTGGTTTTCTTGAGAGGTCCAAGATGAAGAGATTGTACTATAGAGAAGGGTATAATATTGATTAACGAACCACCATCAAGGAGAGTGTTATCACAAGAATAATCAGATATGGAGCAACTCACAAGAGGTGTGGAAGTGTTCCCTTTCTTAAAATACAGACTGTGAGAGATGGCGTAGGCAGTGGCCATGGTCAAGATGTAACGCTTAGATCTTCTCCTTTGCTTTCTCTTCTTGTGTTGAGGAGTAGATAAATCTGTCATAGCCAGTTGAAGTGGAGCTTTAATGATCTCATGAAGGGTGGTTACAACTTCAGGTTCTGTCAACATTTTTTGAATTTTTGGACGTCATCCATACAAGGGAGGAGGTCAGAATCAACATTTACACAAGGATTGCCAAGAGCAGTCTGTATAATGGAATCCTCGGGGTCAAGGTTGGGACATGATGTGAATAGATGTGCGGGTAAATGATCGGGCATTTGGGTCCTCTTCTCATAAAATGATTCAATAATGTGTCTCCCAGGATCTTTTTGGATTTTTAAAATTTTCTCATTTTTTTGTATTTTGGGTGATTGCAAGCTCTCATGATTATCCTCAAATAGTGAAGCAGCATTCTGGCTCATATTTATATTAAATAGATTGGAAATCCTCGAATTCATATGCTTCAGCATCTGGTTCAGTGTCTCAAGTACGGAAATCATGAAAGGTGACTCCAAAATCCCAGGATCGGGTGGGTTGAATGAGGGTAGGTGAAAATCAAAGTCTCCTGATTCCTGAAATAATTGGTTAGGCACATATGCACAAAAATCAGGAGGAAAGTCCTCTTGGAAAAAGGAAGGTGGATCGTCTGGAGAGTTCGAGGTATCCACGAAGATCAGATTAAAATAACTCCAGTTGGCTATCTCTGAAACAAAAGACGGGATCGGGAGAGCACGAGTGGTCAAGTCAAAAGATATGGAGAAAAAGGTGCAAATGCACATAAGGATCGAGTATGCACACAATCAATCAAACACAATACAAACCCCAATTCACCAACTCAACTCAAAATGAAGATCGTGAAGGTTCGGTCAATTATCTTGTCAATTTTAGAGTTTGGTGAGAATACAATCTATTAGAGCGGTTAGAGCGAGCTGCTAGGAACCCAATGCTCTCAGGAGACTGGACCAATCTCAAAGTTAGATCTTTCCCAGCCAGTATGAATTGCAGACCGTTTACCGGCTACCTGATCAATCAATCTATTAAGGATGTCACGGGCCGCATTACCGGCTACAGTAGAGATCCTCACTGGAGAACGACTAACCCAAGATAGTAGTCTAAAAAGAGTTCGGGTGTGGCTCTATCCTAGTGTGCGGGTCGCTCTCTTGCTCAAGCAAACCGAACAATGAGGGGGTTACTCTCCCAAAAAAATTGATTTTTCCTTGTGTTTATTTATGGGTCGAGTTTTCTTTAGCAATCTTGTATTTTTGGCAGTTATCACTTGGTAAAATATTTTCAAAGAATCGCCTATCGAGTGTCCAATTTCCTTTTTAATTTATGTGAGTGAAAACAAGGAAGGAGGTCGGAAATGGCAATGCGCGATTAAAAATAATGATGCATGCAGGTGTTAGAAATGCGTACCTTGTCGCCAGCACTCTGCCTGCAAGTGATCCGTGCATAATTTAAATAAACTATCCTATATGATGCAAGTGAACCGTCCTAGATGATAGCTTCTATTAAAGGGTAAGGACAAGTTAATTTAACTAAGTCTAAATTATGCTCTACTCTATAGGCACAGAAATTTCTTGTTTAGGTGTTTGGACCTAATTAATTACATGGCTCAAGCAAAAATTAAAGCAATCAAGATGTAGCTCATGAAATCCGCGGGAAACAAAGAAAAATATGGCAGTGAGGTCCCCCAAGTGCACCGGCACTTGGTGAAACAGATCCCGCAACAAATGAATGTCCATTTACATGAGTTCAAACCCTAGAAAAGAAAAAACTCTCTCTCTCTCTTTTAATTTTTTTTAATTCTTCTTCTCCTTTTCTCACGCTATCTTGTTGCTTGGTGAAGAATCAAGCCACCTCCACGTCGCTTGGTTGCTTCGGCTCTCCTAGGATCACCTCCTTCACTCCGCGGGCCCTCACAAGAAAAAAGAAAAGAGAATGTATAAGAAATACAATTATCAAATATGAGAAAAGAAAAGTGAAATGAATATGAACAATGAAGTGAATGACAAAATATAAATAGATATGTACAACCACGAATAGCAGGTCAAAAGAGAAACCTAACTACCCTTGTTGTACCTCCCTGGCAACGGCGCCATTTTGTTGACAGTGGTTTTCTCGAGGATCGGAATTAAATGATATGATAGTCGTTGCTATCCCCAAAAATCCCATGACAAACAAACAAAAAATATTTTTTTGCTACTTATTAACCTGTATAGCGGACAGGGTCAAACTCAGGGAGGCTACAAATCCTGAGGGTTATTCAATTAATCTAAAATCAATTAAGAGAAAAACAGGAATCTCAAAGGATACCTATCCTTGGTTTTGTGATTTTTTTATATTTTTAATTTTTTAACAATTTTTTATTTCTAATATTTTTTTTTTCTATTTTCTGATTTTCAAATTTTTAGAGACTTTGATTTTGCATTTTTTTTATTTTCAAAAATAATACGGAGCAATATTCACAAGATCAAAAATACGCACACCAACTCTTTTTGTAATTTTTCAATTTATCAAAAAAGCTCAGAAAAACTTCAAAGAAAATATTTTTGGTTTTTAAAAGTTTTGAAATGTTTTTGGGAATTTTTGTGGAATTTTCAGAAGTTTTTATATTTTCTAAAAATCAGATTGTGAGGAAATGCAAAATTGTGCACATCTTGGAGTAAATTACAACTTAAAAATATTTAAGGTACCCAAAACTCCTGGCGATTATTTTTATGATAAACTAAAAACCAATATCTACAATCAGAGCTAAGATCAGAATTTTTTGATTTTTCTACAATTTCTACATTTTTTTTTATTTTTAGTTTTTCGCAATTTTTTTGGCTTTTATAAAGAGCTGATGCACAAAAATTTGATAGAAATTAAATGACACTAATATACATACAGTATTTTTTTGGGATTTTTAGACTAATTTTCGAATTTTTATGAATTTTACACTATTTTTTATTTTTTAAATAAATCAAATGACAAAAAAAATCTATAAAAACTTTACACAATGATAAAACCTACAGTAGGAGCATGCACAAATTTTTTGAGAATTTTTCGACTAATAAAAACATTTATTTAATCTAAAGGGATGCAAATTCAAGTCTGCAAGCACAGGGACTGAAATTCAATTATTGAAAGTTTTTGCAACTAATTATAATAAAAATAAAGTTCAAGATAAATGTCGTAAATTACCCAAAATATTTGGAGAGGAGGACTCTTCTGCAATTTTCAAAACTTTGAAGGATCTTGTTGCAAATTCTCTAATTTTTTTTATTAAAAAAGCCAAGCCCCTAGGTTTCTTCATCGTTTCATGTTCGTTCTAAACTAATGGGAAGTAGGGCCGCCGCCCACCCCTTCTTCTCCTATGGTGGCACGGGTCGTGCAAGGACGGCGGAGATGGATGGGGGTCGTGCTCGACGCGTGGGGCGAGAGGACGGAGGAATGATTACTTGGTGCGGCCGCGCAGCGGGGGGCGTGGGCAGCGTTCAGGTAGAGAAGGAAGCAGCGGTCGGCGTTCTGGCGGAGGAGCGGCTGGAGACCCAAGATCTGGGTGGTGGAGCTTCTCGTGCGTGGCCGCGGGAGGGCGGTGCGGCGGACGCGCACAGGGATGGCACATGCAAGTGGTTGGAGGTGAAGATGGTCTGCGCGGAGGCGGCCCCGTGATGCGGCATGCTGCCCAGGTGGCCGGGCGGAGGAGCGCGGAGGGCTGGAGAGTCTACCGCGCTGGCGCGCGGCGTACGCGTGGCAGCTGAAGGGGTGCGGCTAGAGCGTCGATGTGACTGGATGTTGTTTATTATTATTATTTCTTTTTTATATGTAAACAGAAATGTAAATAAAAATTTTATTATTATTTTTTTGAAGGAAATGTAAACAGTTACTATAAAAAAAATTATTGTTTTTTTAAGATTATACTGCAAAACCAATGTTAAAGAGAACAAGAAAACAAATAATTTTTTTGTATTATTATTTTTTAATTATTTACAAATAGAAAAATGAACGAGGATCCGGTGGAAATGAAAGGAATCGAATCCGATTCTCCGACCACCGTGCGTGGTCGGAGTTGATAGATCGTGGGAGGTAAAAATTGAATGCGGAGAGATCAAGAATGTGGGATGAAAAATAGTGTCGAAGCAGATCAAATCGTGATGAAATTAACGATCTAAATAAAAAATGATGACGAGATAAAAGTGCGAGAAATAAAACTACGATTAACCTAGATAAAAAATAAGAAAAATGTGGATCTCACCTTAGGAGCGGAAACGGACCGTGATCGCCTCGACAAGGCTGACTCGATGTCATCAGACGGCTTGGAGACTAGGCACCTTTCTAGATGAAATTTTCTCTCTTGAAGATCGAGCTCCTCTCACCAAAGATTGATCAAGTTGGAATGAGGGAGAAGGAGCCACATAAATAGAAATGATAGAGATGAAATTTGAATTCTTGAATTTTTGATTTTTTTGGTGGAAGAGATAAGAGTGATGAAATTTGAAATGTGATAAAGTAAAAGAGAGATAAAACTATTTACAAAATTAACTAGTTTTTTTGAATTTTCGTCACTTTATTTATTTGAATAAAAAATGTTATTTTTTTTATATTTTTTGTGGCGGTTAATTGAGAATAGCAACTATATACATATACTATATACATATATGACATTATATACATGAGTAAATGGGCAAATTAGTCCTTTTTTGTTTAAGAAATTTTTTATTTTTATTTTTATTGATTTTTATTTTTGTTTTAAAGAATTAATAAAAATAATTTACAAATATATACAAATAAAATATTCACAAAATACATAGGAAAATTGCACAAACCACCCTAGAAACCAACTTTTTACTCGTAACTCCAAAAATTATGAAAGTACATCCATTTTAAAGATAATTTAATTTAGAAACCAATGGTAGAGTTCATATGGAGCCGGAATCGGTCTTTCATTTAGTGCATAGTGGCTTTTTCCAAGTGTGGTTGTTTTTATTCTGTACATGATTTAATTGTGCAATTATTTTTATTAATTAGAACACATTTTTATTTACAACTTTGGTTTTGAAAGTCATTTGATTTGAGGTCAATTAATGCACAAAGAAATTAGTGTTAGCTTTATACAGATATACATAGTATAAGTTAGAAGTATTTACAACAACACACATATTTTTTCGGATTTTCTGCCTAAGGATCCTATCTCCCCCTACTTTATTCCTGGTCGATCAGGTCAAGTCTTGACCTTCTCTCGAGGTTCGGGTCAACTTGTATACAGTCTTCCTTTTTATTTTATTTTCTTTATTTTTCCTTTCTTTCTTTATTTATTTAATTTAGGTTAAAATTAGTAAGAAGTGTACAATATTTACACACAGATGCAATTTTGTAAGAATATGGAGTTAGTGTTGTATGCAGGTGTTTTATAAGGGATTTTAAGCTAAAATAAATGAATAAAGATGACGAATCGTGGATTCATCAGTGGTGATGATGGATCTCAGGCTATTATTGGTATTGGGAGTACCAAATCTCGTTGACTTCCTTCAACGGCTCCTACTGCTCGTGGAGTGGCGGGGGGAGGGATGCCAAAGGCTGATCCAGATGATATACCACCATCTGAGTGTCTGAAGAGGGTGGTGGTGGTAGCTGGTACTGTTGTTTGTACTGAATGGGTTCCGCCTAGATATGATGGACTTGGCGGTATGAGGCAAAAGGCAGCGAAGCATTGCTCCCTGGATTAGTCTATGACCTGGAATGGGGATGATAAGTTGTCTGTGCCTCTTGGAGACACATGATATGGGTCTTAAGGTCACTCAATGTCCGGTCCAGCTTATCAATCTTATTGAGCTTGTCAAGGTCCTGACACACCTTCTTCTCGATGATCTCTACCCGGTCAAACTTTTGGCTGATGATACCCATGTCGGTAGGGAATATTCTACAGGTGTTGTTGTCGTAGAAGAGGAAGAAGGATCAGCCTCAATGCGTGCCATCCTCTGGTATGAAGTCACTTGCGGGGTAGGTTTCCCCTAAGTGTAGATCCTAGTCTTAGACATCCTAGTGTAGTTTCCAGCCATCTCCTCAAAAATGGCCTAGACTTAGTCTTCGTCCTTGGTGAAATAGGAGCCTCCACATGAGGCGTTCACTAGGCACTACAGCTCAGGTGCCATCCCATAGAAGAAACTTTGAACGAGGTTGGGCTTGCTGATCTCATGGTGGACACCTATCCATGAGCTCTCTAAAGCGATCCCAAGCTTCACGGAATTGTTCATTAGAGATCATGATGAAATTACTATCATGGCTCTGGTTGCTTTGGTTCGGCCGAGTAGACAGTACTTGTTCAACTACTCGGTCCGAAGTTGTTCCCAAGTAGTGATAACCTTCCCCAGGTGCTTCAGTCAGTAGGATGCTCTGTCAACGAAGGAGAACGAGAAGTCTATCAGCTTGAATGTGTCCCTGTCCACCAGTCTGTCATGGATGGTGCTGCAAATCATATCACACACCTACAGATGGAGACGGAACCCTTCGGTGTCTAGCCCATGGAATTTGGATAGTAAATGAATGGTCCAGGGACGGAGCTTGAAATCGCCCAAGATAGCAGGAAGCTGGATCCATCCGTGTGTGAGGGTTGCACCAGGGTTGTGCAACTGACTCATGGTGCGGGCTCATCTGGCTGGGTCCTGTGGCTCATCTTGGCATCTGTTGTCTATTCGGCCCTCCTGGCATGGTATTTCTCCACCACTGGCAGGTCGTTCTGGCTCCTCTCTCCCGGCTCCCATTTGTGTAAGCTCTCTCTTCACTTCTGCCATGAATATCCCTTCGTCATGATATGTCTCAACATGGTCTCCAAGGAAGCTAGCAATGTGTTGTTGATGGTTGCCTGATCTAATACGAACGACGAAGTCTTAGGATGGTCATATGTTCTGTCATCAATGGCCATGTCTCCAGTCTCTACAAAGGAAAAAGAACCTAGCTCAGATGTTGTCAAGTGAATGTATAGTTGTGCTCGACTGTCTGACTGTACCTCTGGAGTGGAAGAAGGATGTTTGAGGGGGAACATAGTGGAAGTGAATTCAGGTTCATAGAGCAGGCCTGAGCAATCTGAAGCCGCCCTAGATGAACGGGGAGGAGTGCTGGAAAGCGGTGCTGCCAGAGGCAGCGTAAGAGATCTCCTACCCATCATATTGATCTAGGGATTTATGAGGATTAGATCTGGACAACGAGCAGGATTAGAAAACAAACCCTCGATTCACCTACTCAACACAATGTGATGACCTTGAAAGCTCAGTCATTTATCTTGTCAAATTTTATTAGGTGATAATACAATCTTATAGAGTGGGTTAGCGAGTTGTTAGGAGCCTGATTCTCCCTGGAGATTGGTACGGATTCTTATGACTAGTCAAGCCTATTTCCAACCAGTACAGGTGTAAGTACGACCATTTCAGCTACCTAGTTTCACTTGAGGATGTAGCTTTACGCAATGTCCTCTAAACCACCCACTCTGCTAAGGAAGTTCAGATCGTTTACCGGCTACCCGAAAGTCCTCACTGGAGAATAGGTAATCATTTTTGTTAGAACCGGCAGTCTGAAGAAAGTTCAGGCTTGGCTATATCCTAGTGTGTGGGTCTCTCAACTCTCAACAGTAATATCAGACAAGGAGGGGATTACTCTCCCCAAAACAAATTTTTTGAGTGAAGTTCAATTTTAGGTTAAGTACTTTAGCAATCCCCATTTTTTTGGTTATCACTTTTTTTAGATATTTTCTAAATAAAGCCAATGTCTAACAAATTTTTCAATTTCTGTTTTATTTAAGTACAAGAAACAAGGGGGGAAAGATGGAAAAGCCGATGCACGATCAAACACAATGGTGCGTGCAGAGTAAGAAATGTGTACCTTGCTATAGTAGTCTTCATGCAAAGTGATTCACACATAAATTAAAGTCATAAATTAAATTAATCTAAATGATGCACATGGAAATCGTCCTTAAGGTATAACTTCTATTACCGGAAGAATTGATGGCTAACTAATCAGAAAAGAGACATGAGTCTGGTCTTAGATGTTGATCGGTGCCAACCATAGTGTGCCCCGTAAGCGTTGTATACAGACTCTCTCGGCGTATGGTCTCTAGTCAAAATAAGTTAGCTTTTTTTATTTGACTAAGTCCAAAACGTGATCTACAGGAACAAATAATCTATTATGGTGTTTGGACCTTTGTTGCTACCGAGCACAACCAGAATAAAACCTATGTCTAAGGGCTAAAACCTCGTGAAACAAATAAAAATGAAGATGCAAAAAACTCAGTGAGTCTCCCGAGTGCACTAGCACTCGGTGAAACAGACCCTGAATAATCTTCAAGTACAAGAGAGTTCAAATGTCTAAGTTATTACAAAAATCTTTGCAAAAATAAAACCAAGTATATTATATCTAACATAACTACTCCTCCTGCTCCTTTTGCTCCTCATCACGTACGGGTCTCTCCCAAGCAGTCTGAGTCATCCTCCTGGTGGTACCTCGCACGAAAAGTAAAACATAAGATGGTCAGAAACAGTTACAAGAGAGAGAAGCAAAGATAGATAAAAATAAAAAAAATCTAATTACTTAGTCATGCTCCATGGCAACAACACCATTCTGATGAACACCCGACCAACTAGGGTTAATTTATTAATTAAGCAATTGTTAGTGTGACCTTAATCAATCTGGCAATCAATCGAGAAAATAAACCACTAAGATATCAAGCAGGCAATTCAAGCAGTTGTGTTATTTTACTAACCTGGTATAGCGACCAGGGTCAAACTCAAGGAGCACCATTATGAGCTAAGTAGTGAGACTTCAGAAATAAAATTCTTTTTAGTGGTTTTTAATTTTTCAAATTTTAAAATTTGCAATGTGAGAACACAAGTAAGACACACTCTCAAACACTCTTTTGGTATTTTTCAAAGGGGCCAAAAATAATCAGAAAAATGCAATAAAAATATTTTTGTATTTGTATATTTTATAGTGTTTTTGGGTATTTTTTAGATGTTTTTTGATTTTCTAAAAATAAAATAGTAATAAAACAGACAACCAATGAATAACAAAGAGTAATTTGTAAATTAAAAATAGATAAAGTGACCAAAACTACTAAAAGTATTTTTTATGATGAAATAGGAGCAAATATCTACAAACAAAATCTGGAATCATAATTTTTTTATTTTTCTATAATTTATATAATTTTTATAAGTTTTTAAGTGTTTTGTATTTTTTTTGGCTTTTGTGAAGTATTTTTGAGTAAAAATGATAGTCGTAAGGATAATAAAAGACAACTACTCTAATTTTTTAGAATTTTTTGTAAATATTTCAAATTTTTATGATTTTCTAAGGCAAACAGGACACTTTTTAAGGGTTTTGAATTTTTAATTATAGAAAAATGTAATGAAATTAACCAGCAAAAATTACCACAAATGAAGCATGCAAACATAAGCTACATATAATTTTTGGGTAATTTCTGGTGTTAATTAGCTATTTATTGCACTAAATAAAATACAAGCAATCAAAAAACAGTTTACAGGGACCTATCTGTAATTACTTTACATTTTTAGACCTCTTGAATAAAATAAGCAGAAACTACGAGGGACACTGTGTTATTTGTCCAGAAAAGGCACGCGCAGCATGTGAAACAATACGCATAGGGATATATATGCATATACCAAAAACTATAAATTCATTTCATAACAGTCAACAAGTTAAGGGCAAAATATTCAAAATGACCACAAAAACGTGTGCGGGAGCACGCAACTAATATTCGGATGGACTAAATTGCAAAGATAAAAACTAAAAGGGCCTTTTTGCAAAAGTTCTTAACTACATTTTTAATTTATTGGACAAAAGCAAAATAAAAAGACATGTAGGGGAAAAGAGCGAAATACCCTCAAGGCAAGTGGCTTATGCGTCGGGTCTCTGACGGCTCTAATGTTTCCTTGGAAAAGGATCTGATGGTTCTGAATGTGTCGGGGATATGTGGCTCTCGTCTGCTACACCAGTATGGATCAGACGGCTAACAAAGATGGCAATAACGAGCAGCTCAGATGTACTGAGTATAAGATCTGATCATTATTAGTTGGGCGTGAGATAACTGCTCGGATCAGATCTAGCAGAAGAGGGATGATCTGATGACAAAGGGGGGTGCTAGAAGAAGTGAAGCCCGGCGAGCTTCCATCGGTCGTGGTCGGCAATCTACAGGTCTGATAATGTAGCGAAGAAGTCCAGCACCTTCATAGGGACACTCCACGTTTGTCATATGGTTCCGATGGGGAGATGGACAGTCGGATGTCCCTAGCAGAGGTGACGTACCTGGAGGAGCTCCACCATTGGAGTCGAAGCTCAGATCACGCCTCCTTGCGCACGCTGGAACCTACGAAGGGAAGGTGGACTTGGAGGCTTTGCTCCATTCACGTTATTGCTTGAAACCATAAAGAGAAGCAAAGGGGGAATGAGCTTGATCTCCAACGTACATGGGAGAGGGAGATCATATCTTAATCTCGATCGAAATATCGAATCTAAGGTGGTCAGGTTGCGAAGGAAGATGGAAGGGAGAGTCGTGCGTGAATAGTTGTGGTGAGATGATTCAGATGGAGCTCCGACCCAGTGGTCGGAGCTGATGAACTACAACAGAGTCGAAGGACGAAATCGAAATGAAAATGGACACGTAGGAAAAATGGAGGGTACCTGGGAGTGTTGATGTGCTCAACGACGTAAGGTGGAGTGAGCGGTGGGGTCATGACCTCAACTGAGCTGCAGAAGGCATAGAAGGCTACACGTGGTATAGCTTCGACCATGTTCTTTATTTGCGGCCAAATCGCCACCAAGCCCAGCTCCAAAGGGATCTCCGGCAGCATGTCACTCTACTGGAGGTATCTAGGGAGGAAAGAAGCAGTGAGTCACAAGATGAAGATCTCGGGAGGCGGAGGAGATGATTTATAAGGGATCTATAGGGTCCAGAAAGATTGAAGGCTCGCGTAGAACCCTAGGAAGATTCGGTTGCGCCTAGGGATCCACGAGGATCACGGACCTAGGAGAAGAACAGGATGCAGAAAACCAAGCAATCAAAGGTGGGACCCAACCAGAAAAATGTGGAGAAATCAAGTCTGGTGAGGCATTTGGTGGGTCGGCTCTGAAGAGGGGGAGGTTGACCTCAGTCAACATTCCAAGGTGGACCAATAGGAAATTAGGGATTTATAAAATGAAAGATATTTAATAACAAATAATTGATGGTTTTAAAATAAAAATAAATAAAATGAAAATTGTTTATTATTTTTCAAACTATTTTTCTGTGATTTTTAAATATTTTTATGAAAAATATTGAATAGGGTATATACAATATAATGTAGTATGTACATGTATAATATACCTATATATTATGTACATGCATTTTTATTTTATTATTATTACAAAAATATGTTTTATTTAATATTTTATTTATTGACAAGATAAATTGATTAATATAAAATGATTTTCATTCGACCTTTATAGAGTAAGTAGATATATTAATTAAATAGATGTTCTATACAATATACACATGTGTATCTTTTGTACAATGAACTTTGGATTTTATTTTTATTTTATTTTATGTTTCCTAAATTTAATTGTATTTTTATATTTATTTTTTAGATATGTACAAGTATTTTAAAAGTATAATATGAATATTTATATTTATAGGTGTTTTGTACAAGGTGCCTTATCTCCCTCTACTTATTTCTTGTCGATTAGGTCAATTATTGACATTCTCTCAGATTTTGAGTCAGTTGGTAGTTATTGTATAATTACCTCCTTATTGTCTTTTCTTTTCTCTTTATTCTTTTATTTTGGAAAAATATGTGTTAATTATGGAATATTAATAATGGCCTGCAGAATGGTAATTTCTTATAAGTATACTCATTTATAGATGTTTTTTGCTAAAAGATGAAGCTAAAATAAAAGAATAAAGAATGAGAATCATATATTCATCACACTTCAAGAGAAGTGATGAGTGGACCGAGCGGGAATTAATGCGGAAATTGGGGTATCTGATAAGTTCAGCGATCGAGAAGGAAAAGGGGGAAGTTGACCCGGGGTCAATGAACGAAGGAATCTAGTTGGTCCATGTGGACCAACCAAAAAATAAGGGCAAAAAATACCTTATCAAATAAAAATAAATTACGAGATGATTTTAATTTTTTTATTAAAATGTAAAAAATATTTGATATTTTATGTAGTAATTTACTATAATTTTATTTGTTTTTACAAGTTAATTTATTATATATTAATATTTATATATATACTTATAAGTATATTTACTTGTACTTATAGTATTTATTTTTATTTTTATATTTTACATTTTATTATTTTATACATGTATTCTATATATTTATAACTTATTTAAATACATGTTCAGATATTTTTATTTTATTTTTCTTGTTTTATGTGTTTACTTAGATAATTAAGTATATATATTATATAGAAATAATCTACCTATATATTCTATAACCTTATTTATTTTAAGGTATTTTGATGGTTTTCTTTAATTTTTATCATTTAATTTGTTTTGCATACTATTTAAAAATATCTAAAAATATAAGATAGTGTAAAATATAAAGAATAAATAAATTTAATATTATATACAGGTATATAGCATAATGAGGGCCCAAAAGACAACTTTTGCATCTTAATTCCAAATTAAATCAAACCACCCTCATTAAATAGATAATTTAATTTTATGATCAATAAAAGTAAGTTTAGTCAATTTTGAGTTAGTAAGGAGAAGATACATGTCTGTAAAGTTTTCTTTGAGGCTTTATATTGTGTGTGTGTGTGTGTGTTAATCGGGCACACTTTGCATTATTTATGAATGAAATTTACTTTTATTTTTCTTTGTATTTTTATGTACAATGTTCATGTTGAGGGTTTATTGATTTGAGGTATAGAAATAAGAAAATAAATTAGGTCCAAAAATGTAAATTATTGAGTATAAGAATTAGGACTTTTGATATATTGTATGTACAATTGATCTACCCTATCTGCCCCTACTTTAATCTTGTCGACTAAGTCATCATTTGAGTTTTGTGATCTCGGGTCACTCAGTGCCTTTGACACCTCTTTCTTTTTCTTTTCTATCCTTTATTCTTTAATTTTGAAATTAAATACATTATCTTACAATATTTATTACTTAATTTATGAGTGTTATTTTGCCCAAATTAACGTCATATACACGTATTTGGCTGTAGATTTATGGCCAAAATGAAATAATAAAGGTGGAAAATAGATATTCATCAGTTGGGACCATTGTTCTTTATAAAAAAAAGTCGAGCATCGTATTCTCTATAGTTATCGTGATTCAAATTTTTCATGATTTGACACACGACTATTTCTTTTTAAATTTCCTTTGAATTTCTTCTGATACAGATCGATTCATTCAGGGGGTGAACGCAACATGAGAGATTTAAATTTTTCGTTTAATATCAACTAAACAACAATATCCAAATAATATCAGATAGCAATCACAATACATAGGATGTATGCCTGGAAACCCAAGAGGGTAAAAACTATGACCCAAGTCTTTGTGACTTATGATTTCCAGTTAGCTGAGCTAAACTACCTTCCAATATATACTGAGATATTTAGATGGATATTTCAACTAACTACAACCTGGATAGCTTACAACTTTGGATAAAACATTAAGGTCACAACTTTGGATCAAATAACAAAGTAACGACTGCAAAAGGACTTAGCTGCAACACCACTTGAGGCTTCACCTCAAGTTACCTACAGAGAACTCCGAGAGTATATGCAGAAAAGGGCTAGTGGAACAGATAAATAATTATCTGAAATTTTAGAGGATATCAACAATATCAATATCAATATGAAATAACACAGTAAAGATTTTATCAGAGAGTATATTCACAATGCATATTTAGGAAATTATATCTCTAATATAATTGAAAGTTATCTATAGAAAAATATCACCAAATTTTTCATTTGCCTAGAAGATATCCCTGACTTCATTCAAAGAGCTTGAGGAGCTGGCTAGGAATCAAGAATAGCTTTCTTGCAAATCTTTGACACACTTCTCTCTGAAGAAAGAAGAACACTCAATGATATTAGAGAAAGATGCTCAGAGAACTTTAGAGGAGTCGAGTTGAGTTGTGCATTGAAATGAGAAGGTAGGGATCTCTTTTTTAGGGTTTCAAGGGTGTACTATCAAGGGCAAAAATAGTAAGCTTTAAATTCTATAATCAAACATTCATCGATTGGTTGGAATGTAGTTATCAATAATCAACCATTGATCGATTACTTAAGATATATGGTTGATCTATTCTGTCAATTATAAAATTGAAATATTCAAAGTTTGATGGATCACGGAATGGGTCTTACTAGTCAATAAAGTGTAACACTCAAATAAAGAAAATGTTCAAATATTTATCGATTAACAAAAATATCTTATAGATCAAAAATACTATACCCAATCAAAGTTTGAAGTATGATTGATCAAAACGAAGAGTCATCAGGTTATGGAAATGATCTATCAGATCAGAGGCATGATCTATCAGGCTTTGGTCAATTAACAAGAAAAGTGTGATGGAGCAACCAGTGTTGAAGGTTTACTTGTCTTTGACTTGTTCCTTGAAGTGAACTTTGAGAGAAAACAAGTAACTCTAATGTGATAATACAAAAATACAATTTTTCAGCATACTATAAAGTACATTAGTGTTTAGACAATAATTATAAAAACTCAATCTTTGACAACATATATTAATAAGTTCAAAATCTGAGGAGCTTCACTTGAGATCCTGAGTTTGTTGAAGATTTCTGCAAAACAAACCAAAATAATACAGGAATGCAAGTCGATCTAATTTGTGTGTGCATCGCTCTAAAACAAAGCTTGGAGGAACAAGACTCTAACATTCTCCCTCTTTTTAAATATTATAAAAAATTAAAATTTGAATTTTTACAGGATAAAATTTGAAACAAAAAGTAGTCAAACTAATTTTTCTAGAACTCTCCCCATGAGTAGAAGAACTTATAAAACATTTAAAAATAATTTCTCAATTCCTTTTCTCTTTCTCTTTTTCTCTTTCCTCCTCCTTTTTGTTATAATTAAAAAGAACATACAAAAACATGAAAATTCATTGATAGAAAGATATCATTACATAAGTAGAAAAACATGTAAAAGATAGATAACAAAAAATTATGATATTTACTACTCTCGTACATGAATAAAACACAGAGATAACTAAAAATCCAAATAAAAATCTGAGTCTAATGACCTAGAGAAGGTGGAGCGAGTTCCTAGATGTTGCGAGCACACGCTGAACATCCAAATTATACTCATAGATCTTATCCTCGCCAGCTTCCTCTTCTTCTTTTTTGGATTCTTCTTCTTACGACTCTTCGCCGGCATACACAGGATCAAGAGTGTGTATTCTCTTGCCATAAGAAGACTAGGCAAGAGGATGAGGTGTCAGATTCCTAGTGTGAGTAGGAGACGGTGGAGGAGGAACTCTGGTAGATCTTTTAGAGGATGGGGAAGTTGACTTCTTCAAAACTTCAAGCTTGTCTAGCCTATTAGACAAAAGATATACACGCTCGGCTTTTTCATTCTGGAAATTCATGAAGTCATTTAAATAATGAGCCATGTTAATGTTATGACTCATCATAAACTTAGCCCTCTCTTGCTAATTATTCAGAAGCAAGGAGATACCATCAACTATGTCATGGGGTCGAAAAGTGTGATCAAGAGAAATTTTGATGAACCACAAGGTAGTCGAAGCATTAATATTTGGGATGAATGGGATGAGTGACATGTCCATGAAAATGTGGTGCTGGGGTTGTGATGAGCTCGAAATTCTCCTCTTTAATTATTATGAATTGTAGTACAGGAGGTGAAAAATGATTCAACAACAACAACAATCTTCAAATGTTGTGGAGTATTTTTACTTGGTAAGTCTACCAAGGTCAAACACAGGGAATGATGATTGTTAGTTGCATGATTTTAAATTAGTTTAATTAATCAATTGTTCGATTAATTTCTGTGTTGGAAGAATATAAAATAATGCAATGTAGATGCGATGAAATAAATAAAGAGAATTATGCTCAGGATCTGTGATTAAGATTTTTAATCCACATAATGACAATTAGTATCCTCAAACATAGATCAAAAGATACAGTTTCAAGAGAGATATTCAAATTATTCCAAGACTGCAGGCAAGAAGATTATAAGATCAATGATTAGTTCTATAATAATCCTCAAATAAAGAAGGTAATCTTAAAATTTTCTTTAAAGTAATCCCCAAGTAAATCGAGTTTAATCACATAAAATATCGAGAACTCAATTCAATTCTTCTCAAATCAATCCCCTGCTAAATTTGATTCTGTAGGAAAAAACAATAATAATAATAGAGAATTAACCAAATTAGATTCCTCAATAAAATTCCTGCAAAATATATCATTAATTTTTTCCATAAATTGATGCACAATTATGTCAATCTTTGCCTTCACAAATCAAAATACTCCTCAGATAATAATTAGCAATAAATAATCTCAGATTTGTCCACAACTAATGCAAAGTGGTAGAGTACGAAATACGGTTTAAAATGGCAAATTATGTGCTAAAATCAGAGTCTGAACGAGAGAGTTGTGCTAAAATAAAGATCCACGGACTAAAATGTAATAAAAATAAAGTTTTCTTCTTCAAATGGATCCCTGAGGGACTTATCTGTAATTTCTAGGAGTCTATGAGTTTTGGCGTAAATTTTCTACTACGACACGCGCTTCGCACGTGATGCTGACGTCAGCCACTACGGGGGCTCTTTGCAATTTCTAAAACAAGCAGGGGGAACGATGCAATTTCTCCTTCAAATCATGTGCATGGGAGGCTCAGCGCATGAAGCTGAGGCTCGAAAAGGGTCGTAGGCTTAGACAGCTTCGGAGAGCCTGGAGCCTCGAGGCGGGGGCCAAGGCTCGGGGGGTGGGGGGGTGATGTGAGCCGCCCGATAGACTAAGGTAAGTGTATCACTAAGATCGTTGTGACCTCATCACTCGGGACTCAGAGCTCAATCAAGAAACAAAATTGGACCATCAAATAAAGATAGAAAAACAATGAAAACCAAATAGCAGTCCTATCTATGTTATTAACCTAGTATAGCACCCAAGGTCGGTCTCGAGGAGCACGAGTTGGCCTTGCATCCTACGAAGTAGTCTAAAAAGAGAAGAAAATAAAAACAATAATATTTTTGGTGGTTTTTAATATTTTTATATTTTTTTGAGATTTTTAATAATGAGGAAAATGATAAAAAGACAAAAACAATCAACTTCAACCAATTATTTAAATGCTCAAAAATGGTCCAAAAATTCCAACAAAAATATTTTTATATTTTTATGTTTTTTACTATTTTTAATGAATTTTGAGAATTTTATTTTTTTATGGAATTTTCTAAAAATCAAAGAAGGCAAAAACAAAGGCAAACTGTCCAGGCAGGCTTGGAGGACCAAATTAAAATATAAAATGATCCTGGAAGAGCCTGGAGTATTTTTTATGAAAAGTATAAACAAAAAGGAAAATTCAAAAGAAGAGTTTATGAATTTTTGAATTTTCTATGATTTTTTAGAATTTTTATAAGTTTTTAAGTTTTTTAAATTTTTAAGCTTTTTGTAAATCCAAAAATAGCCAAAAATGCATAGAAATTCAAACACACAAAAATAATCAAAACTGGATTTTTTTAGAATTTTTAAAAGGGTTTTAATATTTTTTTAGGAAATTTTAATATGGACAGAGGCAAAAATGGTTGTTTTTGAATTTTTAAAAATAATAAAAGACATAAAAAATGTACCCAAAAATTAGTTGAAATTTACACAGCGGCAGGAGCCACGTGTCCAATTTTCACACGATTTGGGTTAAATTTGTTATTTTATTTAAATAAAAAACAATCACATAGTGCATAGGAACCTATTCGCAATGAAAAGTGTTTCTGAGGGCTGAAAAGTAACAAAGCCAGGAAGCTGGGGGTCCCTCGTGCAAAATTTCCAAGTCCCCACACGCGCTGCACGTGGTCTGGGCACAGAGGGACCTAAATGCAATAAAACTTACTTCCTATGACTTATTAGCAACAGGTGCTAAAAGTCCAGGGAAGAAGTTGTAAAATACCCAAAGATTTCAACACTTGTCGAATAAAAGTGTTCACAGGGGTATGGATGCAAATATCAAAAAGTATATTTCATTCAATAACACCTCAAAACATTATCCCAGATAATTCAAATTCACCAAACACCACGTGACGAAGCACGTGTCTCACATATATAGGGATGAAAAAGCAAATACTATAAAGGTCTAGGTCCTAAGTGCAATAATCCAAAAATAAAAACAACTATATTCTATATTTACAGGACTAATTAATAAAAATAAAAAGGAAAATGGCGTAAGGGTAAATTACCCCTTATTATCCGAGGGATGGAGGCGCGCCACGTGTAGATCAGATGGTTGTGGATCACTGCGCCTCTACGAAGAACTGTTGGCTCGGATCTGATGGCGGAGGGGTTGCCACGTGTGAGATCTGACGGTGGCGAATCAAGGGCACCCCATCGCTGGATGGAGGACGATGAGGTGGCCACGTGTCGATCAGACGGTGGATCATATAGGCCTCCTCTTCGCCAGATCGAGCGGTCCAGATGAAGTCTGGGAAGTCGGGGCTGAACGACGGCTCTGGAGGCTCCTAGAAGAACACGGCTCCGGCGAATTTCGCCGGAGCACCACGGCTGCGCTGGACCTCCTCAGGGACTGCAAATGGGCGGAACAGAATCGCCATGGCCTCCCGCAGATGATGGGCTCCTCTGATGACGCCGGAGAGCTACGAGGAGCTCCGGCGAAGAAGGCGGAGCTGGAGCTCTGTGCCTAAGTATCCAGACCCTCAGATGGGTCTTCTTAGCCCTGGAAAATAGCACGAGACGACTCCTGGGTCGAGGGCAAACTGCCTCGACCTGGTGAGAGGCGGAATGGGGGAATGGGTGCGTCGGGGCGACACCCTCCGGCGAGGCGACGGCGGAGGAGGGTGGACTCCCAGTTCCAAGGCGAACTGGGTTGGATGGGAAGGCGTAGAACGTGAAAAGGAGTATGGCGAATATGATGGCGTCATCGGACGATGGAATGGTTGATCAGAGCGGGAGTAATCGATGAACGACGGCGGCGGAGAGATTTGGGGGTAATCCAAAATTAGAGTGAAATAGGAAGATTTAAGGCTACCTGGTGAAGGTGGTCGGCTGGGGATGAGCTGAGGTAGCTCTGGTCATCGCCTCGAGGGTCGTCGAAGGCCCGAGGCTCGGGCACTGCACGACGACGAGAAGACGCCGGATCAGTGGCGAGGAGCTCCTCCTCTCTACAACACACCACTCCAACGTTGTCACTCGAAGGAATCGGGTGGAGGTCCTAGGTGGAAGAATATACGCCAAAGATGGCGTGAAATGGCGGCCTGAGCTGGACTTTTATACGGCTAGGGGTCCGACTAGATGGGAGTCGGGCACGTACGTCGATGCACGGACCCCTAAAATCCACCCCGGGCGTGGGTCTCGGATCTATCAGGAAGGATTAGGACCCAGGGGTTAAGGATTTGGTGGGCGGATCATCGCTCGAAAAATGGGCAAAGTTGGGTCATAAGTGAGATCCGCTGGAAAAAGTGGTCCAGGGGGGAAGTTGATCGGAGATCAACATTCCCCGTGGACCAATCAGGTGCAGCCACGTAAGAATTATTTGGAAATTCATTTTAAAATAATAAATGACTTATTTTTGAAACACTTAAAACATGAAAATTGTTTATTTTTTTTAAATATTTTTTTATTTTTTTTATTTTTTTGAAATAAAAATATTGTATGTACAATATAGTATTATTATATATAGGTATATACAATATGTATTTTTTATTTTTGATTTTTAATTATTTATTTTTATAGAATTTATTTCATTTTTATATTTTATTTATTTATAGAATAAATGGTAGGAATAATATGGTATTTTTATTTTATTTTTATTAATTATTTACATAGAGTAAATAAATAGTTTTATATACATATATACATGGTATATATACAATGTTGATTTTGATTTTGATTTTGATTTTGATTTCTTTTTATTTTATTTTTCTTTTTTTGATTTTTATTTTATGTATTTGCACCATGAAATGTAGAATGAGAAAATATTTTTATTGGATTTTATTTATTTATTTATAAGGGAAAATAAATATATGTGTGGTTCTATGTACATGGTGTATATAGACAATGAAGAAGAAACTATTTTTATTTTTGTTTTTCCCAATTTTATTTTGATTTAATATTTACAAATATATACAAATAATACACCCATTTTATTTTTATTAAGAGGAAAATAATTTTATTTATTTACAGGTATATATACAAACATGAGCTTCCCTATCTCTCTCTACTTGAGTTCTTTTTGCGGTCAGGCCCATGCTGAGCCCTCCCTTGGGATTAGGTCGCTCAATATTTATTCTAAATATCTCCCTCTTTTTCTTTTATTTCTTTATTCTTTTATTTGTGCACAAAAACATGCTAATAATGCATATTTACACAATGCATGCTAAATTGTAATTATGGCTATTTACAAGTATCTACATGTGTTTTCCATAGGTTTTTTAGCTAAAATAAAAGAATAAAGAGTGATGAATGGGTATTCATCACCCCCTATACTTAACTTTGCTAGTCCCTTAGCAAACACTTATTTGAAAAAGAAGTGAAAAAGAAAAAGAAAAAGAGGATAAAATGCATGGATTAATGCTGATAATTAAACTTGCCTTCATTAAATTGAAATATGGAGCTCGATCAGATCTTTGGATTATTGATGTGTCGGAACCTTATTTGGACTTAAGTTTAGAACTCAACAGCCTCTAAGATCCACTAATCTATTGTCAGGACTCCTCAACAATCCAAATCAGAACAAGTCTACATACACAAACCCTGAAGAGTATGAATCTTTCCTTGTACATTGTATGTGGTGTAAGCTCTCCACCTCAGAAGTAGCAACTTGACAACCCTCCCCAACAAGGTAACTCTATGACGCTAGTCTGGCCACTCTTTCCTCGAGGAGTGGGGTATTCCCTTCTAAGTTCAAGTTCAACCGGCTCAAGAAGAGGGTGAAGAAGAGAATGGACCATGGCCAGTGTAGCCATGTATCCTTGGGAGCTCAACCAGTGTAGCTAAGTCTCCCTGTTGCAAGCTACATAAGATGGAACATGAGTCTCAAGCTTTGCTTATTTGCACTATATACATACTCCGGTGGGATTATCATTTTCTATCAGACCCACCACTTTTTTGGAGTTATTTTCTTTTTGCATTTTTTTTTCAAGTGCATCTATACAACATATTTACAAGGTGCAGCATATGTACATAAGGAGTTTTTCCTCTTGAGCCAGTAGACTATCCCTCTTCTGAAGCATTATTGCAACCCACAACTCCTGTCGTTAGACCTCATTGCAACCAGACCAAGTTGAGATGCACTTCCTTCACTAAAAGAAGAAGAGAGGTTCCGCCTAGAAGTACTACCCTCATATGCTACCTCAAGTCATGGAAGACTGCCTCCTCACCACCTCATCCATAGAGAGCTCGGTGTAAAGTGCGGGTCCAAGTCAAGCCATTGTCTATATGAGTCATGTGTGTTGTTAAGTGCTCTACTTAGGCTCATTGAGATGACATGTGATCATAGCGTAGTGGGCTCAAAGAATTAAGTCACCGTGGACCTGAAAAGCCTTAACCCTAAGCCCTATAAGGTTCCTCTTAGAATTAGGTGATTAAGATCTTAATCAAGCTCCATTTCCCAATTTAATTCTAGGCTAGTTTAAATGTCAACTATAATCCAGGCTAAACTTAACAAATATATACAAAGATGCTATTTACATAATATTTACACAAATGCAAAATTTTGAAAAATGTTTTGAAATCCATGAATGTGTGCATGAATGCAAGTTTGCAAAATATTTACACAAATTTACATAAGGTTTTTGCAAACTTTTGATTTTTAAAACATTTTGGAAAAATTTTGTACTATATACATAGTTTTGATATGCACATATTTACACACTATTTACACAAAAAGTTTTTGAAAACATTTTTAAAAAATAATTTGTACAAAGCTATGTATGTGCAAATAAAAGAATGTTTATTTACAAGGAAAAATTTTTAATTTTTATGGATTTTAGGGTTTTTATCCATTTTTATTTATTAACACACTCACACAAAGTACGAGTTATGGCTAAAGTATATATGAAATATATACACACCCCCCTATACTTAGCTCGAATGATGTCCTCAGAGTCAAGAGCGATGAAGAAGACATAACTCGTGCTTAGTATAGGGAAGTGAAAAGGAAGGCTATATACAAAGACGAATGAAAGAATAGAAATCAAGAGAGTCTCAGCCTTTCCCCCTATACTTAGGATCAAATAATCCTAAGTATAGCAGGTTGTACACAAAGGGAAAACCGAGTGAAGAATTTACAGGGTCTACCCCCCTTATACTTAGGGTAAAATATCCTATGTATAGGCAGCAAAAACAGGGGTAAAATGAATCAAAAGAAATACCCGAGAGTCCTACATCCCCCCTATACTTAGGGTAAAGTACACCCTAAGTATAGCATAATCAAAAGATGAAAGACGAGATGTGGGACTAAAGAATAGAGTGATATGGACAACTGGATCTATACAGGTCGGAAGAACAGTGATAATCAGGCGTGAGATGCAATAAATGTGAGTCAAGAGACCACATCTCACGCAAAGTGAATAGGGGCAACATCAACGACCCGCGGCTCATGATCGAGATATGGCTTGAGCCATTGGCCGTTCACACGAAAGGTACTCTCAGAAGACAACTCAGATATGTCGATACTCCCATTGTCGTGTACCTTTCTCACCAAATACGGTCCCTTCCATTTTCTCTGTAGCTTCCCTGGAAATAGACGAAGCCTAGCATAAAACAGCCATATTATTTGTCCTGGCTCAAAATGCTAGTGGCTGATATGAGAATCATGCCACTCCTTCACTCTCTCCTTGTATCGTAGGCTGTTTGGGAAGACGGTATCACGAAGCTCCTCCAAGGCTGCTAACTCTGCCCTCCTCTGATCTCCTACACTATCTGGATCCAAAAGTATATCAGTAACAACCCAAAGTGACCTATGCCTCAACTCAATAGGTAAATGGCATGACTTGCCATAAACGAGGTGAAAGGGAGATGTGCCCAAAGGTGTCTTGAAAGACGTCCTATATGCCCACAAGACCGAGTCCAAAAGCTGTGACCAATCCTTTCGATCAGGGCGGACGACTTTCTGCAATATAGTCTTGATCTCCCTGTTCGACACTTCGGCAAGACCATTCGTCTGAGGATGGTATGGAGTGGCAACTCGATGGTCTATGCCGAACTCGCTAGCAAGGGCCTTCACCTGGTCGTTGACGAAATGAGACCCCCCATCAGATATCAACACTCGAGGTACCCCGAATCGTGAATTGATATGCTTCCTCAAAAATCTGCAAACAGTCCTAGCATCTGCAGTTCGGGCAGGGATGGCCTCAACCCAACGACTAACATAATCTACGGCCAACAGAATGTACTCGAATCCTTGACTCTTAGGGAATGGACCCATGAAATCGATGCCCCATGCGTCAAAAACCTCAAAGAAGTGAATGGGTTGTATCGGCATCATATCACGCTATCCACAAGTGCCCATCCTCTGACAGTCAGTACACCTCTTCACGAACTCATCAGAGTCCTTGAAGAGGGTAGGCCACCATAGGCCGGATTGGAGCACTTTCTGTGCCGTTCTCCTCCCAGAGTGATGTCCTCCTGCCTCAAGCTTGTGGCAGTAAGTGAGGATGCTATGGTGCTCCTCCTGAGGAATGCACCTACGCCAGACGCTATCCCCTCATTCATGGTAAAGGATGGGATCCTCCCAGTGGTTGGACTTGGCCTTTGCTAGAAAGGTCTCAAGTCTCTGCCTGGACCAATCTTGTGGAACTTTCTTAGCAACAAGAAAGTTCACAATATAGGCGTACCACAGGAGAGAGGCAACAGCAAGGATCGCCTCATCTGGGATGGTCTCACATATAGGCTCAGTCTGCTCAGAATCCTCAAGATGCTCTAATCGGGAGAGATGATCCGCCACCACATTCTTGACTCCATGCTTATCCTTAATCTCTATGTCAAACTCCTAGAGTAGAAGGATCCATCTGGTCAATCTGGCTTTGGCATCCCTTCTTTTCCATGAGGTACCTGATGGCGGTATGGTCAGTGTAAATGGTCACTCTAGATCTGATAATGTAAGATCTGAACTTATATAGGGCAAAAACTACGGCTAGCATCTCCTTCTCAGTGACTGTGTAGTTCCGCTGCGCGGCATCCAATGTACGGCTAGCGTAGTGAATGGCAAATGGGACTCCATCCCTCCTCTGTCCCAGACGGCCCCTACGGCAAAATCATAGGCATCCGTCATGATCTCGAATGGGAGAGACCAATCAGGCAGCTGAAGGACAGTAGCCTCAACAACACATCTCTTGAGAGTCTCAAACGACGAAAGACACTTGTCATCAACAAGGAACTCGGTGTCTTTCATCAGCAGATCAGTCAACGGTCGGCAATCCTACTGAAATCATGAATGAAGCACCGGTAGAAACCGACGTGCCCCAGAAAAGACCGTAACTACCGTAAGTTGGACGGTGGTGCGAGTTTTCTAATGACAATCTACCTTGGCTGGACCAACCTCCATGCCCCTGTTGGAGATGATATA